>CM041779.1:103502902-103952603 GCA_023374045.1 Limonium bicolor
ATGAGTTAGGTCCCATGCATCTTAAAGTAATTTTACCATAAGCGTCTTTTAGCATGGAAGAATGGCAATAGTTTGAACATTACTTTGATTCCTAAGAAACTGGAGGCTA
The DNA here is from genome assembly GCA_023374045.1 of Limonium bicolor. Lineage (NCBI taxonomy): Eukaryota > Viridiplantae > Streptophyta > Magnoliopsida > Caryophyllales > Plumbaginaceae > Limonium > Limonium bicolor. Next base: position 103,503,012 of record CM041779.1, read on the forward strand.
GATATCTTAATGATTATCATCCGATAAGCATGATTGGATGCCTATATAGAGCAATAGCTAAGATTTTGATCTTAAGACTTAGCAAAGTGATACCGAAGATTATTAGAGAAACACAATTTGCTTGTGTGGGTAGAACAAGCATTCAAAAAGGTCCATTTATTGCAAATGAAGTAGCTCACTGGCTCAAAATGAAAAGGAAGAAAGGTGTGCTTTTTAAACTGGATTTTAAGAAACCTTATAAATTATGATTGTGTATCTTGGGAGTTCTTGGACTAAATGGTGGAGTGGTTTGGATTTGGAGAAAAATGGAGAAGTTGGGTCAAGGAATGTGTATCAACTACAAGAAAATCTATCCTAGTTAACAGTTCCCCCACTTAACCATTTGCACCTGAGAGAGGTCTCAAAGAAGGGGATCCACTCTCATCATTGTTGTTCATGATAGTAGCAGAAGCTCTGAGTTGGCGGTGAGAAAGCTTGTTGAGAGCCATAGGTATCCAGGTTTTAAGATCGGGTCAAGAGGCGTGAGGTTAACTCACCTGCAATTCGCTGATGACACCTTCATGTTCTACCAAGTATCGAAAGAGGGACTTGTGGAACTACCAAGAGTTTTGATTTCCTTTGCACATAAAATCGGTTTAAAACATTAACTTGGAAAAATCCGTTGTATTTTGTATAAATGCTAGTCAACAAGAAGAAATCATGATTGCTAAAATTCTTGGTTGCGGTACTGGTAATCTACCAATAAGCTATCTAGGGTGTCCACTTGGTGCTAATCCTATAAGATATGAAACTTGGAAACCAGTGTCTGAAAGGGAAGATAACAAATTTGCAAGATGGAAGGTGACTATCCTATCCAAGGCATGTATAACGGTTTTAATTCAATCAATTTTAAAAGCAGTTCCATTATATATGCTAGCCTATTTGTTGTGCGAGCAAAGGTCAGGAAACAGTTATTGAGGATCCAATAAAAATTTGTCAGGGAGAGAGAAGCCTAGTGTCAGTTGCATGGAAAAGAGGAACAAAACCGATCCAATTAATAAATTGAGCATGTTTCCACATAGCTTTTTTGTTTGGGAGAATTTCCATCTCCATTTGGATAGAAAACTCAAACTCTTTTCTTTCAGGTTAGCGCGGCTTATTCCCGCTATCTGTTTCGGTTTTGTTCCTATTTTCCATGCAACTGACACTAGGCATCTCTCTCACACAAAATTTCTATGGTTGTATTATGTCTCTATGCAGAAGAAATCCATAGTGGAAGATAAAGGAGTATGGGTTGATAATGAATGGGCTTGGAACCTAAACTATAGGAAGAGATTGTTTAGTTATAAGGCCATATTGCTACAAGATTTGGAGATGCAGTTAGCAAAGTACAAACCTGTAATTGATTAGGAAGATGATGTTTTATAGGGGCATATAGGAGGTCGATTCTCGATGAAAGAAATGTACTAGGAAATTACCAGTATTCAGCACCAAGTAGGCACTATAGCTGATACAAATGAGATTTGGCAAAATGCAGAGCCAAAGGTGGAAATACGACTTAGTTTATCGTACTAAGGGTTGTAGTTACTCGAGACCTCTGATTGAGAGAGATCTATTGCCATTAGGTTAGAGTCAGTGCCCCTTCCGCGATAGATCTCTAGAGACAATTGAACATATCATATTCTTTTGACAGGATTCAACAAGAGTCTGGTGTCTACTACTGTATGGTGGGGTGTAGGACTTACGTTTATAGAGTCTGTTAGATATATAGTAGTCAACAGGATAGAGTGTAACTTATGGACTTAAGGTAGAGATTAGTTGATTTTGAGGTTGAGGAAGTGATTATAATGAAGTGTCAAGAGCAGTGGTGTGTAAGGAAGATGACAACAAGATTTATGTGGTGCGGTTATGAATGAACAAGTCCACGGGTGTTGTGACAGAGGTTCTTAGTAAAATTGAGCAAGTACAAGGTGGATATCCAACGGGTTACCCCCCCCCCCCCCCCCCACGATGGGGGATCCCATGTGGATATCCCGGCTTGCTTGTCCGGGTTTTCGAGTACTTGAGGATACGGTAGTGATGTAACACACTCTCGGGATGATCATTATCATCCTATATGAGGCATCTCCGAGATGCTTCCCTGTTGTTTTTGGAGGTCAGGTGGTCACGTCTAACTTAGATAATCGAGGTTGTGTCAAGGGAGGTGGAGAACTCGAGGTTTTTGCAGATGGGACAAGGTGTTAAGGGCATGGAAGGTGTTAGACCATGCGTGTTCATGTCGTGTGAAGGATCGGCCTTATGTCGTGATTGACATGGTTCCACTTGATTTCCTGCCCGGCTCTGGGTGTGTTGAGGTCGGGTCCCAAAATCGCTCTTGATAGCCAGGGCTTGATTGTTGACTTGTTTGTTCGGGGTACATGTGGCAATGAGGGAGGTGTGTGATCAATACTTTCAGTAAAAACGATTTACGTGTGACTAAAATCATACCATACCAGCATTCAACAATCATATAAATTTAGTCATGCCATCAATCATTCTATCTTTTGTATCGATAAAAACCTGAACTGAGTTGCCGTTCAGCAAACCTGGTAAGCTGAGTTTGGCACTAGTACCCCATGTTACATAATACTTTCAGATTTGTGTGTCTTCAAGTGCTTTTCAAACGATCTTGTTCCGGTGCCACATCCCATGCAAGTCCCCTATTGTAAATATGGCAATATCGCTTGTACATCCGAGCTTTCTAGGTTCTTCTTTCTTTGTGAAATACGGCCACACCCAATATGGTTTCTTTCTATTTGCTAGTTATCCACGTCATCATCTCATTCTTAATAATCTCCTTCATCTTGATCGAGATTGTGGGCATTGGATTGTGACGTACCAGAGGATGTACCTATAATGGAAAAAAACAGTAGATTTAGATAATTAAGAATACAATTAAAATTGAAGTTTGTAAAAAATTGTAACTAATATTAAAGCTTACCGAATTGGGACATTGATGTTGGCTCCTTGTTAGTCGATCCATGTTGAGAAATAGTGTAACTTCCCAGCAACGAGGATAATGAAGGCAAATATTGTTGTTATTGTTGTTGTTGTGTTGTTGTGTGATTCCATAATACACCTTGTTGGTTTTGTTCATCGACATCAAAATTTAGATCGTTATAGGTTGGAAGTAGGGTTTCACAGTGTTTCCTTTCCAGCACTTCTAGAATGTGGAAAATGAGCTTTTATAGTAGCTAAAATGCTTAAAGAACAAGAAAATAGTAGTAATAAGAGAGGAAGAAAGGGATGAGTTATGTGTTGAAAATGGTAATCAAATGGGGTATTTATAATGTTGAGAGTCGTTTCTAGCTGCAAGATACAAAATATAGAGTTGTTAGGCACCAGTCATAGTTCCGGTTCCACCTAATGGTTACATTTTTTAAACTGCCAAACAGGGCATAAGAGGTCGTGCGACTAATGATCATTTTGATCGAACATAACAGTTTTCACCGGTTCCGAGGCGGTTCCAGGTTCCTAGTTCTGGTTGTGGTTTTGGTTTTGCAGACTCAATCTCACACCAAACATTACCCGGTTCTAGTTTTAGGGTTTTAATGATCCACCCAACCCAAATACCTTTTAAAATAAAAAAATTGAACCCTAACCCGACTTTTTACCGGTCGGTTTGGGTCGGATTTTGGATTCGGATCAAGATGACGGGCTCTCTCGCATCACATTGTTGTGCTGAAACAAGGGGCAGTACTGCTTGTTGGGTGTCTCTACAAGGAAAAATAAATGGATATGATATATGAATGTCATTATGTTACTGCAGATATTTTGATTGATCAAACTCACTTACATACTGAGGTTGAGTTACAGACACAAGAGTTTGAGTCTTGAAATGATCGGAATATTAAACTGCCAAGCAAAATTCTCGCTGTGCCAGATCAACCTTAGGCAGATTCTGAATAGATTATATCTTTAGTAGATAATTTAGAGAATGTCTTTTCTATTTAATATCTAAGTCGGTTGCTAGAATTTTATCTTTAAAAGAATTAATATCTTTAAAGGTAATGTTTTTGGAAATTGATATTTATATATAGCAGTCATTATGCTAAGGAGAGTGGATGTTTTTGAGAGAAAATAAAGGTGAGAATTGATTATTGCGTCTTGAGAGTAAAATCTCGTGTCTTGTGATTCAATTAGGTTTTTGTGAGACTGAGTTGAATTACGTGTTTACTTTATTGAGAGCATGCTCTCTAAGAGTGTGAGAGTGTATTCGATTCAATATGTGAAGGTTCACGTGAGATCATCTATCTTTTATCTAAATCTATCTCTTGTTAATTCTGTTCTTGGTGAATTTGTAACACATTCACTGATTTCTTCATGAGTGACTTACTCAAGAAGAACGGTTTAGAACCTTCAATTAGTATTAGAGCAGGTTCCCCTTCAATGTTTGAAGAGAAATCTTCAAGGGTGATCAAGATGAGTTCCTACAATGTTAAGGCGCCAAAGCTCACAAAATTCAACAATGCTTGTTGGTGTGAACAGATAGGGGATCAACTCATGTCCATTGACTACGATTTATGGGCAATAGTTACTGAGGGAGATTTTGTACCCCAGATTGTCAAACATGTAGTATCCAAATTCCAAATCAAAGCCCGGTTAGGATTGGAACGATAACGACAAGAAGTTGCTGAGTAAGAACAAGCAAGGTTTGAGGGTGATCGTATCGTCACTGTCTGAGGGGAACCAACAAAAGTTTTAGGTACTCGTTCTGCTAAGGAGGTCTAGAGTTTCCTCAATATAGCCTATGAATGAACTGACTTAATAAAAAAGGCTAAAAGAAAATAATACAATAAGTAATTCAAAAGCTTTAAGATGTAAGACGGTGAGTCTATTACTTAGAATTCGGGGAAATTTGACAATATAATTAGTGACAAAAGTTGTTGGAGTAACACTAGATAATTTCACAATCAATTAGAGATGTCTCGACTGTCTTGGTAAAGAATACTCAACTATATTACACTGTTGGAAACCACAAAAGATCTATCCAAGATGTCTATAGAGGAGTAGAGTTCTGAACTCATGGTCTATGAGGGAAAGATGAAAGAAGAAACTTCTACCTCGTCAGCACCAGTCAAGGATCTGGCCTTGAAAGCACATGATACTGCAACAGAGGCAGAGGATGAGGGTTTTGATGTTGATGAGGAAATTACTTCAATAGTAAATTGAATCTAGAGGCTACTTGGTGAACAACGGGGGTCGAAACGATAATATGATCGGTACAAGTCAAAGAAAGAACTACTCATATGTTTTGAGTGCAACAAGCCCGATCATATCGACAAGAATTGTCCTCTATAGTAGAAAGAAAATTCTCATACGAGGGTCAAGAAACTCCCACACACAGCGGCAGCAACATGGGGATATGACATCTCAGTTACAGACTTAGAACCAGAGGAGGAAACTCAGTTGACGGCAGTTGCTCGTGAAGACGATGAAGTCAGTTCTGAGTACTTCGTAAAGGAGAAGGATAAATGGAAGGACACACTAGAGAAAGAAGAGATGCTTACTAAATTAACCTTTGAACTCTATGAGATAAAAGTGTTAAAGCATCAGTATGTTACCGAGATCAGAGAACTCAAAGCTAAAGTGGAAGATTTGAGTTTGTCTTCGACTGAAAACAAAAACTATGTCAAAGAGAATCTGGATAAGCCAAGGATCAACTGTGTTAGTCCTTTGGAGACTAGAATTCTCACTCTTCCATGTTGGGCACAAGAAGAAGTGAATGCCCTTTAGATCACAACAAATCACTATAAAGGGAATGTGAAACTCTCTCGGGCATGTTAGCTGATGCAAATCGAAAGTTAGAACTTCAAACACAGACTAATTCCACTTGGTATACTGGAACTAGAAATCTGAACCATATGTTGTTAAAGAACAACTCTAATAAGTGTGGATTGATATATAAACCAGAGAAACCCACTCAGTTTAAGACGAGAAAGTTTAAGACTCAACCTGGACATTTTAAGTTAAGACAGAACTCATGTCAATACTGCCATCAACTAGGACATAAGATAAGATGGTGTCCCAAATTGTTGAGGAAACAATTGTGTGAAGAAACATCAAGACAGAGCACATATAGAGCCATTAGATTATACAATAAAATAAGGGTTCCTATAAATCAGTCTAAGTTTGTGTCTGCAATCGAGCTCAAGCAGGTATGGGTACCTAAGGCTAATCAGCTTGGTAAGACTCAACAAGCAGCTAGTTCATCTCTCTCAAGCTTGTCATCTCCTTCCCAGTGATCAGGCCAAAACACACAATTATCCCATGCCCGAGGTTTATGACTTAGTCTCTTTTTGATTTGGCAAAAGGGGGAAAACAGTCTTGAAGTTTATACATAAATTGAGGGGGGACATCTCAGTTCAAGACTCCCAGAGTTTGCCCAATCAAAAAGGGGGAAAATGTTACTGCAGATATTTTGATTGATCAAACTCACTTACATACTGAGGTTGAGTTACAGACACAAGAGTTTGAGTCTTGAACTGATAAGCAAAATTCTCGCAGTGCCAGATCAACCTTAGGCAGATTCTGAACATATTATATCTTTAGTAGATAATTTAGAGAATATATTTTATATTTAATATCTGAGTCAGTTATTAGGATTTTATCTTTAAGAATGTTTTATGTAAATTGATATCTATATATATAGCAGTCATTAGGTTAAGAAGAGTGGACGTTTTTTAGAGAAAAGAAACGTGAGAATTGATTATTGCGTCTTGACGGTAAAATCTTGTGTCTTGTGATTCAATTAGGTTTTGTGAGACAGGGTTAAATTACGTGTTTACTCAATTGAGAGTCCGTTCTCTAAGAATGTGAGAGTGTATTTGATTCAATACTCACTAATAAGAATGAAGGTTTTCACTTGAGATCATTTATCTTTTATTTAAATTTCATCTCTTGTTAATTCTGATCTTGATAAGTCTGTAACACTATTACTGAGTTCTTCACAACTAACTTATTCAAAAATAACTGTTAAGGAACTTTTCACATTGCCATGGACGGTCCACCTATTGGATAATAATGGGCTAAGCCCACTATCGTTGTCCAGTCCACATTAGACATGTTCTATTATCTAGTTATATTATCTTTCCATTAATTGTTATTATCTTTAACATCTAGTATTTGTATATATATATATATGTTAGTCGGATGGAGGGTTGTACACACAAACATAACATACAAATCAATACAGTAGCAAAAACCTAATATGATATACTTTCTTTCTCGGTTATACTATGCGCCACCTACCAAATAATATTCCCTCCCTGTCAAATTCTAATATGGTATTAAGAGCTTAGGTTAGTTCTTCTTCTTTCAAGATGACAGAGACAGACGGTGGAAAAGGCAAGAAAGCTTCTACGTCTAACAGCAGCACCTCCATTGATGTCAATGATCCCCTTTATGTCCATGCTGCTGAAAATCCTGGTGTAAGCTTGTCCCTAAATTCAATGGTAAAGGTTTCTAGGGTGGAAGTGCGACATGATTAATGCTCTCAAGACGAAGAACAAATACGCTTTCGCCACCGGCAAATTGAGAAACCAGATGAAGCAGACAAGATTCGGTTTTCGGCGTGGGAAAGATCGAATTCTTTAGTCGCTGCGTGGATCAAGACTGCTCTGGAGCCTAGTGTTGCTCAAGGCGTTCGCTATTGTAACGATCCCAAGGAGATTTGGGAATCTCTTTGCGAGAGGTACGAACACAGCAATCTCGCTGTTGTACACACTTTGAAGCGGGATCTTGGTGAAGTGAAGCAGGGCGATGAATCGATCACTGCTTACTTCAATCGTCTGAAAATAATTTGGGGAGAAATCGAATTAGCCCGTCCTCTTCAGCGCTGTACTTGTACCGGTTGTACCTGCGACGTCAACAGCAAAATTAAGAAGGCTCACGAGGAGGATAAGCTTGTTCAGTTTCTAATGGGTTTAAATCGGGAGTATCTTTCCATTAGGGGGCAAATTCTAGCGATGCAAACAGCCCCGAGTATAGAAAAGGCCTTTTCGCGAAGTGAAGCAAGACGAAGAACAGAGGGGAAAGGAAAACCCGGCAGAAGATGCTATGTCCTTTTATGGACAAGGAATTGGAGAAAAGGCTGTGAACCCTAAAAACGGAGGAGATCTGGAGAAAAGGAAATTAGTTTGCTCTTACTGCAAGAAAGGCGGACACACCTTTGAAGAGTGTTTTCAGAGGCGTAAATGCAATCATTGCAAGAAATCAGGGCATATTGCCGCTGATTGTTATCAGCTTCATGGGAGAGAAGTCATTCTCGCTCGCAAGCGGAAGGGGTTTGCACACGCAGTGAAAGAGCAAGATTGTAGCTCAAGTGAAAAGGGGCAGGATGATGGGTTAACACCAAAACAGTTACAGCAAATTGCAGACTTAATTCGTAGCAGGACAGGAGGAGTCAAAACAGAAGAAATTAGCTACAGCAATTTCTCAGGTAAGCAGTCTTACTGTATTAGCAATTTACACTGCTTAATGGGGAAAGATTCCTCTAATTCTTTTGATGGAAAGTGGGTGATTGACTCTGGCACTACCGATCACATGTCTGATGCGCATAATCTGTTTGCAAACTGGAAAACATTGCAAGCTCCACGCATGGTTATGCTGCCCGATGGAAGACCATAAGAAGTAAAACTGATTGGAGATGTTCAAATCGGAAGGAAATTCTGGTTAAGAAACGTTTTGTTTGTGCCGAATTTTCTACTCAATCTGGTCTCTGTAAGGAAGTTGACTAAACAGTATGCTAGCTCCTTGATTTTTTATTCTGATCGTTGTTATATCCAGGGCCCTATGACAGGGAAGGTTGAAAGTTTTGGGCTGGGCTACAGCGGTCTGTATGTGTTGGATGCGGGCCAGGCAGATGCTTGTTTCAGAATTTTGCAACCGGAGCGAGACGACTCAGTGAATGGTCGCAGTATTGGGCTTGACTCGGCGAATGGTCACGGTTTTGGGCTTGTCTCCAAACTCAGCCCAATAGCCGAAGAAATTCATATACGATTAGGCCATGTACCGTATAGCAAACTTGTACAAATGGGTTTAATAAAAACAACAGATTTTCCTTCCAACCATGCTTGTGATATATGCTATAAAGCAAGAGCTCAGAGGTTACCATTCGATAATTCCTTAAGCAAGACTAAGAGATCATTTGAAATGCTTCACGGTGATGTATGGGGCCCGTTTAATACAAAAACTTATAACGGGTACAAATACTTCGTGTGTTTTGTGGATGATTTCACACGTACAACTTGGGTTCAATTGATTAAACAAAAGGGAGAAGCTTAGGCAACCGTTGTAAATTTCATAACATGGTAGTAGAACGACAATTTGAAACAAGAATCAAAGTAGTCAGAACAGATAATGAAAAGGAACTCGGGAGTTCGAATGAAGGAAAATTGTTTTATACTCAAAGAGGAATTATTCATCAAACGACATGTGCCCACACACCACAACAAAATGCAGTGGTTGAGAGGAAACATAAATACTTGCTTGAAACAGCGAGAGCAATATTTTTTCAATCAAATGTTCCTTTGGCTTTTTGGGGAGAAGGCATTTTATACACAACATTTTTGGTGAACAGACTTCCGACCAAAGCGTTACTTGGCAAAACACATTTGAGGGTTTATATGGTCAAACGCCGACATATGATGATATAAAACCCTTTGGTTGTTTGTGTTACAAAACTTTCTTAACAAGAGTGGGAAGTTCAATCCTAAGGGAGAGGCGTGTGTTTATTTGGGTCTAGATCCACGAAAGAAAGGATACAAAGTTTTGAGTATCAACACTCGAGAGGTAGAAGTAAGTAGGGACGTTAAGTTTCATGTTGGAATATTTCCCTACACACAAGGCGTAGAACAATATGGCCGAGACATATCATGTATACATAACGATGAAACTGCAATACATGAAGACGATCGACGTGATTTTATTCTTGATGATGAAATACTGCAAGAACGACAGCAAGAGACAGAGGGCGCCGAGCAACATGTGGGGCAGACCAACCTTCGTCGTTCCAGTAGAGAAATTCACAAGCCAGGTTATCTATCAGAGTATATTTGTAACACTACTTTCCAAGAGGTGTTAGATGAGAGAGTCTATGGGAACAAGAAAAGTACCACCAGTTTTATTTCAGACTTGACAAGTTTAACAGAAATAAAACCTTGTATGTCCATTGCCCTTTCATCCGTGGCATGCAATGTGACAACACGTCTCATGGGAGTTCACGAGCCCAACACTTACAAAGAAGCAGTGATACATGATCATTGGAGAACAGCAATGGATAACGAATTGCAAGCACTTAAGGCAAATAACACGTGGGACGTTGTTACCTTACCTAAGGGAAGAAAGTGATTGGGTGTAAATGGGTTTACAAGGTGAAACTAAAATCAGATGGCTCGTTGGAAAGGTACAAGGCAAGATTGGTTGTGAAAGGTTACACTCAACGTCACGGGTTGGATTATACAGAAACCTTTTCCCCAGTGGTTAAGATGACAACCATTCGTGCACTCATTGTCGTTGCTCTAAACAAAGGGTGGATAATCAATTAGTTAGATGTAAACAATGCTTTTCTACATGGTGATTTAGACGAGGAGGTTTACATGAAAATACCCCCTGGTCTTGAAGTTTCTGGACAGAAAAAGCTTGTCTTCAAAAGAAATCTCTGTACGGTCTCAAGCAAGCCTCCCGTCAATGGTTTTCAAAGCTTGTCAACTTTCTCCATGCTCTCAATTTTACTCAGTCCAAGAATGATTATTCTTTGTTTTACAAAGATGTCAACGGAGGCATGATTTTCATCGCTGTCTATGTGGATGATATGCTAGTGATGGGAACGAAACAGAGTGATATTGATAATATCAAACGAGCATTGGATTTAAACTTCAAGATTAAGGATTTGGAAATCTGCATTACTTCTTAGGTATAGAATTTATCCAACACTACATGGATATATTCTTTCCCAACGAAAATTCTGCATGGATCTAGTTGAGGAATATGATTGTGTTCATGCCAACAATACACAGGGACCCATGAAAATGGGAACATCACTTCTTCTTAGAGATGGGATTCCTCTTGAAGATCCCACTACTTATCGTCGTTTAGTTGGAAAACTTAATTATATGTCTAACACTAGGCCAGATATTAGTTTTACCGTTCAAGTTCTCAGCCAGTTCATGCAGAAACCAACAACATACATATGCAAGCAGCTTTACATGCTCTCTGTTATGTGAAGGGAACCACGAGTTATGGAATCAAGTTGAGCAGCAACGATCACTCCAATCTAGAACTTTTGGCATACTGTGATTCAGATTGGGCGGCATGTCCAAATACGAGGAAGTCAGTCTCAGGTTATTATATCTTTCTCGGAGATAGCCCTATCTCTTGGAAGACTAAGAAACAAGGTTCTGTTCTCTCTCTCTAGTGCAGAAGCAGAATATCACTCCCTGCGACGTGTTTCCGCTGAACTCACCTGGTTGACTCGTTTGTTGCATGAGATTGGTGTTGATAGCATCAGACCCATACCAATTAAGTGTGATAATCAGTCAGCTATACACATAGCCAGAAATCCAGTTCTCCATGAACGAACCAAGCACATCGAGATCGACTGTCATTTTGTAAGGGAAAAGATACAACAAGGTCTTATAGATGTGACTTACACACATACTACAACACAGTTAGCCGACATGATGACAAAGGTCCTCCCAGGGACAAAATATAAAGAACGGTTAGAATGCATGGACATGAGCAAAGCCCACACTTCAAGCCTTGGCAATCTTAACTTGCCTACGGCTTGCGGGGAGTATTGGGATAATAATGGGCTAAGCCCACTATCGTTGTCCGGTCCACATTAGACATGTTCTATTATCTAGTTGTATTATCTTTCCATTAATTGTTATTTATCTTTAACATCTAGTATTTATATATATATTAGTCGGATAGAGGGTTGTACACACAAACATAACATACAAATCAATACAGTAGCAAAAACCTATATGTTATATACTTTCTTTCTCGGTTATACTATGCGCCACCTACCAAATAATATTGCTCCCCATCAAATTCTAATACCACCTCTCTACAAAGCAAAATAAATGGACGCAAGCTCTGTTGTGTGCGTTGTGTCGTGCTTCTGTATGTTCCAGAAACAGCTCCAGACCATGTTATTCCTATATCGATTCCTAAGACTAATTAAAACGTGACACGGAAGACCTCTATTTTCTACGTACTGCCTAACGACAAAAACAGAAACAAGATACTGCTAGACGACTACCAGTAATGTGAATAGACAGCGATCGCACACAATTCCCGATACCACTCTGAAAGAGTCAAGACCCTTGACCCCACCCCACCACGCTCAGTGGATTTTTAAGCAAGTGTGACTGTCAAGTTCAAATACAATTTCCCCAACTGAACATACATTAGGAGCAGAGGTGGCAATTTCAACATTGACCCGGGGACCAACACGAACCCGACACGAAGTTAGCGGGTTTAAGTTTTAAAAATTGACACGATTAAATAAACGGGTCAACCCGACACGACCGTTTTAATAACCGTGTCGGGTTTGGGTTTAAGGTATGTACGCAACGCTCTAACCCGTTTAAGTAATTTATATTAAATAAATATATATTATAAATTATAGATTATTCATTTTTTTATTATCAAATTTTAATATAAATAAGATATATAAATATTAAATTAAGTATTTAACTAAATTAAAGTAAATATATCATAGAATACAAATCTAATATTAATTAATCAAATTATTTTCTTTATATAACTAAACATGTTAGGTTTGAGTTAAATATATGCGGATTTGAGTTTTAAATTTGGACATAATTAGTTAATTGGGTCAGACGGGTCAACCCGTTTGATAACCTGGTTAACCCGTTTAATAAATGGGTCGGGTTTGGGTTTCATATTTTGACACGATTAATTAAACGGGTTGGATCAGGTCAATCCATTTAATAAACGGGTCGAGTTTGGGTTTAGCCTAACACGACCCGCAAACCCGTTTTGCCACCCTTAGGGTATATACAACTCAAATTTCTAGCTCGTCAATTATTGGCGAAGTGATCGAGTAACGTGTATAAATAAAATTGTAATATGCACGGTCACATTACTTGTTCAAGTATACATTATGTTTGAAACTTTTGATGTTTTGATTTTAATGACAAACTGTGAGGAGCTCAACTAATTAATGGAAAACACTCAGTACTATATGGTGGCTTTAGGATAAACCCTTGCACACTAGACTCGAAGGAATTATCCACACTGATTTAGAAGGAACCCATCACTATGACATTAATGATGGAACTTGTTGATAAGAAGAAATACAGATTCACATTCGATAACTTAGTTCAATTGTAGCTATTCTTATATTACCAATGTTGGAAATTATTAGGGTATTTGATAATTAATACGTTAAAATGTTTTTTTATATAATTAGTTGTGAGCAAGTTCCATATTGGTTATGAAATAACAAACAAGGCCTAAAAGATGGTGCCCCTTATGTGAATATCTATAAGAGGTATGTCCTTTTAAGAAATGTCTTGAGGTGAAAATGTGTCTTTTGGTGAAAATGTGTTGTGATGAAAAGTGTCTTGTTGGTGAAAAATCGTCTTGCAGTAAAATGTGTTTTTTGGTGAAAATGTGTCTTTTGGTTGGAAATGTGTCCTTTGGACAGAAAAACACTATAGAAAGACATCAATTAAGAGAGATGTCTTTCCATCCCAACACAACTACGTAAGATGTATCCTTTTGGTAAGGACATGTCTTGAGAGTGTGTGTGTAACACCCTGGATTTTTACCTCAAAAATAGCTTATGAAAATACAAATCTAATGGCGCAAACGGCATCAAAAACGGACTTCAAACGAGTCCTAAAAGAGCAAACAGAGTCGGTCCGAACTTGTGTCCGGACATGATAAGTTCGGACACAAGCCAAAGAGAAATAGACTGCGAAAAACCAAACGTCCGAACTTGTGTCCGGACATTGATGTTCGGACACAAGTCGAGAATTAAAAGGTCTGAAAACCAATGGCGTCCGAACTTGTGTCCGGACTTTGAAGTTCGGACACAAGTAAGTTTGAAAAGTCCGAGAAATTTAACGTGGCGTGTCCGAACATCAAAGTTCGGACCAAAGTTCGGACACGCCTAAACATAGAGCTTCTCAAACATTCGGGGCCTGTCCGAACATCGATGTCCGAACGGACGTTCGGACAGGTCCTTCAGTGCAGTTCAGAAAACGTAAACAGGACCCAAAAACCATTAAAAACTCTTATATAAAACACAATAACAATATGAGGAACCTTGGAACAGATAGATCATTGTCAAGTACTCAATACGAAGCTCAAACTTAATAAAACTGTTTCATAAATACTAGCAAACTCAGTTAATCAAAACTGGAATGAACATAACCTTACATAGCAGCGGATCTCAAAACGTCCAGGGCATTACCACGCCACACCCAATTCCCATGGGTGCTCAGGCTAATGAACTACATAACACTGGAGCAAAAGTTATCCTTCAAATCACGCGGAAGCAAATAAACATTAATGTATGAAAACTTTGAGCACATAACAACATCTCTCAAATACTGAAATCCAAAACATCGCCTTATTAATGGGTGTTCCCTAAACTATGTGATTCGCCGTCCCGATCCCCACAGTTAGTCATCCATACCTGCGATCATAAAACATAGACAGAAACACAGAAAGGATCGCACAAATCAGAAAAACTGAGTAAATTCCACCTCAACCTGTAAAATACATTTCAGAACACATTTGCCTTTAACAATCAGATGAGGAGATTTACTGAACAGTTGAGGAATTTCCAGAAAAACTTATCAATACCGAAACCACAGTAGGGAGCTTTCAACAGGAAGTAATAACCATAATTCCGAACACGGGGTCACCTATGGGACCCCAAACCACAATACCAGGACAGTCACCTATGGGACCGTCAAACAACCACCTCACCCTAAGTCCTTAAGCGTGCACACCCCCTATGAAACAGCAGTCACATAGAGTAGATCATAGAGCTTAACTGCAACAATGTGTGCAGCGCAAATAATATCAATAATGGGGAGCACCTATGGGCTCCCAAACAACAGAATACAACCTGTGAAAGACTCCCAAAACCACAATTGAAACACACAATCTCAATCCAATTCCTCAATTCCAAAACGTGGGGAATAATCCCAAATCCTCAAACCACAACCGAGATAAAAACACTCAAACCCCTTTTCAATATTTCGCAAAATCACAGTCAAATCCATTGAGCATAGAATTTACCTGGAACAATCAGAACCCTCAAGAGCCCAACTGCTCCGGACTATTGGTAGCACTCGTCGATGTAATCGGCGTCTAGGTAATCAAAATTAGCAATCAGAATTTACCGAACAACGAATAAATAACTAAACAACTAAGTAGAATGCATTACCCGACAATCTACCAACTGGACACCAGGGAATAATCAGACCTCGACGGAATCAGCGAGAAAACACCAAGGGTTTAAGAAGAAGAAGAAGAACGTGAAAATAAAGAGCAGATTGTAAACGCAAGAACGGCGTATTGAAGATGGGGAAATAGTGAAGAGATATCAACCCTTAAATAGAAATGTTTGTATAATGAAAAGAGAATAACCTAATTAAAGATTTATGCTAAAAAGGAAATACAAATAAAACATTTAGGAAGGAGTTCTAACTCTTGGAATTTTAAAATATCTCTAAAGGATAAAACTCGATAAATTAGAGAGATCAGTAAAAGAAAACTGATGGAGAAATTTAAGAAGGATAAATCAGAATGAGAAAACAACATCAAGAATCAATTAATAAATATTTATTTGAAAGGAGATAATTTAGAAAAGAAAAGATATGTTGTAAATAATTTAAAGGTTTAACAAGGGAAAGAACAACTCGTAAGAAGAATAAAAGATAATACCAGTAATATAATTACTGAGAGAAGAATAAGGAGAGTTAACAAAATAATATTTGAGTAGTCAAATAGAATTCGAACTCTGAATACTTAAAATAAGTTGGAAATAATATTCTGGAATAGTACTTCGAAGTTTAAATAACTTAGGGAAATTAAGAGAGGGAAAATAATGTTATATCTAATAGCGTTTGAAATATAATTAAATCTACTAAGGCAAACGTTACCAATATTCAGAAACACTTTAGAAAGAAAGATTAATTCCCTGGGCCACCTAACCTCAGACATGTCACTCATACCATATATTATATTATTCCTAGCTTGAAAATTCCTGGGTATTTCAGTGTGTCATTATGGAAATACAATATTTAAGATATATTTTTTCATAAAGTCACTTCAAACACCTTTAAATACCCTTCCCATGTGATCATTTTTCTACTCACAATTCAGTTGATCTCTCTTGTCTACAAAATCTCTCTCATCTCTACAAGATCTCTCTTCTGTTTCAACAAGATCTACCTTGCCTTTAACAAAAGATCCTTTCTCAAATTTCCACTTGTACAAGCATCATAGTTGGAAGCATTAACTTTGTGAAAAGCATTGAATCGAACGTTCAATTCAATACAGGATACCATAGATCAAAGAAGAAAATTAGTTTAACATAGAAGACCAAGTTATTGCTCTCAGTGGCGTACCCAGGAGTTTTGTTTAGGGGAGGGGCAAAAAATATTTTTGACACTATCATTAAATTAATATTATGTTATTTTGTACATTTCAAATTTTTATAAGAACATTTAATAAATTTTCAAAAGGTTTGGGGACCAATGCCCCGGCCCCCTTTGGACCTGCCTTTGATTGCTCTTCTATAGATAAAATTTCCTTCAATCAAGAACATCCACTATGAAAACAGATTCACATTCATGGTTCACAGAAAGACGACTAATCCCAGCTTCTCTGATTTTCATTCACTTTAGGGCACCTTCGACGTTCATGATTGGAAGCTTAATTTGCTTCTCAAAAGAATGATTTGTCTAAAATTGACTAAAGTTCACATTGTGGTTGAGGATTGGTTAACCACAATAACGCCCCCATACATAAGCTGAGATATCAAGACGATTGTTAGATAGAATCCAAAAGAAGTCCGTCCTTGCAAATAAAAAAGACATGATTTGACTTTTTTTATGTGGATAGTCAATAACTACATATATAGTAGAAGAAAAGAGTATATTACACTTATAAAACATGTATATATATTATAATATAAAAATAGTACTATATATTTATTGTACGAGTTTCCCTTACTCATTATACATGTTTTTGTTGTTGGTTGTACAACACCTATAGCCATCTTTATTTACATTTTTTTATAGTCGTCGATAATTCCAGTGAATGAAACACTAAAGTCTAAAACCAAATCAATATTCTTGGGCCGCTTGAATTTAAACAAACTTATTTTGGTTATGGTTACGTCCAATTGCATTTGTGCTGGAATATTATTGTCCCCGTTTTTTGTTTCTTCTTGGCTGGTTTCCATGATTAATTTCATTACTTTAAAGTAAACTTCTCCTTGAAGGCAGCTCATAGACCTATTAGCGCTTCTCCAAGATAAATTTCATTTCTTTAATGGGATTTTGTTTTAGCTAGGTAAGGTAATGTTGAAGAATGGAAAATTTCACTTTGATCCAGCTGACTATTTGTTTGTGATGAGAAAATAAAATGAATTATTGGTCAATGATCTTCAACCATCAATTGTTGGTCAACTTGCATCCATCGGTTACCAATATATATGATTGTTAATAATTGGTTAAAACCGGTCATTGATTAAATATTACTGGAAAAAGAATCAAGCAGAAAACTTGTCAAAACAAGCCGTAGTAGAATGAATCATTATCTCATGTATATTATTATGAGTTGACTTGTTGCCAGAGTAACATCTTAGTGATGGTGATGGTCTAAAAGGTTCCAAACCATTTTAACCAGCTCAAATCGTCGTCACATAACAATGTAATGGGTGTTACGATTTCACAATATTTGGCCTTGTAGCAAATTTGTACCTCCCAAGTACAGCCGACGTGTTATATCGGTAAGGACACCAAATTGTGAGCTAATGACATATCGACATGAAAAATGACTGGAGTTACAGCTTGCCAGTTATGAGCGCCGCCAAATGCACATTGGGACAACGAAAAAGAAACCGTATTTGTATCCTACAATAAATTATGCAACCGTCTTGTGTCCACAAAAAAAGAAAGTTATGTGGCATGTGAACTGTGACCGTGTGTCCACAAAAAAAGAAAGTTATGTGGCATGTCAACGGTTTCTAACCACCTCAACATTGAAGCTATACAAGATGTCAACGGGTCGGGTTTGGATCGGGTGATGCTCCATCTGACCTGTCACCTGTTTTTTATCCGCATCATCCGACCTGATCCGTCACCCGAAATTCACCACCCGTCACCCTTTTTTTTCGGCATGTATTTCTCACCCGTTTCACCTCCGTTTCACGCGCATTTCACCGTATTTCACACCGCATTTCACCCGTCACCCGTTTTTTCCAGCATATATTTTTATTTTGTAACACCTAATAAGCTTAGTTTTTTGCTAAAAAAACATCTATATTTGTTTAATAAGACATACCATATCAATTAATGTTAACAATATACCCAAAACATAGAGAATTAACTATGAAATAAGTTTTTTTTTTATATATACATGTATGTGGGTAATGGTTCAGCGAGTCGGTGACCGGGTGAAAATTTTTCACGACCCGACCGTCACCCATTACCATTCCTAGCCATGTATGGTTTGAAAGAGTCCCCTCCTTCCATGTCAATATTCATTTTTTTTTTCCACTTTAGGTGGTACCAACAACATTGTCGTCAACTGTATAAGTCATGTGTATTAGTTGAAAGTTTACTTCTGCCTCACCGTTTTCTTTCCCCCTTCGTCGAGAATCTCTAGGTGCCCTTTTGCTTCCTGCTATTGCCTTTCAGTATTGTCGTTTCAATTTCGATTTCCCACTTTTTTTTTGATAATTTGTTGGTAAAAACCAGTTACATAACAGCAATACTATGGCTTAAAAGTCTTTCCCGTCTGGTGCAAAGCAAAAGTGAAAAGAAAAGAAAAAGGAAAAAGTAACAGAAGAAAACCACATATGAAGAAGTGAAGAAAATCTTGGTCCACAAAACTGAAACGCTCGATACCCTGTGTTGAAAAGGCATTTTGGGCAGCCAAGTTGCTATGCAAACCTTGTCGCTATAAGCTCTTCAATGTAGCATCTCCGCTAGGGGGGTTATAAGTATGGCTTCTTCCAGCCGACAGGTCCTAATAATGGTTCTTTGGGAGCTGAGCTCTTAAAGGAGCACCCGCTTCATATATTTCACGATCGAAAGGGAACTGACCCCCAAGGCGCCATCAAAACTTGGATCTTGCATTATGCCCTTTGAGATAAAGGGATTCACACTCCCTGGCGTCCTCGCCGAGATCTGCATCATCTAATGTCGGGAATTACGAATATGTTGATGACGGGGGTGTGAAATTTTCACTCTAGCTTTGGTCATCGGACGGGAGAGTTTGCAAGTGCCGCATTTTGCTAGTGGAGATGGTCTCGCGAATTGCTTAGGGGCTGGCTTATCCCGGGCTTGAGAATTACGCTTGAGGATGCGCCTAAAGTTTTGCAGGGAAGTTTCCGGATGAGGATAGTGACAACCAAGTCTACGGCCAAAATCAAGGCAGGCTTGAGCTTCGACAAGAGACGGACTAGGAGGAGAGGAGGGGGAGGCAATATAAGATGAAGAAGGACCAAAACTTGTAGAAGAGCTATTAGAAGAAAGTGCCACTTCCAGATTAATATCCGGAATTTCAGAAGCGGGGAAGGGGAGAGGAGAGGGGGGAACCCGGCAATCGGAAGGGAAGGGAGCTAGGCATGGGTGAGGATATATGGGGGATAGCACTTATGGCTGGGAGAGACGTTGGTGTACGGGGCGAGTTTGGAAGAGGTGAATCGTTTTGAGCATGGATTGTGATTGGCTGTAAGAAGGCGGCAACATAGGTTGAATTCGTGAGTTATCATCTGATGGTTGAGGAGAGATAGGGGTTGGATAAATGACTGTATGTGTGTCAAGAAGTGGAGAGAGAGGGAGTGATGGGTAGGATTGTTGGGATTCTGGCAGAGGCAGCTCAACATCATCATGCTGTTCGGCGTGCGAGGGAGGGGACGTTTTGTGAGTGGGTTCTGGCGATGACAGGTCTTCGGTGAGAGAACCACAACCTCGTTACTGCTGTGATGGTGGGCGCTGTAGAGAGATGAGATCAGCACACTTTACTTCAGTAGAGCAATTAAAGGGAATGGAGTTGTCTAGAGCGCGGCCTTGCATGCGAACAAAGGAATTAAATATTGGAGATCACAAAATCTGAAGAGGCTTATTGGACGTGGGATTTCCTTGAGAAGGCAAATATATATTCCTTTTGTCGAGGGAAATGTGCAACCAGCATTTACTAAATGCCTTCCCATGGGAAAAGTAACGACAAGAGTGGGCTCCGGGTCTATTCTGCTTTTTGGATTGCCAAGACAAAACGATGCCACTTCACCGATTTTGCTTCCTTCACCTGGCTATTGCAATTCCTATCTGACGTGGCATTTTCATTCATGCTATTCTCAACCACCGCTGCTACCGTGTCATCTCTGGCTGCCGGATTGACCACTGCCGGCGAGTTTTCCGGCGCCTGTTCTGCCCTCTTTTCGCTTATCTCCTCACTCCAGACTTCTATTACTCCCACCATTGTCGTTTTATTGTCAAACAACACCTCTATTTCTTCATTGATGATTTTGAATATCCCGTCCCAACTTTCGCGAAGACCTCCAGGTTTTTCTGGTAATCTTTCCCACATGTTTTCTCCATTGGAGCAGGTTTCCAATCGGTGCTTTTGCTTTGGAAATGGTATCCCTTGTGATTAAGTTCTGCATGTGGGACTAAGGTTAACTTTAACCTCCTCAACTTCTTCATCTACTCCTTCTCCTAATGCACCTTGCATGCATCGGTAATGACTTATCCTCACGTTGTGTAAAGCTTTCCCTCACGAAATAGGGAGAGGAAGTTACAACTCTGAATGGACTTGAGGAGGATGGCTAGGCTCTTCCTTTTGACCGTTGCCTACTTTGTAAATACTTCTCCACAAAGAGCACAAATGTACCAATGATCAGTAGCGGACCCAGAACTTTTGTTTAAGGGGGGTAAAAAATTTTTTGACACTATTGTTCTTTAAACATTATGTTATTTTGTATTTTTCTAAAATTTATAAGAGCATTTTATAAATTTTCAAAAGTTTCGGGGGGAGGCCCGGGCCCCCCCCCCTTTGCGTCCGCCTCTGCCAATGATGGGAAAGCACCCTTGGTCGAGCTTGGCTGTTTGACGGGTATTTCGAAATATGTATAGCCAATAAAGATCTCTTACTATTTGATTTTGAGAAGCCGGATATGGTGCATGCAGTTTTATATCGCGCCCCTGGCGCTTCTATGGATCCTCATTGGCTTTCCAGATAATTGACAAGAAAAAGGCTCCACATGATCATGATTTCAACTGGATTCCAATATGGATAAGAGTACATGATGTCCCCTTTTCTTTTCAATACAAAGACTTTGCAAAATGACTGGGAAACCGCTTCGGTTGTTTTGTCTTGAATTTAGTGAAGATGATGGGCGAATTGAGGGAGAATAATACAGATTATGGTTTTCTGGACATACATAAACCGGTAATGCATTGTGTGTCGATTTCTATGGTTGGGTTGACTTAATTGTTAGAGTCATATATGAAAGAATGCCTGCAATCTGTTATCGTTGTGGCTTAAATCTTCATGCAACAAAGGGCTATTCTGATCAAACGAAGCCGGAAGCAGGTGTTTAATCATACGTCAGCTATGAATCAATGATTTATTAACAGACCTATAGTTTGAGGGTTCATAGTCAAAGATATTATAACGTCAAGATAATTATCAATAATTATGATAAATACACGGTAATTATTGGTATTATATCTCTAAACGTGAATAGGGTTTAAGTAATTTAATAAAAAAAATATATATATATATATTTGTTGAAACCACAGCAGACAATAAGATATACATCTGCCTACGTGCGGCATCGTCCATATGATCGACATCATGCATGGCTCAATAATTGGTTCAAGTGGTGGTTGTAATATCAAACACGTGGGTAGACAAACATCAATGTAAATCTAATTTTGGTGGGTACAATTATCATAATTTTTGTCTACTTAGAGGTTCATTTCCCCACGTAATTAACGTTGTCTAAGATTAAAGTGAGGCTATCGAATCCTTTATTGGGACAGACAAATACTATTGTACCGGGGTGTTCATTTTAGTTTCAAAGCTTGTTTAGATTTTTATATTGATTGTTTATATTGATGGAAAATTATACGTCTTATTATAAAAGTTATTCAACTTTATAAGATGTTGTTCAAATGAATTGTGAAGATTGTTCGAAGATGTACATAAATAATATATCAATGAGCTCGGATTAGGTGACGGACCAAAAATCTTCATAAAAGACAGTCATATTTTTTTGGGTATCAGACTTTTTTTTAATATTATAGTTGGAAATTATTTAGTCTATTTTTTTATAAACAACAATTAATAAAAAAATCACCATAAAAACCTTATAATAAATAATAAATTATGAAGTTGTTAAAATCACCTATTCTCGAGTTAAATATTTTCTACCTTTATACGTACTAGATTTAGGATGATAGAAACCGAAATTTAGAAATACTTTGAATTCTGTATTAAATTTTGAAAAAGTTAATGACTATTGCTAGATTTTTGAAGCCAGAAGATTATGAGGACTAGAACCACTGACGGTCAGGAAATTTTAAAGTGAGTGTGGATCTGGTAGCATATGTGATATTTCCATCTCTGACGGGTTTTATCCCCCATCGTCACTTGCTTTCACATTATCATAATCACACTGGTCAATATTGTTATTCGGATTTGTTCTAGTATTTTGAATCAAAATATAATATCTATATGAATATTCTATTTTTATGTTATTCTTTATCATACCATTCTATTTTTTTCTTAAGGTAGATTCATATAACTAATAATGAATTTCATAATCTATTTTTTGTCTATTAAATATAAATTGTTGGATTAGAACTAATAATTGAATATATAAATATATATATATATATATTTCGAAAATCTATATTCAAATGATTATACAAATTCAAAAAATCTAATACAAATCTAATACAATATTAAATACTAATAATTAAAAAAAATACTGCCTATTTGCAAGCTGCTTTCTTTCACCCATTTAACTATCTGGTTTATCTAGTTTAGTTCATCAATCCAGATGATTAAAAAGTTATCTTAGTTAAGTTCATTCTTAAGAGATAAGGAAATTTGGTTGTCTCAACGAATCACACGTAGAGATATTGATAATACACATAGAGTTAATGGTATTTCATAACTAATAGATTGGGCAGCAGCCTGTAAACCACTAAAAAAGAGTCTTTATTATTTGATTCATATCTTGACATAAGAAGTCCAATAGGAGCAATACTTGAAATCGTGATCCATAAAAAAACCCCAATACTAAGATCAACGAGAATAAGTCGATAACCAAGAGGAATTACTGAATAACTTGATAGAATTGATATAACTGCTATGGAAGGGCCGATGCTGAATAAACTCTCATCTCCTCGTGATGGAAGAAGATTCTCTTTGAAAGTAGTTTTGTTCCGTCGGCTAGAGCTTGAAGAATACCCCGGGGACCCGCATATTCCGGCCCGATACGCTGTTGTATACTTGCGAATATAAACTGACAAAACAAATAGTAGGAAAATGAATCATTCTGATTTCCTTTTAAGATTACCCAAAACAAACTCCTCATTAGTGTCATATTTAAAAAATGAAGAAAACCATTATAGAAGGTTGTGTACATGTTTATAATCATCAGTGGAAACGTTTACAAATTATCATGGATACGCAAAAACCAAGGTTAATGAATACGTAAATTCAACTTCAACAACTCAGTTTATTGTTTCCAAACGTTCATAGCCTTCAAGTTATCAATTAGTCAAGCTCATTAAATTGATAAATGCTAAGAAAATATCGTATACACAATGATTCGATGAGAACGGTCAAGGAAGAAGATATATAACAGTTAGTGTCATCATTTTAAAAATAGTGATGAAAATGGTTATAGAAAGTTTAGAACATGTTTCCAATCATCAGTGGAAACGTTTATAAATTATCGTGAATACGTAGAAATCAAGGTTAAATAAATACATAAATTCAACTCCAACAACTCAGTTTATTGTTTCCAAATGTTTATAACCTTCAGGTTTATCATTCATTCAAGCTCTATAAACTGATAAATATTCTTACACATAATGATTCGATGAGAACGGCCAAGGGAAAAGATTACACTAATATTTCACAATTAGTGTGATCTTTTCTATAATAGTGATGTAAACGACCATATAAGGTTGTGTTAATGTTTCCAATAATCAGTGTAAACTGTAAACGTTTGTAAATTATCGTGAAAACACTTCACTTCAAACCCTAAAAACCTATCGACAAATTGTGACATTATAAGTGTATAATAATGAATCACAAAAAGATACCCTAAATCCCAGACATATCTTAGGAATGTTAAACCGTTGAAGACTTATTTTAGAGTTTGAAGTCACGGCTTTAAGGTCTAACGACCGTAGACCCTAAACCGCAAACCTTTAAATCCTACCAAGAAATCGAAACGTTATAAGGGTATAAAAAATGAATCATATCTTAAATCCCACATATACCCTAGAAAAACTAAATCTTCAAAGGTTTATTTAGGAAATATTCAATAGAAAATTTTATCAATTATCATAAATATAATTTAACCAGACAATGAAACATTTATCAACTACCATACTCATATTTTAAAACTATCACTCAACATATATATTACTTTATAACAAAAAGAAAAAAAATAAAGAATGTTAATAGACAACCCTTAATCAATTTCAAGTTATATAAAGTATTGTAGAATGATAAAATAGTAGTAATCAATTACATCTTTAGTTGATAAAACATTTATATTATTATGTTTTATTACAGTTTTTAGAGTTATATTATTTTATTTTTATTATTATCTCTTGACACCATAATCTTTGGATATTACACTCTCTATTACCATTGACTTATTTGGGCTTTTAATAGTATGCGATCTTTACTTACAATATAGTTTTATAAATATATATGGTTAATTAGTAATTAGCCTAAAAGGTCTTTTAATAGTTTATGGTTCTTAGATCATTTTATGGCTTGAATGTTTTGATGTTTTTATATAGTTTTTTATGAGTTATTAATTTTCTTATTGCGACTAAAAGACTTTAGTGATAACAAAATTTAGGGTGTTTTATTCCATAACTTAAATAATTTACTATTTCTTTAGAGTTTTTCTTCTTCTGATTTGTATAATTATTTTACAAGTTTTGATTTTTATAATATTTTTATTTAGTTTATACCTTATAATCAACATTAGATTAAAGGGTTTATGTTGACAAGTTGATATCTCTAATGATTTAATTTTTTATTATATATAAGATTGTTACTTAATTAATTAGGATACTTTTATACTCACATATAATCTAACATTTAAATGTATTTTTAATTAAAACTTATATCTTACTCATAATACTTTTACAAAACATGCACACTAACCATATAATATATCTACAATGTCAACTATTTATGACAAGCTCACGAAAAATCAGAGAAGTGATTTCAACCATCTAATTGTATAAATAATACAATTAGTGGATGTACATCCAAGCATCATTTGGTCTATCTTAGATCTTTCGTCTGTGTAACTCTCGTAACCTCCCAAAACTCTTCGTTAGAAGTCCTTTGATATTTTATATTCCTACCACTCAAAGGTTCAGTAACGGTTAGTATTATGTACTATATAAAGATGCACAATGGAATGAAACGGAATACGCATATTACAATCAACATTGTCTACTATTCTCTCTCTTATTCTCTCAATGTTATAGCATGTTATCAGCATGATAAATTCTACCAAAATATATTATTCTCTCTATCATACACCATAGACAAAAAATACTGAGTCGTTTTTCCTCACTACCACTTTCCAAATGATGGTTATTGTTTATCTTTAATTATATTTGGAATCCCCATGTTTTGTCAAGAATCTCCGATGCTGAAGAGTTTATATGTTGAAACCGCATTTGATCACTCTACCGATTCTAGAAGATGTAAGTAAGTTTAATCAATTTTATCGGCATAGTCATATTAACAAACAGGTAAGTGAGACACAAATTTTAAATAATTTATATTTTTAAGTATATATATATATATTGAGTTTCTAAATCAAAGTAGCAATCCTTATATTTCTTTTCATTTGTTATACAATAAGTACAATTTCACTGTTTATTTTATGATACAAAATGGCAGTCTTTAATTTGTGAAAATAGTGGAAGAGATGTTTTACAAAAAAAAGGAAGAAATTTTGAAACTTGTTTATGAAGTTTCACTTTTTTGTAAGAAAGAAAAATGGTAAATGGATTTTTTTTGTGAGATTCTGTAGTGTCAAGTTTTTCTCTATTGAACAAAAGAAGATTTGAGGAAAAATAAATACCGCATTACAAGAAAGCAAGATCTTCGATGAAATATATTGTTTTAGTTTTTGAAGAACTATATGTTTTTGTGGTATAACGATTTTTGCATAATCACATTTGCTGTTATATATTTTTGTTTTGAAAATTGAATCATCTAATATGGTATGATTCATTCCATTCAATTTATTTGATGATTGAAAAATAGTATTGTCATAAGGATGGGTGTGAATTACCATTTATGAGGCAATCCCTTTTGAGATAGTAAAAAAAAAGGTGATATTACCTTGTGCAAGATGTTGCACTAGAGATTAATAATTCTCCTATATAATCATCGAAAAGGAGATTGTAAATTATAATATTACCTCGTGCAATATGGTGCACTTGAGGTTAATGATTATGCTACCTCGTGCCATACGCTAACATTTGAGGTAAAATCATAATACTTCCTCATGAAAAATGAATGCACTTGAGGTTCAGGATTATAAGATCCGTATACGTCCTCATGCAAGATGAATGCACTGGAAGAAGAAAAATAAAGGATCATGTTATTCGATTGTATACAGCATTGGAGGTTGAAAATTATAGTGTACTATTTCCCCTCATGCCAAATTATGCGCTCAAGGTTGAGAGTTGTAAGATCATTATACTCCTTTGTGCAAGATAATTGCATTTAAGGTTGAGAATGATAAATTATTGTTTTTCCCTTATGCATGACTAATTTGAGGTGGATGGTTTAAAAATGGTCAACATTTGATATAAGGTTACCAATTGCAAAAGCTCTTAGAGAGTTAAAGCTATGAAATGCTAATGTTTATCATGCATGATTATGAAAGAAGTCAAGCTTGAGATTGATTTTTTCAAGATATATCTTTAAGATCATTGATGATGTGGGAACTAAAAGCTTTAATTAGCTTATGAAAATGATAATTTTATCTTGTAAAGGTTGATGGTAAAAGAAGTTATAATATATAATAGATTATTGTACATCCGGACATGGTTGGACCATGTATAAAAAAGAAATGTTTACAATTGACATCATGGCAGACCATCATACATCCCTGATGGATATCGTTAAGATGATGTCATTATTGATGAAAAGGTGTTAAGGTGTCATCCTTAATACATGTGTATAAAGTGCAAAAGATGCACTAGAGTACATGAATTTTGAAATATTTTATAACCATGCTTTGGGTATTGGTTATTCATGGTACTCTAAAGAAATAAAATATGGTATGTTAGACCAGCTTCATAATCTATAATAGATTCGCGAGCGTATTGTGAGTCAATAAATGACATGGAGTCATACATTGTTGGCCGTGCTATAATGCACAACTGAAATGTTTTATATACAACTCTATAGTCTATAAGAGGCTATGAAGAATGAGAGCTTGCTCTTTTGAGCTGTGAATTTTAAAAGCTCTTCATTATGTTCCTTGAGGGAACAAGAATAAACATTGAATAATGCACTTTTAATTATAAAGTATGCTCATATTGATGGGAAAATAAGCACAAAATATGCCAAGTTATATATATAATGTAGAATCCCATAAATCCCATGAGATAAGGGGGATCACTAACGTGCGGTTAGTGTACAATAAAATATTCATTATATATGAAATGGAAAAATGGGTCATCCGTGAGAAGTGATGTTGGAACACTAGTTTTTCTAAACTATCAAGAGTTTCTAGGTTCTTACTCGTGTGGCAATAGTTCATATAAGATATAGCAAGATCATTCAAAAGGAAGTGGATGAAAATATTTATATCCCCTTTAAAATATCATGGATTGATTATGGGCGGAAAAATTACCATGTGGACCTTTGAGATATATATGATGTTCGATACATCAAATAATGGTCACATGAAGTATTGTATTCATTAGGCTATTGATTTAGAGAAATCTAGCTATAATGAAATATCCATGTGATTTTAAGAATAAGATGGATAATAAGAAAGTTGAAAGAATAGTGGTATTGAGTAACTTATACTCCCGTTAAGAACGGCTTTACTAAGTCGTTAATTTTGTAGAGCAAAAAAAAAGGGAAAAACAAGTTAGACAATTGGGTTTGTGTCTATACCTCCCCCATTAAAAATATCAAAAAGGTTACAAAAAGAAAAGTTGAGAATAGCGAACTCTTTTAGTTCTTACTAATTCTCAACTTTAGGGGAGAATGATATAAGTTTTGATTTTGACAAAGTCTTATGAGTATAACTAATTATGCGTTGTTGTAAGATTACAAAAACAAGCACATATTGAAATGTTGCTACAACCATGCTTCTGGGAAGTATGAGTGTCAAAGATGCTTATGAATTTATAAGAGGTCGAATTAAAGAGTGGTTGTCTCTAACTTGAATGTCCTTAACCAAATGTTAATGGGCTTTGAATTATTTCATGCATGACAAAGCAAATGAACTTGAAGTTCAAAGAATAATTCATTTGGAAAATGTTGCAACTACTTGATGCGTAAATAGATATGAACAAAGTAACACGATCATATATATACCAGCTGCGAATGTTCCAGCTCGGTTAGAAATGTGGGAGAAAATCAACAAATGGCAAGTAAATCCCAAGTACGCTAGGGTGTGACCGACCCTTGGGATCCAAAGAACCCTCGAAAGAGGAGTTCGGACCCTTGAAAGAGGAGTCTAGTTCTTCAAAAGGGGGACGAATATGCCAAAATGACACAAAGGGAAAAGACAAATGAGAAAAGATTTAGACCCTCGAAAGAGGAGTTCGGACCCTCGAAAGAGGAATCCAGTGTCTCAAAAGGGGGACGTATATGCCTAAATGTCACAGATGAAAAAGGAGAAGGAAATTAGGTGTTTCAGGATTCGAGCCCTCAAAAGAGGAGCTCATACCCTCGAAAGGGAGAAGAAACTGCCAAAATGGTATATTCTAAGGGTAAAGGAAGTACAGAGTTTGACTTCCAAAATTTGATAAAGACAAATCATAAACACTCCAAAGCGTGTGATGCTAGCATGATAATGCACCAAATTTGTGCATATGAGATGTTATAATCTTCCCCGATATGAGAAATGAACGCGTTCCTCCTATTGGATAAAGAAGTTGTAATATCGTAGAGGTGAAAGATAGTAGAACCTTGAAAAAGGTGTTTAGCCCTTGGTAAAGGAGCTATAAACTTTCAAATAAAGTTAATGATAAATAGTACATCATGTTAACTTATGTGTATCCCTTGAAAGAGGGTCTAAACTCTCAAAGAGAGCGTAATGTGAACATATGAATTCTCGGGATTGATATTTGAAGAAAATCTTGAGAATAATTTTCTCTAAAGGCCTTATGTTTTTATATGATCAATGGTGACTTGGAGAACCATCTAAACCATAATCACATAGTATCAAGTTACAACTCATAAAATTATATATACGATATATCAAATGAGCCAAGGGTATGGCATAAGCCGCTAAAAAGGCATATATGTGGTATAAAGTTCAAATACTTGAGACTGTATTATTTGTATGCACTAGACTCATATATATGAGTTTTGTAAAGTCATGTTGATAATACATGACTAGTAAAGGATACTCTTTTTTTTTGTGAATATCAAATAGACCTTGGGAGCAAATTGGATCACACAATTTATCATCCTTTATATGATAGAAAAATGTGAGGCTCAGGTCAAGAATCCACTACATATGTTATACTTGTGGATGATTTAATGGTGATGTAAGACTTCCATCTAGTAAGGTGATGATTCTCAGTAAATATAAATCACCATTGTTCTCCCTTTTTCATCAACGTTAAGATGACGATGATTGATGACATATTTATGGAATGAAAGTTGGCATACATTCATATATGTCAAATTCAGGGGGAGAATTTTTATGTGGTTATGTTTTCCCCTTTGTTTTGGCTTTTGCACAAGGTTTCCTGAGCAAAATTTTAATGATGATTATATCATGAGATTTATGTACGAAAAAGAGTGCTATGATATGGTGGAACCGCCTTTTCATGGTGTGCAATGAAGCAGACTACAGTGACAACTTCATCAAATCATGCCAAATTGATTGTGTTATAAGAAACAAGAAGAGGATGTGCATGGTTCAGACCAGTCATCTATCATCAATTAAGTTCTTATGGTTTTCAACCTGATCTAGAGACTCCAACAATAATATATGAAGACAATGCTGCCTGCATTACAGTAATAAGGGAAGAATGCATCAAGGTGATCGAATGAAGCTATATCACCAAAATTCTTCTCACGCCATCAGCTTCAGACCAAGGGTACTCTTGATGTTCACAAAGATTTGGTCCGATGAGAATCTAGTTGATTTATTTACCAAGTCACTTCCTACAAGAGTTTTAAGAAGCTCATTCGTGATATCGGTATGGCGACATCGAAGAGACATTCTGTTAAATTAAGGGGAGATAAACATTTTCAATTGTACTCTTTTTCCCTTGACCATGGTTTTTATTCAATGGGTGTTTCGTGGCAAGGTTTTTAACAAGACAGTATGATGTACTACCAAGGGGGGAGTGTTATAAATAACACAATTAGTGGATGTACATCCAATCATCTCGTAACCTCCCAAAACTCTTTGTTAAAAGTCATTTGATATTTTGTATTTCTACCACTCAAAGGTTCAGTAACGATTAGTATTATGTACTATATAAAGACACACAATGGAATGAAACAGAATATACATATTACAATCAAAATTGTCTACTATCCCCTATCTTATTCTCTGAATATTATAACATTATTATTATTTTATTATTAAAGAAGTGACGATGTGATGTCTTCCGTCAAACTCACGGAAAATTAGTCTCACAAAATCTCCTGCTCAGTATCAATCGCCGTAAAATTGTGCAGAAAAATTCCTTGTAAGTGGGGCTGAGTGCATACTTCCGTGTTTTGAATAAACTGAAATCTTTGACCTGCAAACCAAATTACAGAATAATAACATATATATATATATATATATATATATATATATATATATATATTATCTATATATATATATATAAAAATACTTTAAAGAAACAAAAATGAAGATTTCATTGGTTTACTTGAGAACAACATATATCATCAGTATTCCACTTGCATTAAGTGTCACTAGAAAAGTGCACAATAGAAATAATAAATTGAAATCAAAAGTGTACCTTAAAGCTAGATGCTCCGCCGATGCCCGTGTATATTCTTTTGTACCTGAATGGACGGTACTGCATTATCTATCTAGATGAGTGGTAGTTGAGACTAATATAATATGCGTTTGATTTAATTTCATTTTTATACTTATTTTATCTTTCTTACCTCTGTTGTTCTGCTCCAGTTTAATACTATTATAACTCCTCCGTTGATTAATATCTGTAGTTTTAGGATGTGATTCTTGTTCAAAATATCTGTCATTCTAGCTTTTTGACACACTTTTTTCCCTTTTACCTCTACTATTCAATATAAAAATAATTATTATCTAAATGGAAAAGTAAAAAGTAGGGGCACATGCTCATAGTCCTACTTTTCTTAATAAGTTGTCAAGTTTCTAAAATGACAGTTATTGTGGGAGTATATTATAAGTACATACAGAAAATTTCCCGCCAAGTAAGTTGAGCTCTGATTGGTCGACGTAACGCAGGGAGCGCGGGAGGACAGAAAGCAGGCGAATCTCCTTGTCTCGCTATTTCCCTAGTACTGGTATATGCCTAAGAAGGATCCCTACCCTACCCTACCACCTCTCCTCCTGAATCACACAAATCGTCCATAGACGCGTGGACTGCATGCGATGCGATACTCGAGTAGACTACTTATAAAAAAAACTGTATTTAATCTCATTGATATTCCTCTATTCACCTTGTTTATTTTATGACACATTTTTCCATTTCAATATTAAGTATATAAGATAAAATAATTTTATTAAACTAAATTTTGTATTATATAGTTTAAATGAAAAGAATCATATGTAAACTTAAATTTTAAAATTATTTTATTTTATATGTTAAAATTGAAATCAAACGACATATCCAAATAGTAAATAGAGTAAATGATAATCGAGATAGTAAAATTTGCCCTAATTGATATCCGTCCTTCCTTTTGGCTGCGTTCGGTATCCATTTTGATGGTAGTTTTGTGGTTGTTTTGGTCTGGTTGTTTTGGCCGGTTGTTTTGTGGTAGTTTTGTTGGTTGTTTTGTGCTGGTTGTTTTGAAAACTAGTGTTCGGCAGGAGGCGGCAGTTTCTTCTGTTTTGAATAAGTTAGTTTTATGCAGTGTGTTTTACCGCTTTCGTTGTTACAATTAAAAATTTATATTACATTTTAAACAATTTTTTGTTATAAAGTTAAAATATTTGTAGATATTCAATTATAACCTTTAATAATTAATATTCTTTATTACTCCCTCCGTTCAACAATACTTTCATTTGAAACTTGCCACACTTATTAAGAAAAGTAGGACAATGACGCATGTGCCCTTCCTTTTACTTTTCCATTTAGATATAATTACTTTTATATTGAATAGTAGGGGTAAAAGTGGAAAGAAGTGTGTCAAAAAGCTAGAATTACAGATATTTTTGAACAGAATCACATCCTAAACGACAGATATTAATGAACGGAGGGAGTAATATTTTAGTGACAATTAATTTATAATATGTATACATTATTAATTTATAAAGAAATTTTTACATATATTGAAAAATAAAGAAATAAAACCATTGTATTTAGAGTAATATATTAGATGTTTATATATAAAAATATAATTTTATGGATTATTATTAGTATTTAATATAACATTTCAAATATATTAATACTTAAGATTTATTTTAATTTTTAATGGAATAAATATAGATTGAAATGGAAAAACAATTCTTTCTAATAATAAAATAATTGACTGTAAGCGAATATATATGTACACCCTCACTTATTATTTATTATTATATATTGTTTAATTATTGATAAAATATTTATTTAAACATATATCTGTAGTTAAAATATTTAAGAGACTATTTACCCATATCTGAATAACAATTTATAAAAACACTACTAGTTTAAAATTATTGTTCTATATTATTTTCATTAATTTATAATTTATATGATAATCTTTATAAAAAAACTAAAAATCAAAAAAAATAAAAAAATAAACTATTTAATCATTATTAATCTATATATTTCAATTTTAATTTAATTTTTGTGTCAAATTAAATATATAAATCGAAATCGTTTTTAAAATATAAGTATAAATATTGAAAATTTAAATCAATTTTTAATATTAATTAATATTATTAAAATATTCTTGTCCCCTTCATTACAGTTTTCTGGCTCGCCTCTGTTTGCAGTATTCATTTATATTTGCAGTATAAATTGTTGGTTGTTTTGTGGTAGTTTTGTGTTGGTATATTTGTGACTGTTTTGAAAATTGTTGTTTGGAGGTGACGATTTGGTATTTTTTGTCAAAAATGTCAAACTCAAAAATGTCACATTTATACCACATAAGTACCGAGACGGAACGCAGATATCACCTTTCCCCATTCACCTTTTATTTTTGTTGTTTGATGAGTTCGGTCGGGGAGAGAACTGAACTCAGCTTGTTGTTCATCATTTCTCCTGACTGACGGAAAACAACCATTACACTTGAATAATTTTTGTACACTTAATTATCTAAGTAAATGTGTTGTTAGCTTATTAATTATTTTATAATCCATTCCTCCCTTACTCGACTTTGATTGCACCTACCATGTTTTCATTCAAAAAGAAAAAAAAAAATAGCTTGAGCTTTGAGCTAAGAATTTGTGAAAAACTAAACACCTATTGATGTTAGTTATCAGTTGAAATAAAAAAAATAAAAAGAAAAAATAATTGATATGACAATTGATATACAAATAAAGTAGTTGATTAAATAAACTCGTCCAACAAATGAGGTCATACTAGTATAGTACTCTCCTAATCTATTAATGACAATAATAATATGAATAAGCCAATCATGTAATCTCTGTCTTTGCGTCGTACAAACGGACATTGTCACGCTTCTCCATGGATTGATTCCTTCCCATGGTCCCACTTTCACTATCATTCATCGGGTCCGCATTTTCTCTTTCAAAATTAAACCTCTTTTTATTCAAAAAAAAAAAAAGAAAACAAAACATCACATCTTCCCGCCCTTTTATCCCACTCTTCCCGCCATTCCTTTCTTTCTTCCCAAACGTGACCGCCTACAGACGCCACCATTAGACCATTACCAAAGGAAGGCCAACCACTACATTACCCACAAAAGCAGCAAAAGATCGGTTTCGGCCCATATTCAGAAAACCCTGCTGATGTAGTAGTTAGAAAAGAAAAAAAGCTGAGACTAATTAATATTTTCTACTCTTACCTAAACTGCCATGAATATCATCTATATAGAGGAAACTGAAAAGGTAAATGAGAGTTGAGTTGCCCTGATTTTTGTTGGGAAGACAGACACTGAAAGGATCCAAAGCTTCCTTCGATCTTCTTAATTGGGTCCCCTTGATTTTGCCATGTAGAGATCTTGCACTCGTTCCACCTTTGTAAATATACACCGAGACAAAAAGACATGCATCTCTGTTTGATTGTGCGAGTGTCGTCTCTCCATTTGTTCAAAAAACAGTAACCTAATATCCAACTTCCTACCATATTGCCAAACACAACAAAAACAGATAATAAATTTCCAGACACACATATATGTACATAATTCCCAACACACATTTAGAATTCTCAAGTGTCATGTCACCTCCTCTCTCAATACACTCGTTTTCGCTTAAGTAGTAGTATATAGGGTTTTGTTGATTTGTTGGATGCGCTGCCATTAAGAGGAATTTGAAAACTACTCTCCCCTAAAACCGGCGAGCACACCACTTGTTTGATAAAATTCCTCTGTTTGAATTTTTCCTTTTGCGATGCGGGCGCTCCCACCTTCACCTCAAAGCCTACCATGACGTTTTTCCTTCCTTCCTTTCGACCACCATGCCTGCCACCCTTCCTCCTCCACTAAAAGAGCCTAACATCCACCTCAAACACCCCCCCCCCCCTTTATCGTTGCCCAGAATAAAGAACCTTCAAACACTACCCTTTACGTACCTAGTCCATCAATCAAAAACTTCACGCAACACGCATTGGTTTGGATCCACAAACTGCTATGAGGAGGGAGAGAGGAAAGACCCGATTGATGATCTCCAGAAGTTCAAACAGTTATAGTCCAAGATGGAAGGAGAAATTTTGCAACAGCAAATATAGAACTTCAAGAGAGGACAGACGTGAGAAAGAGAGACCAGCACGGTACCAAGGAAGTTGGAAGGAAAACACTCCTACTACAATCTTCATAGACAACATTAGTAGAGATGTGTCGGAGTATCAACTGGGAAGATTAGTGAACAGATTCACCAGATAGAGCAGAATCTATATGTAACACCCCATCCGGTTTTCCTCTAATCACGGTCTAAACGTCTCGGTCAGATAACTATTCGCAGCGGAAATACTTCTAACTACCGAGGGTGATACAATACCGATAACCACCCACATGGCCACCGGGTCTAATCTACTACCACTTACAGTCTCGGTCCGATAAAGAAATACCATATTTAAATCAACATAACTTACAACGCTTGATTACCGAGTGCTAAGTGTATATTTACATCAAGGCTCACAGCCTGTCAAAAGAATACGAGTTTAACAGTCACTCCACCTTAACATTATCTCCATTCAAAATATAACGGGTGTACCACATAGTACACCGACTATCCTAGGGCTACAAGCCCGTGTACAACTCGGTACACCACCATCCACTACTAACTACCCAAAAGTATGGCACCCCGTTCTTCACGACTAATCAACCGTCTCGTGTACCTGGAAGAATAAAAACGGTGCCCCAAGGGGCTCAGCTAAAGCTGCATATGATAATCGCATACCCCGTGTACTAGCGAGGGTACGCCAACTATTTGGTCGCCAACATGCGGTTCATTAATATTCAAACAAGCATGCTAATAACAATAACAATAACATTTTAGTCATGTATAACAATACCCACACACAGAGCATATCACAACAATGGAAATAATACCAGTTATCCACACATTGGTCACTGAGGCCTTGAGATTCTCTCCTCAAGATCACACCTCTTCTCATGTTAGCCATTTTCTCATCTGGGTTAGGCGGATGCTCATAACTCTTAACTCTTGATCATATGTCTCGCACAGGGCATGATCCACACTTAACCATTATTTATCTCTTGAAATAATTACTCAGTTAAGTCGGGTGACCTCCGGGCAGAGATGTGGCATACTCACCACTTCTCACCACCAGGCTTTAGATTTGGCTTACTTCCCCGGGCTGCGACCATACGGTTCGGAACCATGGTGGGAAGGTTAGGCCAGAACTCGGTAAGCAACCTCTCTTGCTTCCTCATTCTCACGCGTGGCCGAAGCTATATCGGTCTCCTCTCATTTTAGTTACCCAATTCACAAGTTAGGTAAGTCAGTAGGTTAGTGTGTTAGTGAGAACGTCTCAAACACAAGAATTCTTCTCATTCAAACATTTCATGAATTATACAAACTAGTCTTTCAAGACATAGTTCATCGGGTGCAAAGACAAGCACATGATATAAGGAAGCGCTATAAGTCATATTCATGCATTTTATCTTGAATAGGTGATTGCATATAAACACACAAACACATAAATCAGAGTAACCAAGTTAGGATACAGGGCATGAGAAAATCATACCGTTCACCGTCGTAACTTGCCCATCGACTCTCTCTCTCTCGGAGTCCAACTAATCGGGTCCTATAACATATATTAAGTCGGGAGGTTAATTACCATGATTAACTTAACTCGTTACTTCGCTAACGTTTTCCCGAACTTTTCTTACTTAGTCATGACATTTCAAGTGTAACCTATACAAGTCCTTACTTCTCATTGTCATCCAAATCCATTTACATAAGTTACATACTTATAATTATTTTCTAAGCTTGTTTATACTCTTAATGACCATAAAACATCATTAAACAAGTCCTAATCATCTTATATTATCATTACCCATCCAACCCCTACCTTGGAATGGCTTTAAAATGATTATGTGAAGAAAATGGGGTGGTCCGGGTTTGTGTCTGGGTTACAAACCCGGACCAATGTTTCTGGTCACTCTCGGGTGCAAATTAAGGCTGGTCGGGTATACATGCTAGTTTACAAACCCGGACCCTTAATTCAGAAATCTCTCGGGTGAGTTTTAGGGGTGGTCCGGGTTTGTGTCCTGGTTTGTAAACCCAGACCACTCCTCTGATATAGGTTTTTGCCGTTTTTTTGACACTGGTCCAGGTTTCTGTCCTAGTTTACAGACCCGGACCACTTGCAGGTTTGAAAATAAGTATGTTTTTGTTTTTGTTTCAACTCCAAGCTTATGCCAACTTCCTCCACACTCTTCCTACATGTTTTATAGCATGTTTAGACATTGTTTAGGCATTCAAAACTAACCTAACCATTCTATATATTCATCTGTCAACTAACTCTTGTCACTGTAATTTTTTCCTCTGTTACAAGTTTCTAGTTTTGTTTTCTGTTGCAGGTTTTCTACTCTACCTTCCTTACCATTCCAACCTCTCGCCTTAACACACTCAAGCCCTACATTCCTAGACATATTTTGACATAACTTATCTACATTCCAAGTATACTCACCACACTATAACAGCTCACAAACATCAGTTAACATCCCTGTTTATTTAAGCATGAAACCACTGTAACAGCACATTAAATTTCCCCTCTGTTAATACACAATACTAACTTAGTTCCTAGGTTTATTTGCACACTTAAACATCATTAAAACTTCTTCATTCAACAAGCAATATTGTAGTTTCTTAACTACACCATACAAGGTCATTTCCCACGTTCAAAAATATGTTTTACAGAGAACAAAGCCATCTCAAGGTAAGTTCAATACCTTGTTAGCTTTCTGATTTCTTTCCCTTCTTCCTCCTCCTCCTCTTGCTCTCTCTTTCTCTTCTGGTTTCCACAACAACAGAGGTATAGATTGCTATCTACATCCATACCCCAAACACACACAACAATCTAGTTTAATTCCACGTTTCACACCAAATCAATATTTCAAGAGCTAGTTTTTAGGGCTTTAAACACTAAGGAATTACCTTACTCTCCTGAGTGTAATCCTTGGACAACAAGAACAGCAAAAACTCAGCCCCCTGTTGAAAACCGAAACTGACTGGGAAATGGAGAAAATATCAACGTGGGCAATTTTTGACTTTTGCACGAACAAGCTAGGAAGATGGAAGACTTTGAGTTTATATTGACCTTGGACTATTAAGAAGATGAAGAAGGGTCAAAAGCACCACTTCAAGCTGCAAAGGAGCTCACGGTCATGGAGATGAAGGCGAGGGTTTCAAGTTTTTGAAGGGTGGAATGTGTTGCCCTTAACATGAGGAATCCAACGGTATGGTTTTTGTATGGTTTGGTGTTGTATCGAGCAAGAAAAGAGAGGATGAAGTTGAGGTTGCTGCTCTCTGTTGAAATCGCAAATGAGGGTTTAAAGAGGGAGAAGATGTTACAGAGAGGGTAAATCGTGACTGGTAAGGAAATAGAGGTGAGAGAGTATCACTTTACTATTATACCTATTTGCTTTATTACTTTGTCTCATAGTGTATTAGGAATCAGAGAGGGGGCTTATGCTTATGAAAAATAAAAAGTGCCCCCCATTACAATTAAGTAACCGGTCACATATATTACAAGGGTGGCTTAATTATTTTTACTTATTACATTTACACCCCACAACTTCCCGGTTTTTACACTATTCATATAACGGGTCCGTTTTTCGGAATTTTCTTGTTTAATTAATTTTAACGGCTCTAGACCCTCACTATGGTCTAATTATAGATATTTAACTAACTATAATTATTACGAGTTTGTTAAACCCGTTTAAAATCACGTTTTTCCAGGTTTCTCGAAAAACGCGTTTTTAAAGCTCGTTTGCGTTTTTAACTCGTTTTACGAATCCGTTTTCTTCGGGAATAATTCCTATGCATTTATTTAGGACTAATTAAGCTTTTAAATATTTCATTAGCCTAATTAATCACTGTTTTAAATCCCGGGGTATTTCAACCTACCCCCTAAGAAACTTTGCCCTCAAAGTTGGTCAAAGTCGGTGGATTACTAACTTCACTCATTTGACAAATCACTTGTCAAAAATCACACTTAACACAATACACACTTAGTACACTTACAGATATCACATCTGTCAAACAAGTTCGCATAGCAAATCTCCCACATATATTCATAGCAACATGCACATACCCACACTGTGCAAACAAGCACCATCCATGCAAGCAATACACTGCAAGCCCTATCAACACTACAACCAATACACTGGTTGTTACAATGTGTCAAACAAAATGTAAACATATACATACAAGCAAGGCTGTCCCCAAGCAATGCTAAAACAAAATGGTCCTACCCCCCTTAAAAGGGGTACGCCCCGTACCCTCACGACACTAGACAATCTAGTCTACAAACAGTGTCGGGTACTTCGCCCTCATGGCGTCCTCTAATTCCCAAGTAGCCTCCTCGGCGTCGTGGTTCGACCACAAGACCTTGACCATCCGCACAGACTTGTTGCGGGTGTCTCTTGTCTTGGTGTCAAGGATACGCAAGGGAGTCTCGACGTACCTCATCGTCGGCTCAAGGGATATGTGATCAGGCTCTAAGACATGAGATGGATCGGCTATATACTTCTTGAGCTGTGAAACATGAAAGACATCATGAACACGACCCAAGTCTGCAGGTAACGCTAACCTGTAAGCTATAGCTCCAATTCTTTCCGTGATCGTGTAAGGCCAACGTACTTCGGGCTCAACTTGCCTTTCTGGCCGAATCGAAACACGCCCTTCATCAGTGAGACGCGCAGAAACACCTGATCGCCCACAGCGAACTCGAGGTCGCATCGTCGCACATCAGCATAAGATTTTTGTCTATCCTGGGCCGCTTTCAGATTCGCTCGAATTTGTTGCACTTCAGATTGCATCTGCTCAAGGTATTCCGGTCCAATAACGACCGCTTCACTGGACTCATCCCAACACAATGGAGTGCGACACGGTCTGCCATACAAGGCTTGAAAGGGTGACATCTTGATCGAAGCGTGGTAGCTGTTGTTATAAGAGAACTCGATCAAATGTAACTTGTCAACCCAACTCCCCTGAAAATCTAAGGCACATGCTCTCAACATGTCCTCCAGTGTCTGGATGGTCCGCTCTGTCTGACCGTCGGTCTGTGGATGGAAGGCTGTACTGAGCTTCAACTCGGTACCAAGCGCTTCACGTGTGGCTCTCCAGTACCTCGAAAGAAACCTGGTGTCGCGGTCAGACACAATCGTCTTTGGAACTCCATGATGTCGAATAATCTCTCGATCAAATATCTCAGCAAGCTTCGCTACCTTCCAGGTGTCCCTCATCGATATGAAGCGGGCCACCTTGGAAAGGCGATCGACTATCACCCAGATCATGTTGAGTCCTCCCCTAGCAGATGGGAGTCCAACACAAAATCCATCGATATATCATAGAACTTCCATTCAGGAATCGGCATAGGTTGTACCATTCCCCCAGGTCGACGGTGCTCAAACTTCACTCTCTGGCAAGTGAGACACCTCAGGACAAACTCATTCACATCAGATTTCATTCCCGACCACCAGAAGTATCGCCTCATGCCTTTGTACATCTTAGTGGCTCCCGGATGGACAGATAATGAAGAACAATGGGCTTCTCGCAGAATGCGATCCCTTAGCTCAGCATTACTTGGGAATGCATAATCTGTCATTCAGTCGGATCAGACCATCATCGTGGAGCTTGAAGTCATACTTCCGGTGCTCAAATGTGCCGTCGATGATGCTCTGTCTGATCTCACTCATATACGGGTCTTTCATCTGAGCGTCTCGCACCTCATCAACCAAGCTAGAAGAGGCGAGTAGCGAATGGAGCGAGTGTGCTCGACGACTCAGTGCATCTGCCACGACATTCACCTTCCCTTCTTTGTACTGAAGGTCGATGTCATAGTCTGATAGGAATTCCATCCATCTCCTCTGCCTCAGGTTCAACTCTTTCTGCGTGAAGACATACTGCAGGCTTTTGTGGCCGGAGTAGATGGTAACACTAACCCCATAAAGATAATGCCGCCATATCTTCAATGCGAAGACTATGGCTCCCAGCTCGAGGTCGTGGGTGGGGTAGTTCTCCTCATGCTTCTTCAGCTGGCGGGAGGCGTAAGCAACTACCTTGTCGTGCTGCATGAGTACGCATCCAAGGCCTCTGCCTGATGCATCACAATAGACTTCGAATCCCTCTAAACCCTCAGGAATGGTAAGGACGAGCGCAGAGGTCAACGAGTCCTTCAGACTCTGAAAGGAAATCTCGCAGTCATCGGTCCACACAAACAGTGCGTCCTTCTTCATCAAAGCTGTCATAGGCTTGGCAACTTTTGAGAAATCTTTCACGAACCTTCTATA
Source organism: Limonium bicolor (assembly GCA_023374045.1). NCBI lineage: Eukaryota > Viridiplantae > Streptophyta > Magnoliopsida > Caryophyllales > Plumbaginaceae > Limonium > Limonium bicolor. The sequence goes on from CM041779.1 coordinate 103,545,057, forward strand.
ATAATCGGCTAGCCCAAGGAAGCTCCGGATGTTGGAAACATTCCTGGGTCTAGGCCACGAGCGAACTGCTTCAATCTTAGCCGGGTCGACTGATATACCCGCGCTTGATATCACATGCCCAAGGAATGAAACTTGATCAAGCCAGAATTCACACTTGGAGAATTTCGCGTAGAGTTGGTTGATTCGGAGTGTCTCGAGTACTTGCCTCAGATGGCTCTCATGTTCCTCTCTGGATTTCGAATATACCAGAATATCATCAATAAACACCACAACCGATGTGTCTAGCTAATCGCTAGACAGTCGGTTCATCAGATCCATAAACTTCGCAGGCGCATTCGACAGTCCGAATGGCATCACTGTAAACTCGTAGTGGCCATATCTCGTACGGAACGCTGACTTCTCAATGTCTCGCTCTCGGATGGCTATCTGATGGTATCCAGATCTGAGATCAATCTTAGAGAATATAGAGGCTCCCTTCAATTGATCAAACAGATCATCAATACGTGGTAAAGGGTACTTATTCTTGATGGTGACCACATTGAGCTCGCGGTAGTCGATGCAAAGGCGGAGGCTACCGTCCTTCTTCTTCACGAAGAGGACCGGTGCTCCCCAGGGTGATACGCTCGGGCGTATAAAACCCTTGTCGAGCAGGTCTCGAAGCTGCACTCTCAACTCGGCCATTTCTGCCGGTGCCAATCGGTACGGTGCTCTAGCAATAGGTCCGGTAGCAGGCAGAAGTTCGATCTCAAACTCAACCTCCCTCTGAGGTGGCATGCCAGGTAGTTCCTTCGGAAACACATCCGGGAACTCCGACACTACCGGAATATCGGTGCTGAAATCGGGTCTCTCTCAAGGTCTTGCACGTAACAGAGAAATACCTCGTGCCCTTTTCTGAGCTCTCGGTACATGGCCATGGCGGGGTGATGACTCTAGTCGAAGGCTCTCTGGGCCTCTGGCGGTATGAACTGCAACCCCAGACGGACTCCTGAGCATCAATCTATGCTCGGCACAAAGGATTCACCCCTTATGCCGCTCCAACCAATTCATCCCAACTATCAAGTCGAAGCCAAGACCACTGAATTCGATGAAGGAAATAGGGAACTGCTCGCCCCTGATCCGGATAGTGGCATTCGGTAATACTTTGTGCATCATACTCGCTCTTTCGATGGGAGAGTAACCATAAAATCGGGTAACTCAACCGCATCTAGCCCCACCTTTTCCGCAAATGACGGCGAGACAAAGGTGTGAGAGGTGCCGGAGTCGAATAGCACGGAGGCATCAATGCCATTCACCGGGAAGGTAGCCGTGAGGATCGTGCCGCTTTCACCGGCCTGTGCCTCAGTAAGTATACTCAGGTTACCTTCCGAACCAAGTCCAGGACCTATTTATTCATAAATTTTATGAGTTCGATGGTAAAATTGCAAGTGGAAAGATTGATAAAGAACACTGCTTTATTATAAAACCATTCAAGGTACACATGGTGTTTCATTACAACATTACTAGGATATTACATGGGATTACATGACTAATATTTCCTAAAAGTGAGGTTCAGGCGCCCTGGTTTCAGTGTGTGGCATTGATCATAGTCGATGGTGCCGTATCCAGCTTGATCCTCTTGATACCGTGATACAAAATTCTCGACTCACCACCCATGACCAAGACATCTCCTGACCTAAGGATAATCTTCTCCGCGCGGTCTGCACGCTTCTGCTTGCCATACAGGAATTCGGCGTCGTCCCAATGGACCAAGACACTACGGGCACTCCTCTCTCAAGAGATTCCGCTGTCTCGTCCTTATCTTGGTGTAAACCAAGTCGTCCCCCTTCTTGGTAGAAGTTGACAATACAAATATCTGCTTCAAGAGCAGGTACGGGATCAGCTTCAAGCTGTTGTACAATCTCTACGGCTTGTGTAACAACCGTTTGGAATTCTCTGGGTATTTTAGGTGGTGTTGTTTCGTCTTCTGCTCGTGTTTGTGGTAGGTGCGGGTGTAAGGGTTCCAATCCTTTCCCATGCACATCTTTCTTAGTTTCATCCTTACTCCACCGGGGTATTCTGGTGTGTAAAATCCTCCTGGACCTGCTCCGAGTTCATTGCACTGTCGGATGATGGCAATTTGCGCTTCAGGTGTCAGGTATCTCCTTAATAATATCATACCTGGGAGGATAACCTGACACTGATCGATGGTTGTAGTGTAGTGGTGTGTGGTGATGTCGGACTCTTCAAGGTTCGGTTCAGTCGGTATAGGATAGCAGATGTGGAAGGTCCCTAAGTTGTGAGTTTCATTTTATGAGTTCTAGTCTTTACTAGTCAATTCATGCACTGAACACACTATAATTCTATGTCTTTCACTGATGTAGGTAATTAAAACTGTAGACATGCCCTAAATGATTAAAGGTGTGTGGAAGTACCTGAACCGGTCTTCTGACCAGCTCCCTCTGAGCGATCTAAGATGTGGAGGGCGGACTGCCTCTGCGGTGCACCTTTCTGAGCACCTCTAGATCCCTGCCCCTGCTGGCCATACTGGGTCTGAGTATCACCAGCTGCTACCTCTTTGCCCTCTCTCTGCTTGAACTCCTGGCTGTTGCCCTTCTTGGCAGGGCACTCATAGGCACGATGCCCCATCTTGCGGCAGCTGTAACATCTGACCTCTCTTCCCTGGCAATCAGTGCCGGGGGTGGTCGTTCTTGCAGTACTTGCAACTGTAGGCCCGTCCATCAGAGTGCCCTTGCCTGAGCCAGATCCAGAACCTGAAGCATTGAGAGTTAGCAAAATTCGGCATTCTAAGCTTAAGAACACACAAGTGTCGGTTATCGAGAATCTTACCCTTAGGTGGGTGAGATCTCAGCGGCTTCGCTGCTACCGGCATGGAATAGGCGAGCCGTAATGGCTCAACTGTCTTGCCCTTCTCAGCATAGGCACCGCTCTCTTCAGAGGTAGTCTTTTGGGTTTGGGTCAGGTGGGAGTACTTCCCTTTCTTCTTTCCCCATCCTTTTCCTTGGGTCTGCTCACCAGAGCCAGAACCCTTGTTGCTGATCTTGCGCTTCTGCGCATTCTCCTCGTCCCTTAGCTGGACGGTAATCTCAACTCTCGATTGCCGCATGGTAACACTCCTGATATTAGGACATTAGTTGGTACTCTTGCATACAAAGACACTAATTGTATTGAGTACGACATTAAGATTTCAAATCGTCGATTACCTGTAGAGAGGTGAACCGCGTGTCCATGCCATACCGGAGGCGATGGCTCAGGCCGCCATGGAAGCGGTCGACCAAGACCTGACCGGTATACCCGAGGTCGGGTAGCAGTCGGAGGATAGATGTGAAGGTGGTATAATACTCGTCGACGGTCATCTTATCCGTCATCTTCAGAGCATCCAGTTCGAGCCGCTTCTTCGTCTTCACATGCTCGGGGTAATACTTGGATCGTAGGAGAGCAGTGAAGGCATTCCAGTTGAATGCAGGGTCAGCGACGTGCACGCCCTTGACTAGCTTCCACCAGTCCATAGCGGCACCCTTCAGATAGTAGGCAGCTATTCTCACCCTCACTCCAGCAGGAGCCTCGAGGGTCTCGAAGGCCGTCTCCATCTCGGAGATGTAAGCCTCGAGCTTACCGGATCGCTTTCGCCCTTGAAGCAGGCAGGTCGGAGGTCAGCTACAGCTTTCACCCAATTCGTCTCTCTGGGTGGTGGGGGGTGGGGGTGGCTCAACCTGTGTCTACTGAGTCTGCTGTGTGGCTGCATAGCTGTAATAACCTGTGGTAGCATCTGCGCCACCGTGGCCGCGACGATCTCAGCTATCGTCTGCGGCTCTGGCTCCTCAGCTGCCCCCCCACGGGTTCGACCTCGTCCTCTTCCTGACATCTGAACCATTAACAGTTTACATAGTGATCAGACCAAATGGTCTAGAGTTTAAGCAGTTGTATCGCCATTACAGAGCGAGGCTTCGCTCTGATACCATTTTTGTAACACCCCATCCGGTAATCCTCTAATCACGGTCTAAACGTCTCGGTCAGATAACTATTCGCAGCGGAAATACTTCTAAATACCGAGGGTGATACAATACCGATAACCACCCACATGGCCACCGGGTTTAAACTACTACACTTACAGTCTCGGTCCGATAAAAGAAATACCATATTTAAATCAACATAACTTACAAAGCCTGATTACCGAGTGCTAAGTGTATATTTACATCAAGGCTCACAGCCCGTCAAAAGAATACGAGTTTAACAGTCACTCCACCTTAACATATTATCTCCATTCAAAATATAACGGGTGTACCACATAGTACACCGACTATCCTAGGGCTACAAGCCCGTGTACAACTCGGTACACCACCATCCACTACTAACTACCCAAAAGTATGGCACCCCGTTCTTCACGACTAATCGTGTACCTGGAAGATAAAAACGGTGCCCCAAGGGGCTCAGCTAAAGCTGCATATGATAATCGCATACCCGCGTACTAGCGAGGGTACGCCAACTATTGGTCGCCAACATGCGGTTCATTAATATTCAAACAAGCATGCTAATAACAATAACAATAACATTTAGTCATGTATAACAATACCCACACACAGAGCATATCACAACAATGGAAATAATACCAGTTATCCACACATTGGTCACTGAGGCCTTGAGATTCTCTCCTCAAGATCACACCTCTTCTCATGTTAGCCATTTTCTCATCCGGGTTAGGCGGATGCTCATAACTCTTAACTCTTGATCATATGTCTCGCAACAGAGCATGATCCACACTTAACCATTATTTATCTCTTGAAATAATTACTCAGTTAAGTCGGGTGACCTCCGGGCAGAGATGTGGCATACTCACCACTTCTCACCACCGGGCTTTAGATTTGGCTTACTTCCCGGGGCTGCGACCATACGGTTCGGAACCATGGTGGGAAGGTTAGGCCAGAACTCGGTAAACAACCTCTCTTGCTTCCTCATTCTCACGCGTGGCCGAAGCTATATCGGTCTCCTCTCATTCAGTTACCCAATTCACAAGTTAGGTAAGTCGGTAGGTTAGTGTGTTAGTGAGAACGTCTCAAACACAAGAATTCTTCTCATTCAAACATTTCATGAATTATACAAACTAGTTTTCAAGACATAGTTCATCGGGTGCAAAGACAAGCACATGATATAAGGAAGCGCTATAAATCATATTCATGCATTTTATCTTGAATAGGTGATTGCATATAAACACACAAACACACAAATCAGAGTAACCAAGTTAGGATACAGGGCATGAGAAAATCATACCGTTCACCGTCGTAACTTGCCCGTCGATTCTCTCTCTCGGAGTCCAACTAATCAGGTCCTATAACATATATTAAGTCGGGAGGTTAATTACCCATGATTAACTTAACTCGTTACTTCGCTAACGTTTTCCCGAATTTTTTACTTAGTCATGACATTTCAAGTTTAACCTATACAAGTCCTTACTTCTCATTGTCATCCCAAATCCATTACATAAGTTACATACTTATAATTATTTTCTAAGCTTGTTTATACTCTTAATGACCATAAAACATCATTAAACAAGTCCTAATCATCTTATATTTTCATTACCCATCCAACCCCTACCTTGGAATGGCTTTAAAATGATTATGTGAAGAAAATGGGGTGGTCCGGGTTTACAAACCCGGACCAATGTTTCTGGTCACTCTCGGGTGCAAATTAAGGCTGGTCCGGGTATACATGCTAGTTTACAAACCTAGACCTTAATTAAGAAATCTCTCGGGTGAGTTTTAGGGGTGGTCCGGGTTTGTGTCCTGGTTTGTAAACCCGGACCACTCCTCTTATATAGGTTTCTGTCGTGTTTTGACACTGGTCCGGGTTTTTGTCCTAGTTTACAGACAGACCACTTGCAGGTTTGAAAAATAAGTATGTTTTTTGTTTTTGTTTCAACTCCAAGCTTATGCCAACTTCTCCACACTCTTCCTACATGTTTTATAGCATGTTTAGACATTGTTTAGGCATTCAAAAAACTAACCTAACCATTCTATATATTCATCTGTCAACTAACTCTTGTCACTGTAATTTTTTCCTCTGTTACGGGTTTCTAGTTTTGTTTTCTGTTGCAGGTTTCTATTCTACCTTCCTTACCATTCCAACCTCACGCCTTAACACACTCAAGCCCTACATTCCTAGACATATTTTGACAGAACTTATCTACATTCCAATTATACTCACCACACTATAACAACTCACAAACATCAGTTAACATCCCTGTTTATTTTAAGCATGAAACCACTGTAACAGCACATTAAATTTCCCTCTGTTAATACACAATACTAACTTAGTTCCTAGGTTTATTTGCACACTTAAACATCATTAAAACTTCTTCATTCAACAAGCAATATTGTAGTTTCTTAACTACACCATACAAGGTCATTTCCCACGTTCGAAAATATGTTTTACAGAGAACAAAGCCATCTCAAGGTAAGTTCAATACCTTGTTAGCTTCCTCCTCCTCTTGCTCTCTCTTTCTCTTCTGGTTTCCACAAACAACAGAGGTATAGATTGCTATCTACATCCATACCCCAAAACACACACAACAATCTAGTTTAATTCCATGTTTCACACTAAATCAATATTTCAAGAGCTAGTTTTTAGGGCTTTAAACACTAAGGAATTACCTTACTCTCCTGAGTGTAATCCTTGGACAGCAAGAACAGCAAAAACTCAGCCCCTGTTGAAAACCGAAACTGACTGGGAAATGGAGAAAATATCAACGTGGGCAATTTTTGACTTTTGCACGAACAAGCTGGGAAGATGGAAGACTTTGAGTTTATATTTACCTTGGACTATTAAGAAGGGTCAAAATCACCACTTCAAGCTGCAAAGGAGCTCACGGTCATGGATATGAAGGTGAGGGTTTCAAGTTTTTGAAGGGTGGAATGTGTTGCCCTTAACATGAGGAATCCAACGGTATGGTTTTTGTATGGTTTGGTGTGTGTATCGAGCAAGAGAAAGGAGGGAGGATGAAGTTGAGGTTGCTGCTCTCTGTTGAAATCGCAAATGAGGGTTTAAAGAGGGAGAAGATGTTACAGAGAGGGTAAATCGTGACTGGTAAGGAAATAGAGGTGAGAGAGTATCACTTTACTATTATACCTATTTGCTTTATTACTTTGTCTCATAGTGTATTAGGAATCAGAGAGGGGCTGCTTATGAAGAATAAAAATGTGCCCCCCATTACAATTAAGTAACTGGTCACATATATTACAAGGGTGGCTTAATTATTTTTACTTATTACATTTACACCCCACAACTTCCTGGTTTTTTACACTATTCAATAACGGTCCGTTTTTCGGAATTTCTTTTTTAATTAATTTAACGGCTCTAGACCTCACTATGGTCTAATTATAGATATTTAACTAACTGTAATTATTACGAGTTTGTTAAACCCGTTTAAAATCACGTTTTTCCAGGTTTCTCGAAAAACGCGTTTTAAAGCCGTTTGCGTTTTAAACTCGTTTTACGAATCCGTTTTCTTCAGGAATAATTCCTATGCATTTATTTAGGACTAATTAAGCTTTTAAATATTTCATTAGCCTAATTAATCACTGTTTTAAATCCCGGGGTATTTCACTATATATGCAGGAAGGTGAGAAACTGGACTCAAAATGCTTTTGCGTTTGTTGATGTTAGCCACGTTCAAGAAGCAAAAAGAGTGATAGACGGTGTAGACACCAAAAATTCTCACCCTATAAAGCAAATTCTGAAATAATAAGTAAAATAAGAGGGGTCATCGCCTTTCTTTTTCAAAACATATTAGCGTGCGTGCCTAACGAAAACCATCGTTTTATAATCTTTTTCAAAGCATTTCGTAAAAACACTTTCCGAAAATGAATTTTCAGACAATAATCCGATTTTAAACCCATCCCTTGTGTTCATGTGTTTATTTGCTTAGCTTCAGTTTTTTTTATTTGTTACTTCTGCGTCCTATTTATTGCTACTTTAATCGTCTCCTAGGATTTATTTTTTTATATTTTGTAGTATCATTTTTATCATTTTATGCCATTATTATTTATATCTGTATACGTCATTGTTACTTATTTGATGAAGTTTCCTTTTATCTTATTTTATTCTATTACTTGTTTATCAATCTTATTTTTTGCGTTTGAACATGTCTAGTTCAACTTCCACGTACGGTATTCACTTGTATTTTACTTCCACCACGCTAGTACTATTTTATTATTCTATGTGCTTTTAATCATGCTATTTCGCTTGTTTATATTTCATTATGATTTGTATTTTATTATTACGTTCCACTCATTCATGGACTGTTCAAAAGAAACAGTTCATTTTTTTTGTCGATAAAAACCTTTTCTCCTTACTCTCCATTTCCATTTAAAACACTAGTGTTTCTAAAGAATTTCTCAAAACTCTAGTACAGCTTTTGTGTTGTTTTCATGTCTTTGTATCAAGTTCTATGTTAGCTTAGCTGGTTAGCTGTAATTATGGAGGATGGTGGAAGTCCTAGGTTAAATATAGTGGGTTGACAAGTTTGAATTCTTTTTTTACATATCTGTATCCCTCGGTCAAAACCCGCCTCATGACTCAGTCAACACACGCCAGCCCATCCTCACAATGCCCATGTCAGTACCCACACATAAACGCAGCCAACCCCCAAGAAAAATTTCAAAAAACCCTAGATTGTGTTAAATAAAAGAGACCATCCCATTTTGCCGACAACAACAACAGTAGCCGCGGTCCTCTCCTTCTTCAATCTCCATCGATTGAATTTTGCAACTCAACTGGCCAAAAAAAAACATCCATGCTCTGTCTTTTCATTGTCGTTGCTTTCAAAATTTTTCCACTCAACTAAAAGAACTCGTACACTCATGCTCCCGGATCGGCATTTTCATTCTCTACATTGCCCTTTCCAAAAAAAAACGACATACAAGCTCTGCTCAACTCCATTCCTCTCGTTCTCTACACCATCTTTGCAAGCTCATCAGGCGAAACAAGGAATAATGGCACGGCCTCATCTTTCGTTCTCTTCAACACGGTAATGCTACAATTCTCTTCAGAGGTAGCCGCCTCCGTTTTCTTCTTCCTCGTAAGTGGACCCTTATTCCCATCGATCTCTCTCAGTGCAAGACCCTGTAAGCTTTTCTCCTTCATCAAAAATTGTACCCGTCTCTCTTCATTTCTTCCTGCTCCATTCTTTTTGCTCCTGAAAGCTCAAAAACAACAAGAAAAACCTGAACCAGAGAAGGAATCGGCACCATTCCATCATCAATCCTCAACCTGCTCTTCCCCCACTACCATTGATCTCCACCACTAAACCCAAACACGATTCGAGTTTGTTTCTCCCTAGATCAGTCGCATTGTTCATTTTCCCATCTCCCCGCTGGATTCCTCGTCGAAAATCCCTAACCAGCAGCCACGTTCTCCTCTTTGGATTCACGGTGAATTTGCCAAACCCGACTGCCGAACATGGAGAGGATGATGCTTCATGCCTCTCTTCACCGATTTCAACCCCACTCTCTTCCTTCATGGCGAGCTTAATCACTCTTGCTACAATGGAAACGGGAAAATCGAACACACACACACACACACACACACACACACACACACACACACACACACACACACACACACACACACACACACACACACACACACACACACACACACACACACACACACACACACACACACACACACACACACACACACACACACACACACACACACACACACACACACACACACACACACACCCACACACACACACACACACACACACACACACACACACACACACACACACCACACACCACACACACACACACACACACACAACACACACCACACACACACACACACACACACACACACACACACACACACACACACACACACACACACACACACACACACACACTTCCTCACCTTCTGCCTCCATCGGTCATCCAGCTCCATTCTAATAGAACAGACCACAATTTCTCCTTGTTTCTCTTCTCTACGATGCAAAAACCTAGCCAACTCCAAATACTGGCTCCCTTATCTCTTTCGGACTTCACCAATGTTCCTCAAGAATTCAATGACCAACAAACCTCTCATTTTCTGGCTGAACTTCGAGCTCTCATGCCCACATGGGGACCTTGTGGTCTCGCTTCAACTTCGGTGTCTCAACTGAGATTACCACTTTTCTTTCTTCTGCCGAAACTCTACAGACTGCGCGTGCCTGATGTACTAGGCCAAATCTTCGGTTTGGATTTCTTTTCTTGGTTATTGCACTATCCCATGTTTTCTACATCTGAGTTGAGTCGGTTTGAGCTTTGCACTGGTTTGTTTTACCTCTCCACAAGTGGTATTTACGTTTGAGAGTCATCGGTCACTTCATTCTGGTAAAAGTGACTATCCTTGTAAGCTAATCTGCATCTTGGGTTTGTGTTGTCTGGTCTTTGACAGGAGATATCATCATCCTTCATCCTTATTTGCTATTCTGATTTTTCGTTTCCATTCATTACCTCTGTTTGATCTCTACTTGAACTGAGGAAAGTTGCGCGCACGCATTGTTTGATTTCGACCTTTGATTAGTTCGATTGTTGGTTATAAGAGTTTCTGGACAATTCATTGCACCTGTGGTCTTAGCTCTCTGTTCACTTCAAAACTATTCTCGTCCATGTGATCTGTTCGAATGGACTTTGTTCAAATCCGGTTTACTTGTTGATATCTCTATTGTTTTGTGGATTTGTAACCCACCGGTTGCTTTAAGACTTATTCACATTGTCAGGAGAATCATCTCACTCATGGGTTTGTGGTTGAGCTTTGGTTAAATCGATGTCTGGCTATTTATGTTTGCCCCCTTAAATTAATGTTCGTGAATTAATTCGGTGCTATCTAATGATTTGGGCCCTCCCCCTTTCCGGCCTTTGGGGATTGAGGCTCATATCGCCCTGTCCAGGTGTTTGTTGACACTCGTTGGCTAATGGTTAATCTTTGGAATTTGATTTGGGCAGACTGCTCTTTAGCCCCTTGGCATAACTATGATGGTGTGGTATTTGTATTCATTGTGTTCCTTGCACTATATATCTACCCTGATCTGCTTCTGTCACTTTGTTCCATGTTCTACTGAGGTACACATATGTTCAACTGTAAGTTGATCCTTGCTTTGCTTGTGCTGCACTGCGCTTCACTTGGATTCCACGTCTGTGCTATGATGCACTTTGGGCTGCTTATACTTTATAATGGTTGTGAAATCCTCTAATCGCCTTTGATATTATAACTGCCACCTTTTGTGTTGCGATTGATTTGGAAATCTGCTACAAGCAGCACTGCTTGTCTGCACATTTTCGTTGCCTGGGGAGTTACTTACTTCTGGTGTTATTAAGGCTGTGGCGGCACATCGTATTGATCTATTGTTGCTTACAGCTCTGTCACTTGGCCCCTTATGTATTTATTTCGGTATAAAACTCATGTCGCCTGATGCTGTTTATGTAATACGATTTGCTTACTACCTTTGGTTTCATGTTGGACTGAGGTACAAGTACTTGGGCAGAAGCTTACGCGCATGGGTTTGCTTGAACCTTGGACTGAGGTGCAATTACAGTTGATTGGCTTTGAGCTTTGACTCGTACACGTGGGCTGGCTGGAATGACCTCGGGTTATGTTGATGCGTTTGGGCTTGATGTTTCTTCATTGGGTTTGGAAAATTCTATCTTTCTACCTTTACTATTAATTCAACCAATTGCCCCTTGCGATTGACTTGGTTTGGAAACTGATTTGATACTAGCAACTAACTTGTCCCTCTCGCGCTTAGATAAGAACATAGATGGGGTGATAGTTGCCCTCATGCTATAATTGTTAAGACAAATCGTTCGTTGGATGGTTGGTCTTTATTAATTCTTTAGCTTAGAGGGACATGATATAAACCCTTCTAGGTATGATCCCACATGACTCACAACCCGTATTTTGGATACTACACTTTGGTTGAGTCATAACCTAAGATGACGAATTAATTTGAATAGCAACCCCAATGCTTGATTTATCTTACAATCCTTAGCATTTGCTGGCAGCTTGAAACTCTTTTCTATGTTCTCGGTTGGGGTGTGGGAGATGATTAGATTGCCCCCTTTCCTCCCATTGAGAGGGGCCGTATGATCCCATTGCACACACCCCAACCCTCTTACATTTCATTACTAACTACTCTCGCATATCTTTGTCTTTGTTATTGACATGTACATAATGCTCGTGGAATGGGAAATTGCTATAAGACTAAAAAATGGGACTTTGGGCTTGGACTACCGGGGTCTCCACTTCAAACACGTGTAACGGTTTGACTTCGACAATTTATGGGCGTTTCTGGTGCGAACCCAAGGATGAGTATCGACTAATTGTTATTTGTAGTCTTTGGTCGTATCCTGGAGTATGTTTGCAGGTTAATTGTATTCCGTCTATCCCCCGGTACTCAACCCTAAACTTTAGTCCCTCTCTGCTTATTGACTTATGTGCGGACGTGGTATCTTGTTTTCGTTTGATGTCAATTCTCCACTGCTCTATCAGCATTATGTTGCTTTTATTCATGGTAAAATAGAGGATGATACAATCTGTCTAGTGTTTGGTTTACTGGCTTACGCTTTACATCAAGATTAATCAAAGGTTGCTGAAAAAGGTAACTTGGCTTAGTAGACTTTTCTTAGCATTCGAAGCTTCTGGCTGAAAAGAATTAGGGAGTAGAATCTGAACATGAAAACCTTGAAATATATCTCGCTATAATGTACAGATCTTTTAATTTGATGCTAGATTTGAGGCTCTAAAAAAGAAGGGAGATTTTAACTTGTCTATTTTTCTTAAACTTGTATGCAATGTGCAATTAACGTTAAAAATAAACAAACAAAGGAGAAAAGAAGCAAGTGTATATACTCGAAACTTTGTGATTTTAGTTCATGTCATGTTTACTTTGCTTACGTATTTTCAATACCATATATTACACATTGTATAGATTAGCTTGGCAATTGTTGGGCCTAGCCTAATATAGAGGCCCAAGACATATGAAGCCTTAGTTAGCTCATAGGACACCCCTTTGTAGAAAAGCCTTAGGTTTGGGTATCCTTAATGCATACGGGTCCTAGACACGGTCCATGTGAGGAATACCCGTTTTCCTCAAAACCTTTCAAATCATCCCTTAATGTCAGAATAAAATGCACAATCAACATTCCATTTCTAATAATAAAAAAATCATCAAATTTCATTCCAAAAATCATTCAATTTCAAGAATCCAAACATCAATTCAATTCAAATGCCAAATAAAGCCCAACATCCAAAATAAAAAGGCCCAAATCAGTCCAAAAGGCCAATTCAGCCCCAAAACAATTTTTAGCCCACATTTCAAAGCCTAATTCGAGGCCCATTTCAAAGCCCAATTCGAGGCCCATTTCAAAGCCTAATTCGAGGCCCATTTCAAAGCCCAATTTGAGGCCCATTCCAAAGCCCAATTAGAGGCCTATTCCAAAGCCCAATGCGAGGCCCATTAGCTCAATCATGGCCCACATTTCAAGGCCCAAATCAGCGCAAAAACAATTTTTAGCCCAATCACAAACAAAAACAGTTTTCAGCCCACATTCCAAGGCCTAACCCGTTCATTTCCAAGGCCCAAGCTGGCCCACTTTTCCAAGGCCCAAACCCGGCCCACTTCTCCAAGGCACATATCCATTCAGCCCAATCCAAAAGTCAGTTCCAAAATCAATTCAATTTGAGGCCCAAAATTCATTTCAAATTCAGCCCAAAAATTCAAATCCATATCAACTCAATTTCCAAACCAAGTTCAATCCAAATCAATTCAATTTCCAAATCCAAATCAACTCATTTCCAAATCAAATTCAATTCTAATTCAAACTCAATTCAATTCCCAACTCATTCGAATTCAATTCAATTCCACATTCAAATTCAATTCCAAACTCCATTTGTCTCATAGATTCAAATCATCTTCCAATTTCAAGGCCCAATGTACAAGGCCCAACTCGGCCCACTCGTTAAATGCCCAATTCTGGCCCACATTTCAACTCCCATTTTGGCCCTATTTTCAAAGGTCCAATAGGCCCACATTTCAAGGCCCAGATACCTGACCCACATTCCAAGGCCCAAACCTGGTCCATTTCTAGGGCTCAAATCCTGCTCATTGCCTCAATTCGATCCTGATTTAATTTCAAATCCCATTCAACTTCAATTCTAATTCAATTTCAATTCCGAATCAAATTCACATTCAAATTCAATCCAATTCCAACTTAGATTCAATCTCAATTTCAATCCAATTCAATTCAAAATTCTTTTCATTCCCAATTCAAATTCAATTTCATTTCAATCCCGAATAATTCCAAACATCATAAATCTCAAACTCCTTGAAACTTCACTCTTTTGAACTCAAGCTTCTCAAATCTCTAAACGTCTCAGCAGCTCAACAGACTCGAACGTCTCGGCAGCTCCACAGACTCAAGCGTCTCAGCAGCTCAACAGACTTGGACGTCTCAGCAGCTCCACAGACTCGAACGTCTCAACAGCTCAATAGATTCGAAGGTCTCTACAGCTCAACGGATTTGAAAGTCTCAACAGTTCAATAGACTCATCAAATTCAAACACCTTGAAAACCCTCAGCTCCTCAAAAAGCCGAACCCCTTGAAATTTGATAATCCTTTCAAGTCTCAAACGTCTCACAGACCCGAGCGTCTCACAGACATCACCATTTTAAGGTTACAAATATCTCACAGAGTTGAATACCTCAAACTCCAAAACAAACTCGACAATCCACCGAGCCCCATGAAATGACCACAAAACCCCTTTGATCCTCCAAAGACCCAACAGGTAAAAATCCCAATTCCTTCAAAAATCCTCAAAACTCCCAAATCCCTAAAGGTTGTGAACTACGTAAGGTCTGATGTCAACAGGGAGTTGAGTACGTTGGCAACCCACACAGGGTGCTACCCCACACCAATCAAAATACCCTTTTGTATTCAGCCATCTCACTTTCAAACAACCCCGAACACTCCCAACCCTCGATTACCCTCACAAAACTCCTAAAATCCCAAGACCATGAACTACGTAAGGTCTGATCTCAACAGGGAGTTGAGTACGTAGGCAGCCCATTTAGGGTGCGACCCCATTCCAAATAAAAAACCCTTTTCCCTTTGAAAGGTGGTTCTCATATCTCTCAAAACTCTCAAACTTTCTTCGGTTCCCACAAACTTCAAACCGTCAGACTCCAAGTCTTGTTTATTCACTCAACCCCAGACTTTTCCCAAATTTTCATTCTATACTCATCTGAATTCCCTAATTCCCTCTTCTAGGCATTGGCTTGGCAGAAAAGCTCGTCTCACCCACTCTCTCTCTTCTTATTCTAATCATATCCTTGGATTTTAAATGAATCTCGCTAACAAGGTTTTGAAAGAAGGCAATCCCGACAATTGGAGACCGAGGTTTCCTCGGGCACCAATCCGAAATCGTGGTCGTTGCCACTTCTAAGGGGTGTAACCTAGTGCGAACCCACAATAGAATCTATACAAATGACCAGATAAGTCCTATCCATAGGCAACAAATAATCAGAGTCAATTAACGGTTCTTAGAACCCTTCTCTTCCCTTCCTAGTTCCTTAGGTCAAACTAGGTGGCGACTCTAGTCAATTCCGCCTTATAGAGGCATAAGTCCGCGTGGGGCCCATTGAGAGCGGGTGTAGTGTTCACTTGCACTCCCCTTATGCTTTCTGGGAAAGACGGACGATTTAGTAGGTATTTGAGGGATCCCAGCATAACGGGTTTTCACCCTCCACAAAATGGCAATTTCTAGGATCTAGGCTTCTCAACTAGTTCGTATTTAGATAGACCCCCCCCTCATACCGAAAAATCACCCTCCACAGACGGTATTAAAGGATGGGCCATAAATGGGAGTAAACTTTGGGCTAGAATGGAGTTCCAAGGCCACAAGGTAAGAGAAGAACGGAGCAGACCAAGGTCTGTAGAAACCTCAGAGAAGTTGGGCAAAGCTCGCGGATACAAAGGAACAAAGGATGATGGGATCAGAAAAGAGAGAAGCTCGGCTCTTTCCAGACTATCAATAAACGTTAAAGTGGATGAAGAGATGAAATCGTGCCTAGAGAAGTGTGTTGTGGTTGCTACCCTTCAAGAAGAGATGAGTGCACAAGATGCATTGAACCTAATGCATCGCCAATGGTCGAATGTTTCGGGGTTTCTAGCCCTCTCAAGGAAAAAGTTCCTCATTGTCTTTAATTCATCTAGGGAAGTAGATGATATAATATGTAAGGCACAGGAGCATGAGGACATGGATATAAGACGGTGGATGGTACATGATCAAATAGAGAAACGCAAAGCTTGGGTTATCATTCGAGGCTTTCCCCTTCATGCTTGGAACAGGACTAATGTGAGAAAAATTGCTCAGACTATTGGGGAGGTTATTAAGATAGAAGACGAGGACAACAATGCCATGGAAAATGCCGAGGTTCGTATTCGTGTTGAGACGTCCTCTCTCCAGATGATCAACTTGAAGATTATTGTCAAAGTTGAGGGTCAACGATTCCTAGTGACCATAGTAGAAGTCGAAGAACAGTCCCCCATTCTCAAGAACATCGACTCCTCCAAGAGTATAATCCAGTTTACGGGAGATAAAGAAAAGAATCCAAAAAATCCACAAAGTCAACAAAGCTCAAAAAAT
The DNA here is from genome assembly GCA_023374045.1 of Limonium bicolor. Classification (NCBI taxonomy): domain Eukaryota; kingdom Viridiplantae; phylum Streptophyta; class Magnoliopsida; order Caryophyllales; family Plumbaginaceae; genus Limonium; species Limonium bicolor. The sequence continues at coordinate 103,561,737 of CM041779.1, forward strand.
GTTGACCAGAGGCAGTTGGATAAAGGCGGGGATCAGAATAGTCACAAAGCCAGTGACTCCAGTTCAAGTAATAATATTCAGTCTGACTCCCAAGGGCAAGAGGGAGCCGCGTCCAGCTTTGAGGGACTAGAAAATGCACTGATCCAACATAATGATGATGTTGGGAATGATGTTAATAATGATGGAGAGGGAGGAGGGAGATTGACCGTCCAAGAGACAATCCAAGAAAGCCCTGCCTCGGGGGAAAATTTCGAAGTCCAGCCACATATAGCAATAGCCACTGATGAGGACGTGTTTCCCCTGACACAAGAGTTTAGTGAAGTGGGGGCTGCTGCTCATGTGACAGAAGTGGCCCGTGTCTCCTCGGGTGCAAGTGAGGATGACGGGAGAACCGTTGAGAGGGGCAAAAGAGCGGGACGTGCGAGTTCCAAAGCAGCCCTTGACCCATTACTAATGGGAAAGTCGCAGAGTGTGTCAGTAGCTGGGGATAGGTCACAATTTAAGGAGAATACCCCTAAGAAGAGCCCTATAGAAAATGAAGGTATAAGCCAAGTTGTAGAAATCCTCCACAACACCTCGCCAGCGTCAGCAAGAAGGAAAAGGCAAAGACCACCAGCAAGAAATGAGCAGGGTAAAATCATAAATGTAGAATCAGAAGCTGAGGAGTGCATTGATTTGCTTCTACAGTTGGGTTGGCAAGTCCCTAACCCAAGTCTCACCAAATCTAACCACATCGATCAAATCCAATCTCAGGCGAGAATTTGAGGAGAGGTAGTCGGGGTGAGAAGTGCTTGATACAAAGGTAGAGGAGTATAGAAGTGCTCAGGGGCACAACAAGAATATCGTGGTAGGGTATTGTTTGAAGTTGTGGGAGGGCATTTTGGTTGGTCATTTTGGTTAGAGGGTTAGGAGAAGAAAGAGTTAGTAGAATCGTATGGATTAGGAGTGTGGTGTGTGTATGTTATAGGCTATATGCTAGTAGAGTGATGCATAAGGGTACACGTTGTTATGTCTGGAGCTTGGATACTGGAATTATATCTTCGTATGCCATCTGATGTAATCATGGGGGTTGGGTTGGGTACTCTTTTTCCTCCTTGGGTTTTTTCCCACCTGGTTTTGCCTAAGGAGGTTTTAATGAGGCCTGTCTTAGCTCGCCTGACTGACATTTGTCAGGTTACTTTTATCTTTAATATAAGGCTAAAGCCTCAATTATCAAAAAAATATATATAGATGTATGTTATCTTATCTTCATGGTATAGAAGACGGAGAAAAAAGTGACTCTGCTCAATTCCAACCAAATATGGTTCTGATTAATTGTCTCCGTGATCATAATATACACTATGTAATGTTAACTTCCGTAATTGTGCTTTCTTTCATAGCATTAATAGTATAACTTATCATTAATGACTGCTCCCCTCTTCTTGGCCTACGTACACAAGTGCAAATTAAAATCAATGAGTGATCACTGATGATTTTCCCAAATTAACTGATTCAACATTCATTTTATATATAAGCACTTCAACACATGTATCATGTTGGTTATTATCCGACAAGTATTTCTCGTTTCTCCTCTCAACGCACGATCCCACTCCTTGTTTCAACTTCTATTTTCTCCATCTGACTGCAATCCCCCCTCCTCCCGCTTCCTCTTTATCCAACTACATGTGTGTTTGTTAGTTGCTTTCACTGGTGTAAACTTTTATTGAATTATGGCACACACTATTCATCCTCTTGATCGAGCTCGACCTATGAAGGAGTCAACTCAACAATTGAACTTCTCAAACACTCTAAACTTCTTGATGCAATTTCATCACAAGCAGAGGAGTATTCCGGTATAATTTCAAATAACATATGAAAAGTTAACAATAACGCTTAGAACATTAACATGGTCTTTGTAGATTCAATAATGACGAAAGTTGGACAATAATGTAAGCCTTCACTATTCTCATTTTGATATGCATCTCTATTGATAGAGATTTTGAACAAACAATCTTCTTTAGTTGATAATATTGCATGAAGATGTGTACAATCAAAACCATGAAGGGAAATTTGAAATGTTGGTAATGCTCTTTGGGTATTCCAATTCAATGCCCCAACATCATTTCATGCAAAAAGCAACCTTATTTTTAACCTATTTCTTAAACAATTTGCCCCTCTTTTCACTTAATATTCCGTTATACAACCTACACTTTACGATCATATTGGATCATTCTTGCACTGTCAGTTTTGCCGTTGGAAGAAGAATTATTGGGTTAACATTTTACCACTATGTTAAACCAAATTAGGAACGTTTCATAAACAAGTTTTAATCTAGTGACAGGATTGCTCAGTTAAGTTTGCAACTTGGGAAGATGTTCTATAAACTCAACAAACGTATTTTTTTGGTAAAAGAGTAATTGTATTAAGAGACTAGCGTTATTGTTATGCCCCAGATTTTTTTTTCTTTGTTCTCCTTCTAATTCACAAAGGGAGTTCGTAATAATATCGGTCTTATGTTAGAATGCCTATGACATTCTCATACTGTTATTATGTTGGCTTGAGGAAGGAGGGTTAAAAATGTCCTTTTCGTTTCGTTATTAATTAAAGAGTTAGGAAATTTATTTCTTTTCCTTATTATTTCCTACTCTCATTTTCTCCTCTCCTATTCCACGTTATTTGTTTCTCCTTCCTCAATTCTATTCTCGATCTTTTTTTCCTCGTTTCGCTCCACCAGTAACTTCCTTCCTTGCTCAATCTCCTCTTCATCCCTTCTTCAATTTCTCTCAATTACTGATTGCTGGAGATCTGCTTGTGGAATTCCATTTGTCTATCAGTCATCCGTCAGGTTCGGGTTATAGAGCTGGTTCTCTTCTCTGTTAAGTTTTCCTCTTTCCTCTTTTCTGATTTTGCTTTTGTATTTGGGAATGGTGCAATTCGAGGGATTATTGTTCATATGGAGATTCGAGGAGGACGTTTCGTAGAGTCCGCAGAGATAGCATTGCTTTGGATGTGAGGTAGGTGGTAGATGGATTCAGTAGTGTATGTTCACCCACAGGGGTTCCATTGCGGTTTCTACATATGATAATTTTGACTTTCTGATTGGTGATATTTTTGGTTGATTTTGATGTGCATTTGATGCGTTAAAACCCCGTGGATGTATGTTTTCGATTGGCTATTTTGATACTATAAGTTATGCATGTTTTGTGGGGGATTGGTGGTTTGGTTCTGGCTGATTTCCACAATAAATTTTGCAGTTTTCGTAGTGTTCGAACATGTGTCCGAACATTGAAGTTCGGACATCATGCGCGGGCAAATTTTTGGACTCTCGGCTAATGTCCGAACATGCAAGGTCGGACGCATGTTCGGACCGGCCATTGTTTTGCATAACTTCTTCGTTTAAGCTCCGTTTTGAGTGTCGTTTACGGCGTTGGATTCCTCTTTTCAAGTACTATCTGTTTTGATATGTTTTATCACATGTATATGTGTACCTTGATTTGAAAATCCTTGATAAGCCTTTGAACTCTAATTTGCTCTAAAAGTGAGTTTCAGCTTCTGACTTTGGTTTTGACTTTCGTATTTAATTGGTCTTGGCTTAAAACTTATGTTTCAGCTTATGAATTCTGTTTTTGGTTGTGTTAAGCCTTGGGCTTGGGTGTTAGCGCTCTGCAACACCCTCTGTTCTGTTTTTATTAGGCTTCTGCTTTCTGCTCTGATCTGATAAGGACTTTCGTTCTGTTCTGTAAAAAGCTTTGATCTGTTCTGAAAGCTTCTGATTTGGGACCTAGTCTTCTCTATGTCTGAGCCTTGGATGGATGGGTCTAGCTATCCTGTAGCATGCTGCGTAGGGCGTCCTTCTGTTATCTCACGGGTGTCTCCCCCGTTCTGTTCATAGGTGTCTCACATGTTCTGTTCACGAGTGATGTTTCTTCGTTCTGTTCACGGACTCGCTCTGTTCTGTCTGTATGCTTTGAATGCTATTGTCCCTCTTATGTTTGTGTTCTGTTCGGCTTCTGTCTGTTCTCTCTGTTTTTGTATTTGACAGACTGTTGTGTGCTTTCTATCCTTTGAACACCTCTATTTATTTGTACTGCTTCCGCCGGCTCTATTTGTTTGTACTGCTTCCGCCGGCTCTGTTTGTTTTCAAACTCATATAGGCTGCTGTGTGCTTCCTGTCTGTTGAGGATTTCTGATTTGTAAAGTGCTCTACTTCGTCTGCTCTATCTGTATTTGATTTGAGACGGTCTGCTGTGTGTTTACCGTCTTCTGCTAAGTTTTGGATTTTGCTAAGCTTCTGATTGTGTTTAAGCTTTTGAGTGTGTTAAGCTTCTGATTTTGTCAAGCTTTTAGCTTCAGTTTACCTTCTGCTATTTAAGTGTATGTTTTGACTACCGCTTAGCTCCTTGTGTTTTAGACTTTAGTCTATTTGAAAGACCTTCGCTTTGTCTCCGATTTTGCTTTGGCTAAGCACTTTCGTATATGTATAAATATGTATGTTCAATATCTATTTTGTGCATGCTCAGCTGATGAAGTTTATCACGTGCTGAGCTATAGTTTGGCTCACCCCTATCTTCGCCTAATTTGCAGGTTTTAGTTAGTGCTTGGAGATTCAGCTTTTCCTTTTCATTTTGGCATTCAACTTTTGTATTTAGTTTGTTTGGCCTTGGGGCCCAGTTGTATTTAGATTATGCTTTGTATTTCAGTTTGGCTTCCACCTGTGTATTGTAAAGACATGTTGTAATCGTTTATTTGGTAATATATGAGTATTAGTTCTATTTTGGGGTTTCGATAGTATAGCCTTGCGTATCTTAGGTAATAAGCACATGGCGTGTAACGCTCTCTCATCCAGGGTGGTTTTGGGGTCGTTACAGTTATAATACAACATAGAAAGTCATTTTACTAGACACCTTTGAGGGTACTCGTTATACTAATATTAGCCGAGATGTGGGCTTCTAAGTTGTTAGTTCTAGGGACATGGAACCAACTAGAGAGACACAATCTAGAGGAAAGAATGCTAGCTTCGTTGAGGATAATGCCCACATTCAGGCGGACATCTTTCATTCCTTTGAGGAAGGTAATGTTAGTTAGGCAATTGGATAAGAGGTTAATTCTTTCAGAACCAAGATTAAGGGTGATCTCAATCCCGAACTTTATGGCCTTAGCTTCCACGACCTGGGGTGGCCGGGGGATAAAGTCATTAGATAAGCCAGCAGCAACGCAATTCCCATGAGAGTCTTTGTAAATGACACCAATCTAGAACCATAAGTGGATGTGATCCCGTCGACATAGACATTGATGCAGTTACCCAAAGTAGGGTTTTCCCAATTCAGGTTAATAGGGCCCTTTGAAAGAGGGAGGAGTGCGACATCAAGAAAAGAAGAGACTTGGTCCATATCGTGAGCGAAGGATTGCGCGTGCTCGTGTTTGATTTGGTACCTATGTTGGGACATCAGAGTGTTGCAAAGAAAGCCAATCACCTCGACAGAGTCAATCATCCTTAGTCAGATACAAAGAGCGAGCCACTTCAATGGAGTCCATGCAACTAAGGAGACTTCACAGGCTCTCCCGTGCTGTTGAGAATAATAAGGAGTTAACTCGGGAATGTTTCAACGCCACAACGGTCATAAAGTCCTCCCATCACACCCAAAGTTCACGGCCCAAGTAAGAAGGCCACTCAAAGACGTTGGACGGTGTCAACTAAGTTAGTTCCGGTATTTTTGGAACTAACTCCCTCGACCTGCCGGTTGTAATGCTAGTATAAATAGTTTGTGTAATAACTAGTTTTAAGTGTGCATTCATTGAGAAATATTCCAGAGCATAGAGAGAGAGAGAAAGAGGAAACCATTGTAATCCAGAGAGAGAAAATACGTGCCCAATTAGTTAGTGCATATAGATAGACTCAGCCTAGGAAGATCCTAGTTTTGCTACGCTTACCATTGATCTGATCAGAAAGTGTATTGGGTGAGTGAGTGAAAAACCGCTAAGTAGATCCCTTCTACTTAGTGGGCATTTGTAAGTTGTTTTATTTGACCAGGAAATGAAATAGCTTATTTGTGTATCTTGCTGAGTTCCACAAAGTCCTTATATCTTTCTAGCATCATTTTGTTTCAATTACTTCAAAGTCTTCCGCACCCTTAGTTTAATCAATTCGATTGAGTGCCTCTACATCACAGAGTGTTTCTCATTCACAAAGACTGATTGAGTCAAACCAACTCTTAGACTCACACCTTTGGTTGGTTTGAGTTAGCCACCCGATCCTACACGTGGTATCAGAGCCTTGCTTAGGCTAACGGTCAATCAACGAAGCAATGGCAGACCTCTTCGCCAATCAAAATAACAAAATGCACTTCGAGCACCCCAGACTCACCTCCACCAACTACGACCATTGGAAAAATGAGATCGAGCAACACATTGAGTCAGTCAATTCTGAGCTTTGGGAGATAGTCACTGGAGGAGATCTTGCAGTCAATCTAGATCAATCCACATGGACTGCTGTAGATCGCAAAAGGTACGAGCTGAATCGACAAGCATCACGCGCAATATACTCTTGCTTGTCCATCCGAGAACAAAGGAGAGTCAATCACTGTAAGTCCGCAAATGAGATATGGACACTCCTTCAAGCTACCCACGAAGGAGTCACTGAACTCAAGAAATGCAAAGCTCAAGAACTTCGAATGGACTATGAAAATTTTCTGCAAAAACCTGGTGAGTCTCTGGAAGAAGTGCTTGATGATTTCTATTTACTAACTACTACTATGCAGGAAGTTAACATCTTATCGGAAAGAGAGAGTGTCTTGCACAAGCTGCTGGACAGTCTCAGAGAAGAATGGGCAGAGACGGTAATCTCCACCAAAGCATGCAAGGATTTATCCAAATGGAGCTGTCAAGACCTAGGTTCCTATCTACAATCCGTAGATAAATATAAGAAGAATGTTTGAAAGAAGTGTGGTAATACATCTTCTCCTTCTTCTAGTAAGATTACTACTTTAAATGACCAAGCCTTGCAGGTTAATTCGACTCAGTACACTCAAGAAGGAGCCTATGTCGCTGACACTCAAATCAGACAAGCTAAGGCTGAGCTGGTGGATATTATTGTCGAAGAAAGTGAGGCTGAGACTATGGAAGACTTTGTCTTTATAGTAAAGAACTTCCGGAAATTCATGCGTAACCAACCAAATCGACAGAGTCGGTCGTTCTCAAACACCTCCAAACAAGTCTTCAACTCTGTCACCTGTTTCAACTGCAATAAACCCGGTCACTTCAAGAAGGACTACCCCTTACTCAAGAACCAGTATGGAAAATCCCAAGGGAGGTCGCTGATGGCAGCTATTGGTTGGGGTGATTCAGACTCCGATGATCAGGACACAGAGTCTAGCGGCCTGATGTGTCTCATGACACATGATATGACGGAATCCATGATTCCCGACAATGAGGTAACTCGTTCTCACCTTGAAACAGACCTTTACCGTATTACTCCTATGGGATTTATGACCTTAATTGCTAAAATCATCTCCAAGACTAACTCCCCCAAAGCAAGTCTCACCAGCAAAATAACCGAGTTATCTGAGGAACTCGAAATCTCAAGAGGTCTTATGTATGCCCTAAGAGATGAAGCTGAGGAACACAAGACCATCTCTTGCTCTCTTAGACTAGATCTTCAAGAATCAAGGTGTCATGTTGATTCCCTTCAAAAGGAACTCCATGATACCATAGAACGAAATCAATCTAGCCAGGGCGACCAGAAAGAGTCTCTCACCCTGATCGACTCTCTCAAACAAGACCTCACCATCTTTATTGATAAGTGTTGCTCTCTTCAAAATGATATAAATGCTTCTGAATCCAAAAACATGTCCCTGAACACCACTATCAAAAACCTCACTCAAAAACTGAAAGAAAAGGAGCACGCTCTCTCTCTCTCTCTCAAGCCAGTCACATTTATTAAACAAGTCACCTCCTCCGAACTACCTGAGTGGGCCAACTTCAAGATCATGGAAGTCAGCCAAGATCGAGATGATATTCGCTCTAAAGTAGAACAACTCTCTCAAGAGATTGTGAATTTACAATCCGGAGTTCGATCCACTCAATCAAAGCCCAAGTGGCACAAGGGTAAGTTCGATATCCCAAAAAATATGTCCAAGTCCGACAACAGAGCCAAACGATATCAAGAAAAGGAGAAGTTTGAATCCTGGTGGAAAGGACAACAGAAATACGTCAATCTTCCTCCAACCAAAATTTGTGGCTACTGCAGGAGTCTTGGACATAGGGATAGTGCATGTGATAAATTGAATAAAGATCTTTCATTTAATGTCAAACGTGTTAAATTGATACTTGACGCACGAGAAGAATTGAAAAGATCTGGCTCGAAAAGGGAACCCAAGTACATATGGGTTCCCAAATCTAACAAATGATCTGTTATTTTGTAGGTGAAGGCGAATGGAGACATCTGGTACTTGGACAGTGGGTGCTCCCGTCACATGACTGGAGATCCAAATCAATTCAATTCGCTTTCATCCTACCAAGGAGGTAAGGTTACTATTGGAAACAACAACCAGGGTGAAATCGTGGGAGTTGGCTCCGTAGGTAACCCCTCAAAATTTAAAATTGATGGAGTCCATCTGGTCACTAGACTTCAACATAGTTTATTAAGAATTTCTCAAATTTGTGATAGATTCAATTTGGTACTTTTCTCCTCTTGGATTGTAAGGTTTATGATGAGCGTACAGGTTCCTTAAAAGCTGTGGGACGCAGAGAAGGAAATCTCTACAAAATGTGTTTAAACTCCATTAATCCAGATGATCAAGTCTGTCTCAACGCGCATTCCACAAACTCATTGTTGTGGCACTCCAGACTTGGTCATGCAAATCAGAGGCTGGTGAATAAACTGAAAAGCAAAGACTTGGTGATTGGTTTACCTGACACTAACTTTGACACAGACTCTGTCTGTGAAGCGTGTATAAAAGGTAAACACACCCGGTCCTCCTTCAAAAGTAAGTCGACTCTCTCTACTAGCTCTCCGTTAGAATTGCTCCACATGGATCTTGTTGGCCCCATGCGTACACAAAGTAGAAGTGGTAAGAGGTATATTCTGGTCATAGTCAATGACTATTCTAGGTGGACTTGGGTCATTTTTCTATCTACTAAGGATGAAACTTTTGCGGAGTTTGTCAAACTCCATAAAATGCTTATCAACCAATTTTCGTTTACATTGAAAACCCTAAGAACGGACCAGGGTACTGAATTTTGCAACAAGACGTTTGATGAGTTTTGCAAGGACAACGGAGTTGATCACCAAATCTCCTCCGCACGCACTCCGGAACAAAACGGAGTGGTTGAACGAAAGAATAGAACCTTGGTTGAAATGGCACGCACAATGCTCATTGACAGTCAACTAACTTCATCATACTGGGCAGAAGCTGTTAACACAGCATGCTATGTGTTAAATCGTGCGTTGATTCATCCATTCCTTCACAAGACACCCTACGAACTACTCTGTCAACGTAAACCAAGTCTCATTCATCTCAGACGTTTTGGATGTAAGTGCTTTATCCACAATAATGGAAAGGACAACTTGGGTAAGTTCTCTCCTAAAAGTGATGAAGGTATTTTTCTTGGCTACTCTTCTAAAAGCAAAGCTTATCGTGTTATTAATCTGAGAACTCAATGTTTAGAAGAGAGTCCCCACGTCAAGTTCGATGAGTCCCACAATGTTGGCTCATCTTCTGATCAACTTGACTTTGCTCAAGACGATTTCCTCACTGATCCACACTTCATCACTGTACCCATAGGAAGACTCCACGATTCCCAATCCATCACACCAAATGACTCTCCGGAAAACAAAAACAATGCATCAGACTCTACTGACTCTGACAATAACCCTAAGACACCCTTACCACAAAACCTAAACTTTGACTCCTCTGACAAAGGCACACCCCCAGGGTTCACAGACTCCGTCCATCCCGACTACGTCTACAAACTGTGTAAGGCCCTTTACGGACTGAAACAGGCTTCACGCGCCTGGTATGAAAGACTGTCTACATATCTGTTGCAAAATGGTTTCTCTCGAGGTAACGTAGATAAAACACTATTCATTCTTCACTCATCGCATGACTTACTTCTAGTACATATTTATGTTGATGATATCATTTATGGCTCTACAAGTAACACCCTTTGTGACCATTTTGCTAACCTCATGAAGCAAGAGTTTTCCATGAATGAGTTAGGTGAGCTCAAGTTCTTCTTAGGATTACAAATTCACCAGGAAAAGAAAGGGATTAACATCCATCAACAAAAGTACATCAAGGAACTCCTTGATAAGTACAATCTAAAAACATCAAGAGCATGTCTACACCAAGCTGTACATCTGCCAAACTACATCTTGATGATGACGGAGTTGGTGTCAATGCCACAGAATATAGAGGAATGATAGGGTCCCTCTTGTACCTGACTGCCAGTCGCCCCGACATTCTTCATGCAGTCTGTCTCTGTGCTCGCTTCCAAGCAGCACCAAAACAGTCTCACCTCAAAGCAGTCAAACGTATTTTCCAATATCTTAAAGGTACAAATACCCTCTATCTATGGTATCCATGATCTCCTACTTTCACTTTATCTGGATATAGTGACTCTGATTGGGCTGGTTCCCTCCAAGATCGAAAGAGTACTTCAGGTAATGCGCAGTTCTTGGGTCTTTGCCTTGTTTCATGGTCCTCCAAAAAACAAAACTCCGTAGCACTCTCTACAGCGAAGGCAGAGTATGTCTCTGTTGCAGCCTGTTGCTCTCAACTCCTTTGGATGAAACAACAACTTCAAGATTATCATGTCACCCAAGACCAAATCCCAATCTTCTGTGACAACAAAAGCACAATCAAAATATCTGAAAACCCAATCCAACACTCAAGAACCAAACATATTGAAATTCGTTTTCACTTCTTGAAAGACTGTGTCGAGAAAAAGCTCATCCAACTTGACTTTGTGCCCACAGAAGATCAACTTGCAGATATCTTTACTAAACCCTTGTCTACAGCACGATTTGAAGCACTACGATCAGCAATTGGGTTGACTCCGTCTACCTAGACGGTCGCATCTCCTTGCCCCTAACACAATCTTCAGCAGGTACTCCCTCATGTCTCATCGAGTTTGTCTTTGTTTGCACTTGAATATGTGAATTGTGTTTTATTGCTTAAAACATCTCTATAATTCTGGCACTACGCATCCATGTCATCTATCCACACCCTCCCCGCCTCAATCCATGCCCTTAATCTCGCGCCTGCCGATTTTTTTGCGTCTGACACACGTAATCCGTGCAACTTCCGCAGACATTTTAGCCTTTCTATCCATCATCCGTCTACTCCATCTCTCTCACCTACATCCACTTTACACCCAAGCATAATACAATCCCTAATGGCAAGCATTAATCTCAACGGCATCAATATCCCGGCCGAAATTTTCCAAGATCCCATCCGCCTTCAGGCGTACCTTCAATTAATGGCCAACCCAGACCCATCTCCACTCACCACCACCACCACTCATTCTCCCACCAAAACCACTGCTAACTCATCCCCCACACACTCTGCCACACCACCACCAACCACCCGCGGTACGTCACCCCATCAAACGCCACCTTCTACTGCCAAGACCGACATTCTTGAGACAGATGTCGAAGATGCCACACCACTTCAAACCCTGCCACCATCTCCACCACATCAACAACCAAACCCTACTACCGAAACCCAATACACTGATCAGCCGCAAGATCCACCCAAAAAATCTCCAACCCCAACCCCACAAGCATCCCAAGAGAAATCCGCAACCCCAACACCTCCAAAATCCCCAAAACCCAAACCGCGAAAACGAAAAGCTCAAACCTCCACTCGACCCACAGCCAAAAGAGTTCTTCGTTCTTCTGTCAAGGCCCAACCAGTCTCCTCTGGTTCCGGCGAATCTTCACCAGTACAAGAATTGCCCACTGTCAGTCACGATACATCTACTGGCACCACCTCCACCAGGGTCCAGAAACCTCCCAAGCCACAACGAAGATGTGCGAAGATAGACCCCTTCACCCTGCGCTACATGCTCGGTGACCCTGCTTCAGAACGCAACATTTTCAGGGGTAAGTTCCTTGATTTCTCATGGGCTCTGTCTTCAAACCTAGGGGAGTTAGTGACAATGCTAGAGGTTCAAGGGTGGAAACACCTTTTCTGTGAGATACCAGAGTGGTACCCTCAAGAATCTGTCGATTTTTATCAAAATCTTGTTATCCGCAATGGTGCAGCCCAATCTTTTGTCAATTCCACTCCCATTTTCTTTAATCTTGAAAAATTGTCTCAAGTTCTTGGAGTCCATCATACCGGTCTGTCTTTTTATGAAAAATGAGTACTTCTAGAGATCCCCCAGGGTTCCACAAAATAAGATTTACCGCTTTTTCTCCTCAAGGAAAAAAGTGGGCTCCCCAATACCCCGAGGCGATCTTTCAGTTCTCCATCAACTCCTGCACATCCTTGTTATAAAAAACATTGTCGCCCCGAAAAGAAGGTAATCTCATGGTCAACTGCTTGGACCTCACAATAATGTACTGCATAATCAACCGTCATTCCATCAATCTGGCCCACATCATTCTCCATCACTTAGCCTAGTCTGTCGACACCCCGAAACACTCCCTGGGGTATGTGTTATGGCTGCCTCGAATTCTCAAATTCTTTCAGGCACCCCTGGCGACATCCACGCCGGAGTCTATCGACGAGGCAGACACCATCAACCTCCGCTATCTGAATCGGCTGAATTCTATCGACAAATCCAAGCTGTTGCCCCCTCCATCAACTCCAACGATGGCGGGTACCTCCACTTCTCAAGAGGCAGTCCCTCAAGATACTCTCCTACCCCTCATGGAGAAAGTGGAGCGACTCCTCGCACAGGCAGCAGAGCTAATTCAGGGCCAATCGCGGATGATGGACAGACTCGCTGGGATCGAGACAACTGTGACGGCCTTGCAAGAACAACTCCTTGATATCCAAGCCTCCCTGACCCCCAACCCTTAGACATGACGTGGGTGTGTGTAGTGTTAGAACTTAGGCTGTTTTTAAGTTCTAAACACTTTATTGTTGGTTTGTGTGTGAATTTTTGGACTAACTCTTTCGTGACTATGGGCTTCCCTCTGATGAAAGCAAAAGGGGAAGCGGTGAATCCCGTATGGTGTACGGGTGACTCTGTTGTTGCTTTAAAACTGCTTTCGGATTTTTGCTGCTGGACCGTGTGGTCTAGTACTATAACTGTTTTATATACTATGCCTTATCATGCCTGTTACACTGCCTATTCATTATTTGCTTGCCTGGAGTCCCTCTACAATTAAGGGGGAACCTAAATGGAGTCCTTGAACTCAACTACCACTGCCGCTATTAAGGGGGAACTTTGACAGGGTCGGTTCCCCCAGTTCTTTGTGCTTTTGTTTTCATCTCAGGATTGACTCCATCGGGATTCACGGAGGTTTGCTATCATCAGCAACAAGGGGGAAACTGTTGGGACATCAGAGTGTTGCAGAGATAGCCAATCACCTCGACAGAGTCAATCATCCTTAGTCAGATACAAAGAGTGAGCCACTTCAATGGAGTCCATGCAACTAAGGAGACTTCACAGACTCTCCCGTGCTGTTGCGAATAATAAGGAGTTAACTCGGGAATGCTTCAACGCCACAATGGTCATAAAGTCCTCCCATCACACCCGAAGTTCACGGCCCAAGTAAGAAGACCACTCAAAGATGTTGGACGGTGTCAACTAAGTTAGTTTCGGTATTTTCAGAACTAACTCCCTCAACCTCCCGGTTGTAATGCTAGTATAAATAATTTGTGTAATAGCTAGTTTTAAGTGTGCGTTCATTGAGAAATATTCCAGAGCATAGAGAGAGAGAGAGAGAGGAAAACATTGTAATCCAGAGAGAGAAAATACGTGCTCAATTAGTTAGTGCATATAGATAAACACTGCCTAGGAAGATCCTAGTTTTGCTACGCTTACCATTGATCTGATCAGAAAGTGTATTGGGTGAGTGAGTGAAAAACCGCTAAGTAGATCCCTTCTACTTAGTGGGCATTTGTAAGTTGTTTTATTTGACCAGGAAATGAAATAGATTATTTGTGTATCTTGCTGAGTTCCATAGAGTCCTTCTATCTTTCTAGCATCATTTTGTTTCAATTACTTCAAAGTCTTCCGCACCCTTAGTTTAATCAATTCGATTGAGTGCTTCTACATCACAGAGTGTTTCTCACTCACAAAGATTGATTGAATCAAACCAACTCTTAGACTCACACCTTTGGTTGGTTTGAGTTAGCCACCCGATCCTACAACCTAGCAAACCAAAGTTTCCACCAAAGCATGATGATTTTAAGGGCATGAGTGAGATCACCGTGAACAAAAATTGAAGTGATCTAATCATGAAACCCTTTATCATCCAGAATGTTGTTGGGTTTGTCAAGACTAGCAGTATGCCACCGATACTTAACCACATGACAATGGATTAACAAGTGATTAATATCCTCATATTTTCCACATATGGGACAACAATTCGGGTGGATATTTTGGCATCAATGGGAAATAAGGGCACTACGTGGGAGGATACCATGTAAAATCTTCCATGCAAAGAGTCGAATGTGTGGGGGAAGAGTGCCCTTCCTAATTATTTCCATGACGGCTCCAAGAATACTATCATAGGAAGTGGAATCTTCGTCTGAAGATGATGTTTCCCTAACAATAAAGTAGGCAGACTTCACTGCGAGCCTACCGTTTTTTGTGCGACCCCAACACCATTCGTTAGGTTTGGGCTGATCCGGTAGAATTGTGCTAAGGATGAAATTGTGGTCCTCCTCTGGGAACCAGCTCTTAGTTATGTCTTCATTCCATGACTGATCGTGGGAGTTAACAGACCAAGCCACTTTGCCTTGCTCCTGAGCAAAATCTAGTAGTTTCCAGTCCCATGGTTTACCATATTTATTGTTCAACAACCATGTATCTATAATATGTGTCGAGCATCCAGCCCCTATGACTCTTCTTGCCCCCAACCGGATAAGGTCAAGGGACCCCAAGATGGATCGTTAAACTGGGCTTGGGCGGAGACCCGGGTTTGTGTTAGGAAGAGAGCCAGATTAGTATCTTGTCAAGAGCACTTGAGAGACAAGAAGATTTGGCTGTTGCAGTACCCGCCATCCTTGTCAGGCCAGCAGAGCATGATTAAAGGCATATAAATCTCTGAAGCCAAGGCCACCCTCATCTAAACTCTTGCAAAGGACATCCCATTTCCGTCAAGAGAGGCCTTTTTTTGGTTGAGAGGTCAGACCAGCAGAATCTTCTAATGATACCCTGGATCTCTTTGATAATCGAGTGAGGAAGCCGAATTAAACCCATAACGTAAGATGGGATGGACTGGAGGACTGACTTGATATGGATGCCTCTAGCTGCCTACTAAACTCTACCATTCCAGCTCTGAATTTTGTTATAAATCTTATCCCTGAGGTAGTAAAAAAAATCTACTTCTTGTGCTTGCCAATGTAGCTTGAGAAGCCAGTTACAAACCAAGATCCTTGACTTTTTTTTACCCCAATCAGCTCAGAGATTTCATATCGGAGATGTGGCTTTAAGCCCTTAGAGAACATAAGGTCAAACTTCACAGGGTTCATGCATTGACCAGATGCCTCGCAAAAGTCCTCAATGAGATGCATAATGGTCTTGACATTTCTAACATTGACATGACAAAAAATGACGCAATCATCTGTGAAAAAGAAGACTTGTGATGTCAAAATTGAGGTCGTGAAAAGAGTAGCCTCTAATTGCTTTTGAGAACACGGTAATATGGAGACTTGAAGAGAGGGCCTCCATGCAACATACAAAAATATTTTTTCTCTATACTTTTTATAACTTTAACTGACAGCAAACATCAATTATTAATTGTCAGTAACAAATAATATGGCTAAATATATGGTTTGTTGCACCTTTTATGGCTGTCATTTTTGTTATTCTATCTTTCATATATGCAAATAGGTTCATGGTTGTTCGTCATAATACAAATCTTAAGTTGAGGTGGTATTAAACTCCATCATCCATAGATCTCATATAATATTTCTACAATCCAGTTTCATAAACTTCTTTCGAATATTTCAAGTTGAGTTAGCATTTATTCAAAATTGAATCTTGGATAAAGACTAAGGAGGTCCAAAAACATAACGGTAATATTTATTTGGTATAATTTTCATTAGAATGTTGTTCTATCTTAAAATACGTTAACGTGCGTGCTAAAATGAAACCATCGTTTTATGACAAAATTCTTAAATCAATTTCCAAAGCATTTCAGTAAAACACAATTCTTCAAAAATGAATTTCCAACAATAATTCATTTTCAAACCCATCCCTTTTGTGTTAGTTACTTTTACCACTACTTGCACGTATTTAATTCAGTTTTGATTTTTATTGTATTTGCTTGTATTTTTATCATCGTTATATTAGTACTATTCTATAATTTTATATACCTTTATTATTATTATTATTATTATTATTATTTTATGTTCCTTATCTCCATTTGCTATTTCGAGTTTCTATTAAAAGAAAACATTTCATTGTTACATACGAAACATCTTTAATTTTAGTTCCACACTATTTTCCTTCTCGGTCCAACAAGTCCAAAGTCCAAACCCTAAACCTATCCTTTGATTATAAATACAACATCAACTAAAAAAAGAGCATTGTAGTCGCCAGGAGGCTCAATGATCCATCTCAAAAGATATCTCACACGAAAAAAGAGCATTATCCCCTTATCTGCTTCGATCGACAACAAAGGGTAACAACACCATCTTCAATTTTCTTCATCAGTGTCTGAAGCATAATAATTTTTCATATCCTTAATCACCGCATAATACTGGAGTTGGTACTTCTTTGAACCTAGAGGCCATGTTCGCTGATTTTATTGTGCGCACCAAGAATAAATCCTCAAAACAGAAGCGTTCAAAAAGAATTTGAAGACATTCCCTGCAATTAAGATGGCATTCAATAAAATATGGAGATTTAGAAGGCCCATATGTTGCAACAACTTTCTCAGCGGCCTACAAGAACTTTACCTAGCCAGACCCAGAAGATCCCGTGGGAGCAAGCTAATGTTGTGCTTGTTAGAGAATGATAAGCTAGAGGCTGCCTCAGTTTCTCCTGTTCTGAATGAGGTAGAGGTAGAGGTAAAGGAAGAGAATTTTGATGAATATCATCCCTCTCACATCACTTGGGCACAGTCAATTTTGTATGCAAGGAAAGTTGTAGCCTAAGTTGAGGCGCGAGTTCCACTTTATGAGCGCGACTTTGAAAGGGATCACCTCCAAATGATGCTTTCTGATTATAAAAAGGAGAAGTTGGAGCTTCAGTCAAAGCTAGCAATGAAGATAGTGACAATAAGGAGTGGAAAGAACAAGGTTATTAAACCTGAAGTGGAGATTGCAGAGAGGCGCGAGTTAGAGAATGAACAATGTTGTGAAGCTACCTTGTCCCCTTAATTGCCATCACCCACAATTGTTAATCCTCATCCAGTTCCTTTTACAAGCAGGGCCAAGTGCACCAAAAAGGATAGCGAGTTTGGTAAGTTCCTCACCTTTCTCCGCCAGTTATATATTAATGTTCCTCACCCGGAATTGTTGTTTCTCCTTTAGTTCCTTTTCCAAAGTTGGAGATGAATGTAAGCCTCCACTATTATGTTGCATCTCTATTGATAACTCTGATTTTGATGCGCTTCCGTTGACTGAGATTTTGAACAAACAATCTCCTTGAGTTGATAATATTGCATGAAGATGTGTACAATCAAAACCATGAAGAGAAATTTGAAATGCCGGTAATTTCCTTTGGGTATTCCAAACATCATTTCATGCATAAATCAACCTTATTCTAAACCAATTTCTTGAACAATTTGCTCCCGTTTTCACATAATATTATGTTATACAACCTACACTTTATTATTATATTGGATCATTCTTACACCGTTGCTTGATTGTTAGAAGAATGATTGGGTTCACATTTTACCACTATGTTAAACCAACTGGGAACGTTCTTTTCATAAACAAGTTTTAATCTAGTGAGAAGACAAATCAATTGAGTTTGCAACTTGGGAAGATATTTTATTAAATCAATAAACTTTATATCCAACTCGTGCTTAAGGAAAATTATCATATTGATAGGGGGAGTGAGCAATGTAAGTAACATGACCACCTACTAGGTCTGCCAGATCCCAACACCCTCCAGCTCGCCAAGAGGATTTCACTTTACCACTTTTACTATTGTATTGTTCACCACCTTCAAATGAAAGTTGAGTTTCTCGTAGTACAAATGAACTACTCCATCCGTCCTGAATTGACCATCTTGTTCACTATTTGGACATGTCGTTTGATTTCAATATTTAACATATTAGATAAAATAATTTTAAAAATTTTAAGTTTTCAAGTGATTCCTTACATGGTTAACTATATATTACAAAATTTTGTTTTAGGAAATTATTTAATCTTATATGCTTAAAATAGAAGAGAAAAATCATGCCATAAAGCAAACAGGACAGTCAATTCAGGATTGAGGGAGTATTATAAAGTTGTAGTTGACAAATGCTACATCATTTCCGTATTACAAGATAATACTTGTAGTATTCTATTTATAACTCATGTGCCAGTTTCTTCATTTTTTTCACTATTATTGTATATAATCTTTTTTGACATCTTCATATCCTATTCTTTCACGAGCTTATAGACAACATTTTTTGACTAGTTTACTTTAACTTTGTGTGTCACAAACATCAATTATCATGTAAACCTTTTACTTTATTTCCTACATATTTTTTCTCTCAATTTTTTCTAATTTTATGTGAAAAATAACATCAATTATCGATTGTCAGTAGCAAACAATATGGCCTAATATATGGTGATTTGTTGCATCTTTTGTGTAGACCTGGTATTTTGGGTCGATGGGTCAGGTTGATATCAACCCTAACCTAATCCATTTAAAATGTCATCAACCCAATCCAACCCAAAAATGGAAGGGTAAAAAAATCATGACCCTAACCCAACCCGCTTAAAATCCTTTAACCCTAACCCAACCCAACCCACCCAACCCATTTTAAGCATACAATAATTTAGATGGATTAGGAGTAGAAATTAATAAAAAAAAATCTAAAAAAATCCAGTGCTAGCTAGCACACTAATTAGGTTGAAACAAAAGGAAGATAAGTAATCTTGCTTGATCGACCCTACTTTAAACAAATTTCATGTTATGCAAAGAATCTAAAGTACTGCACCAATTTCCCATGAATATAAATAACTCGTACTTTTTTCAAAAGTTTATTTTAATCAATCAGAGCCTAAAGCTCTACCACTTTTGGGGGGAATCCTATCTAGATATGCACATGATTATAGTGCCCTTAATAAAAAGGGAACAAAAATGAAAATCTTCATTATGCATTAGAGAAATATACTAAAGATAAATCTTCTAAAGTTAGAAATAATTTATAAACTGAGAGCTCAAAGCCTCAAACTATGGCGGATAGTTTTAAAATAATTACACCTGTTTAAAATGAGTGTTCATGCTTAATAAAAGTACAATCACAATCACTTAATCGTTACCAATAGTTGAGGAACTTTTATGTAGCACGCTATCCGCATTGCTGGCTACAGAATTCACTAAAAGTCTGTAATCAAGATCCTACTTACAAAAATATGTATCACCATGTTCACCCTTCTAGATAATCTAAACATACCTATGTTCTCAAGAACGTAATGATAGCGAGAATAAGAAAAATAAACCTTGGATAGAGATGAAGAGCGACATAGACATGAACAATGGCATAGTAAAAGAAAGATGGATGTGAGTCTGCAAGACGAGAGCATTAGGATTTTCAGCAGTATGTTAAGGTCTGGTTGGACCCTTTGTTTGATATGAAGTTGGTTGGGACGTCTGTTTAGTTAAGATTGTGTGATTATTAAAGGTTGGATAGTCCAACTACACTTGGGATTAAGGCTAAGGTATAATTTGATCTGAAAATAATATATATATATATATCTGAATAAATAATTTTTTTTATTATTAACAAATATTTTTTCAGATTTCGGGTTGGGTCATGGGTTAAGATCTCTACCCTAACCCAACCCACAAAATTATCTTATTACGCTAACCTAACACAAAAAATAGATGGGTCAATAATCAAGACCCTAACCCGTAAAAGTATGGGTTGGGTTCGGGTTGGGTTTCGGGTTGGGTCAAAATTGTCAGGTCTACTCTTGTGGCTTTCATTTTTGTTATTTTATCTACCTTATAAGTAAATAGGTTCATGGGTGTTCGTCCTAGTACAACTTCTAAGTTGAGGAGGTATAAAACCCATCATCCATAGATCTTATATAATAATTATGGAATCCAATTTCATAAACTTCTTTTGACTATTTCAAGTTGGGTTAGCATTTATTCAAATATGATGCATGGATAAAGTCTAGGATGATCCAAATTCATAACTTTAATATTTATTTGGTAATATTTTGCATTAGAATGTTATTCTATCTCATGTGTTTTATTTTATTAAATTAAGATCGAAATTTTGGACTAGACAACTTCACATAAATATATGAAAAAGTAACTTTCAAACATTTAGAAACAATTTTCATATTTTTGCACACTGCTATAATATCTAAATAGGATCAATTATTCAAGATTTTGGTTAATTAAGATTTGTACAAAAATAGGTTTTGGATAATTAATTTTTGGTAGAATCGATTTGGGATTATTCCAAAGTTCAAGCGAAAAGATTTGAGATATTATTATTCTCTAACTTATTTTCTATATCATTCTTTTATAAGCGGTGCACATTTTCTACCCAAATAAGTTAACTTTCATCGTTTTGGCAAGTCACGCTTCGGGCGTGGATACTGTGACGGAGAAGCTATTTCTGTCAAAATGACAGATGACATTTGAGTTGTCCCTACTTAATAGATGTAAGTCATATGAATGAATGGTGGTGATTAAATTAAAAAATAAAAAATGATGTGACTTGCTTACCGATGGACGACGTCTCGTCCTTTTTTAACAGCATTCAACAGGGTGCAGATTTGGCGATGGATAACAGATTTCTGTGAATTTGACAGACTAAATCTAGATCGTAAATACTAGATAAAAATAAATTAGTAAAAATAGACAATCCATATTAGATTAAGAAGTACATTTTCATGTGACCTCTTCTCCTCAATTCTCCCGTGCTCGGTCTCGCCTCCCACGTCGTCTTCTACATTTATGTTCCTTTGCAATGACAGTGATTTTTGTTCCAGAGCTTTTAGAAACTTGCAACGGGCAGCGATTTCAGGAATCAGAACACCTGGATAATCCTAGAGTGATCGTGAGTTTAGGTAAAACTCCAGTTTCCAAATAAAAGAATCCTAAAATCCCAAGAATTTGTTCATCCATTCAGTCTCACGACGGGCGAATTCCATAATATATTGCCCAATAAAAGAAGGAAGAAGTGAAGGATGCTCAGGGAATGAATATTATCATTTTTGATACTTCATGATTTACCTTCTTCCATCTGTTTTTGACCATATTATGATGTAGTACTAATATTTGATCAACATTTGAGTTGAGTTGTTTTTTCTTTCTTTCTTTTTTTTACAAACAAAGCAAAAAAAGGAAATTGAGAAATTATATTGAATTCATGTATTACATTTTTCTCAGGATAATGTGTTGGAATCCAAATGTTATACTTCAATTTGTTTATGTTCAGATTGAGCAAAATTTTATTTTGTCTACTTCAGTTTTCTGAACTGATTTTCTCTATTGCTTATGTTATTTGAATCCATCTGTTCATATTATCGACTCCAGTAGTTTATTTTGTTGTTCCCGGGCTTATAATGCTATGGAAAAAATTTCAATACTATCGATTCAGTATGACAAACAAATGAAATGAAATTTAGTGTTAGTGTCTTTTTTTTCAATAATAATAGAAACGATTATAAAAAGTGTCGTACATGTTTCTAATTATCAGTGGACACATTTTATAAGTTGTCATGGATATGAAATAAACCACGGTTAATGGCATATTAAGAGTTTGGAGTGGTTAGGATCAGTTATAAGATAAATAGACTACAACAATTCAGTTTATCGTTTTCAAACATTATAGTCTTCACATTTAGTGCCATCTATTTTAAAATAGTCATGAAAACAATTATAGAAGGTTGTGTACATGTTTCTAATCATCACTGGAAACATTTATAAATTATTGTGGATACCTAAAAAAATCAAGGTCAACGAAATGCATAAAATCGACTCCAACAACTCACTTTATCGTTTCCAAACATTTATAGCATTTACGATTATTAATGAGTCAAGCTCTGCAAATTGATAAATGCTAAGAAAATACTCTTATACACAATGATTCAATGAGAACGAACAAAGGAAAATACATAAACAGTTAATGTCATCTTTTCTATAATAACGATGGAAACGATTATAGAAGGTTGTGTAAATGTTTCTAATCATCACTAAAAAAGTTTATAAATGATTGTGGATATGAAAAAATTAAGGCTAAATGAATACGTAAAATTGACTCCAAGAACTAAGTTTATCGTTCCCAAATGTTTATAACCTTCATGTTCATCAATACTTCTAGCTTTGTAAACTGATAAACGCTAAGAAAATATTTTTATACACAATAATTCGTTAAGAATGGCCAAAATAAAAATATACATGACAGTAGTAGTGTCATCTTTTTTAAATGGTGATGAAAACGATTATAAAAGATTGTGTACATGTTTCTAATTATCATTGGAAACGTTTATAAATTTTCGTGAATATATAAAAACCAAAGTTAAATGAATACGTAAAATAATCTTAACACCTTAGTTTATCATTTCCAAAGCTATATTAAATTCACAATAATACAATATGTACACATGCTGCAGAGGAGAGCTTCCATTATAGTTTTCAAATGATGGGCTTTCCCGTACCATATTGATATCAAATTCATGAGAATCAACTTCATCGTCTATTAATAACTACTGTGCAGAAGTAACAAGTCTGTAATCATGTGTTTTCATGAACAAATTTCATGGGTTGTTCTCATATTCAGAATTTGGGGCTTCACCTAAATCACTGCCCGTAGAGCTTTCCTTCGGTGCTCCAGAAATCGCTGGTCATTGCCAAAGTTGTTGCTTGTCACTCCTTGTAGTTGTGCCTCCGGTTGCTGGTTTTAGTCGCGCCTCCGGTCATTGGTGTTCGTCGCGCCACCGTCTATGGTGTTAGCTAGTCCAACGGGGATGTCTGAGAATGTAGGTGGGAGGTGGTTTGGTGTTCGTCCATGTTTGCGTGAGAGAGATGGTGAACAAAAGAAAGAAAATAATATCTCACGTAACTTTTGTATTGAACGGTTGAGATTAGAGTAGTATTAAAAGTGGCTGATGGTGGAGATTGAATCCGTCAGAGACGGAAAATAAGCCTCCATCACCATATCCTCCGCGTCACACTTCCCTCTCTAGGCGAGGGGACAGTTCTTTCTCTAAAAAATCCAACCTTTTGTGAATTTCTTCCTCCTATAATCCTTCTATGTTTCCATCTGTTAGGATTACGGGCCCATTTCCCCAGGATCTTGGTGAGATCGACATGGGTACCGAAGAAGAAAAACTACAAGATAATGTATTGATAAAATTAGTGACACAAGGATATACGTGGTTCGGTCCAAACATGACCTACATCTACGGGAGGAGATTAAGGAACTTTCATTAAGAAGGTGAGGATTACAAGTTTACATGAGGATTATCCAACCAACCCATCAACCCGTGTTTCCCGTGTTTCCCTTGGTGTTTTTACCCGAGTTCCTTTGAGTTCCCATAGAAACACTCTTGACTCCCTTGGATGTGATCCCCACAAGTTGGGATGATTCTAAGCTACGGGTTACTAGATCTATTTATAGCGATAGATCTAAACCCTTCACTTATCCCAATGTTAACCTTGTAACAACCGCTACATAATGGCTCACAAGTTACAACGGTTACAACTTAATTAATATCATCCATTAACACCTAGAAACAACTAACACTCAGGTTTCTAGAAAGCCAGAAGTTTAAATTTCTTATTTATTTAACTTCCTCATAACCCTCAATGCTAGAACTCACATGCTTCAGATGTCATTAATTTTCACCGCATAAATGCTCCCACTAGTGCATCTTCAACTTCCATGAAACTCTTCGTAAATAATAAATTAATTGGATGACGAAACCAATTAACTTCACAAGAGTAACTCAACGGATTTAGCAATAATTCTAACAATTCTTCCTCTTAATGTTCAATCCGGCCAATCACATACCACCATTGATGCCAAACTTCCTCTTGAAGAATAATCCCAAAAACAGCCAACACAAGGACTAAACCGGATAACTTCATCTGGACTGTTTGCATTCCAAATTTGGTACATTGACCACTCCTCCCCAAGCCCTCAAAGACTCATCTGGTCCAAATCTTCATGGACCCACCACAAACACGAAGTAAGTAGCAACTTAGGAAACAACTACGCAACCAAAGACAATAGTGATCTCTTCCATCTTTATCTCGCAAAGTCTTCAAACATGACCTAATAGCAGCTTCACATTTGATCACCACGCGAAGCTTCGTTTGTGGTTATATGCGCGCTACCACAACCCTAGGTCCACCCACTTGCTAGATGATCTCTAGTGCTCCATGGAAGTGCACGATCAATCACGTGACCTAAGAAAAATATTTTTCTCATTTTCTACATCACTCCACCACCATTGAAGCTTCACTTGATCTTACCATTCTTTATTATCCTTACTCCCCCACAAAAGGGTTTGTAAAATAAAGACTAGATCTAACTTTAAATATGAACGATGCACCGGATTTTTCAAGATCCAACATCTCCAACTTGATCTCCTTCTGAAATACCCTGAACTTAATTATGGTGATTAAATTATTCTAATGTGGTATTTGAGGGCCTAATAGTGCCTAAAGAATTTTTGGTAAAGAAAACAAATCCAAAAGAAAAGAGAAAACGCTTAAAAAGTGAAAAACGTAAAAATGAGCATTACGGGACCATAGGAGGTATATGACCTCGGTTAAGGTCCTAAATGAATTCCTAGGGCTAAATTAGGCCTAAATAATATGTGGGAACAATTCTCGAAGAAAACGGATCCATAAAACGGATTAAAAACGCTAATAAAGCCTTAGAGCACGTTTTTTGAGAAAACCCGAAAACGTGACTTTGAGTGGTCAAACAGACCCGTAAAAATTATAGTTGACTATATAACTATAATTAATTATTAATGGAAGCTTAATAACCATTAAAATCAAAGAAACGAGAAAAATCCGGAAAACGGGCCCGGTTAGTAAATAGTGCCAAACCGGGTAAATTAACGAGCGTTTTCTGTAAAAGACAAAAAACGCCCCCAGCCTACTTTATTAATGGGGCCGGTTTTTATATGGGTAATCATCCCCTCTCACATAACTAGCTCTTCAATTAATAAGTCAAAAAGAGTAAAAACCAAAAAGGTGGGGAAAAGTAAAAAGGCACTCCTTCTTCTCTCTCCTCCCTCATTTTTCTCTTTTTTCTCTTTCCTTTCTTTCTTTCCCATCGTCAGCTCCCTCCTTCCTCCTCAAGCTGGCGATTTTGAACTCCCATGGCTGCCCCCTCTTTCTCTCCATGCTCAAGTCACACCAAGGCTCCAAATGCAAAACAAATTACATATTTGAACTCCCCTCACCAAGCTCTTCCATTCTCTTTTTTCAAAATTTCAAATGGAGGAAGTTGACCTCCATGGATTTTGACCATTTGAGGAGAAAACCACATATTCATGAAGCTTGGAGTCTCCTCTTCATTTTAAGGTAAGAAAAGTCTCAAAAATCCATCATTTGCCCCACTTTTATTTTCAGCCGATTTTGGCTCCTCATGGTGGGTGTTTGTTGTCTTTGTTTGAGCTATTCTCCAAGCCTCCAATGGTAGATTAGAGCCTCTCCTTTAATTCATGGAAAGAAACCAACTCTAGGGTTCCAAGGTAATGACCAATCTTAGTGTCTTAAGCATTTTAATTAATGAGTTTAGTGTTTCTACTTAAACTCATTTCCTTTACTTGAATGTTGGGCTGGAGTATGGGCAAATACATTGCCACTTGACCTAAAATGGATGGGAGAAGAAAAGAGGAGAATTTAAAGGGGATTTGAATATTCAAGGTAAGAAAATCTACCTTTACTACTATATTGATGTTTTAGAATTTTTGGGAATGGGGAAAACCAAAAGAATGAACCAAAACTGGATGAAATGTATTTGGTTGAGGTTAGAGAGAGTTTGTGAATTGTTGTTTGAATTAAAGGCCTTAGAGCCAAGTGATTTGAATGTATATTGATATTGTTGTTTGAGGAGATTTAGGTAAATTTTTATTGCTTTGAGTGCTGGTAGGACCCTTGTATGCGTGTGGCTAGTTTAGGATTGGTTTTGGTGAGAATGGATGAGTTTGGATATGTTAGGTTTATGGGGAAGTTATGGCAAAATTTTGGTAGAAATAAAATGTTTTAGTTATTGTAATGAGTGAGAACAACCTAGGGAATGAACTAGGTATTGTAAGGTATGTATTTGGGTGAAATGCCCCAAACCTAGATATGGTGTTTAGATGATAAACTAAGATATAAGAAGGCTAAATAACGCCTTAGAAACATTAGAAAACAATTTAAAACAAAGGAAACACCATAAGAGTAATTTAAGCAAAAACATGCTCTAAGCTTGGAGTAACTTGGGTTAGCACCCAAATATCATTCTTAGACCTTAGTAACATCCTAATGGTCATGATAAATCAATTACCAAAGAAAACCAAGCTCAAAAACAAGTTAAAACATAAATTGTGCTTTAAGGACCCTTAAAGCACATTTTTGAAAAATTGTCTTAGAAAGGGGTTTTATGTGGCTAAATGCCCATGATTACTCCTTAATCAACTTGTGTACTACTTAGTATCACATTAGGAAGTCTAAATCAACGGGAAATCAAAAATTTCATAAATATGTGCACTAATTTGTGAATAGTGCCCAAATAGTACCTAGTTTAGTCTTAAGTCAATTTAGTTTAGCTAATTGGTCAACAAAGACCATAACTAGCCTTATTTAACAAGGGGGCCGGTTTTCTAAGGGGGTGAGTCACCACATGAGTAAGCAAGATTGTAAAAGAAGAGGGAAAAGTAGATTGGTCACTATTTGCTTTTAAGGAAAAAAAATATCTCTTTTAACTTACCTCTCTCCTCCTTTCTTCATTTCTTCTTCTTCCCAACGATTTCATCTGCCTCCTCTCTTCTTCATTCACGCAAGAACAGTCCCCATGCTAGCTCCATCTTGCCTTGCCCATAACTTGCTCATTTTAGCTCCAAAATCAAAACAAAATACATATTATTCTTAGTTAGCCCAAGCTCTTGCTTTCTATCTTTCCAAATATCCAAAAGCTCCATTTTGGTGCCAAGGCAAACCACCATTAAAGGAGAAAAAACAAGCTTGAAGACTTCATTAGCTTCTCCATTCTCTTAAGGTAAGGAAAATGTAAGAAAAACTAGGTTTCCATCACCTTTTCCCCATTACTGAAAAATTACCACTCATGGGGCCTTGCTTTTATTCCTTGTTCTAGCTTGATTCTATTCTCCAAGTACTATAGGAGGTCCTTCTTGATTCATATCCAAGCTTAAGTAAAGACTTCAAAGGTAAACACTAATTTTAATACCTTAAAACACATTTTTAACCTAGGAATGATTCCTTAAGGTTAGTGTATTGTTTATCACTCATGAGAGTCATTGTATATTGATTATAACATTGGCAAGGAAAATTTAATTGGTGGCCGAAAATCAAACAAGGGAAACCTAAGGAGAAAAGTGTGTGGAGCTTGTAAAAGAACAAGGTAAATGTCTAACCTTAAGGTGTTTTATTGTTTAAGGGAATGGGATTTAAATACATGATAAGTTTAGCTTAGGAACTATATTGGGAAGGGACTATAAAACCTAGGAGAATCAATGATTATATTTGAGAACTTGTGATTAAAGAGCAAATGGGAAATGAGATAGTTAGACAATTAAAAGGTGAAATACAGGAGCATTTATATTTCAATGGGAGCCTTGTTGTGTGTATTTGCAGGTCAAAGGCTAATATATGTGGAAATTCATTGGTTAAGCTTTATGTCATTTAAGGGCCTAAGTGCCAAGCAATTTAAGTTTATGCACTATATTGTGATGTAGTGTAGTTTTGGTGTAATCTGAGTGTTAAGAATGTGCGGAAAGAATTTGGGTGTTCAAGGTTGTTAAATGGTAAAAACCAAGTGTTTGGATGTAGAAATATACTAAAGAAGCCATGTCAAAATTTGGTGAGAAAACAAGGAGTTCAAGGTGTATAAATGAAGTTTGATGACCTAGAAGGTACTAGGAATTCTTAAGGCTTAAATTGGTGAAAGAAAGTAAACTAGAGTGTTCTTGAGTGTTTAAAGGACTTAGGAGTTGTCTTGAAGGAATTAGAGTTTAAATGAGTGAGTTTGATGCTCTAGGGTTATGGTGGGAGTGTGATTAAGTCTTGTGCAAGTTTGGTAAACAAAGGAAGAATAATGCCTTGTGAGAATCTAAGTGTAAGCTTGAGGATAAATAGAAGGAGTTTATGTAATGGAGGTGTTGTGGAGCAATAATGCTTAGGAGTGGTGGTAATGTCAGTGAGATGACATTTTGGTTAGTTTGAGTTGTAGGTATGATATTCCACTTAGAAACCTAAGGAAAAATATTACAAGTGTTAAAGGATTATATGAGAAATTGGGTAACAAGTTTAGATAAGGAATTATGCAAGTTTGAGATGTTATTTTGGTATTAGAATATTCCTAGGATCATGTATGAACTTTAGGTAAAGCATGGATGAAGAGAGCAAGTGCAACCACACTTAGAATAATGCAAATGGTGAAAATCTGTAGCTGGTCCGGGACCTAGGTCCAGGGTAAAGTCCCGGACCATGCCTAAAATAGAGCCGAGAATACATTCAACACCTTGGTCTGGGACTTAAGCCTTGTATGAAGTCCCGGACCACCCCTTAATTTTCACCCGTGAGTTTCAGCCTAGAATGGCCCGGGACTCAAGTCCCATATGAAGTCCCGGACCACAACACAAAATCAGCCGAGACTTAAACCAAGTATTGGTCCGGGACTTAAGGTAAGGACCAAGTCCCGGACCACCCCAAAAATGATGTTTAAGCTTGGAAAATGTTAGGAAATGATGGGGATTGTTAGGTATTGATGTTATAAGGTTATTTAGGACATGTTTGGTGGGTATAATGGCTACTAAGTGGGTGAACAAATATAAGAGATAACAAGAAATGATGCACTTAAAAGTTTAAGATAAAACCATAAGGACTTAGTGAATAATAATTGGTAAATATTGGTGTCTAAGAAAGTTAAGTAAGTAGTGTTGAGTTGAGCTAGTTAATAACCTAAAACTGAATGAATATTTTAGGGCTTGTGAAATGGGACTTGGAAGGAGATTAAACAAACAATCGTCGACAGTGAACGGTACAGTTTTCTTGTGACCTACTATCTAACGAGGTGTCCCTCGGCTTGTGTGCTATCTGTTCATTTACTATAACTAAAACAAGATAAAGCATGCAACCGGTGTTATTGCACTCATTGTGTTGTGTTTTCTTTACACTAACACACGTGACTTGAGATTAGTTACTAACTGAGTTTAAGTACCTATTGGATTGAGGAGAGGAACTATGCATTGGTAATTGTTGGTTAATACCCGTTAAGGTTTAACTAACACATGGTTTATAAGAATTTCACTAACTGGAACTTAAGGGGGTGAGGAATCCGGGACTGACTCCGGTCATGCATGTTAAGGAAAGGGGGTCGGTATCTGAATCAGATCCGACTTCCGCTTAAGGACTTGTCTTCGGACTTGTTGCCTAGGGTCGAATGTCGGCTCAGCTACATTGGATTTCCAGTCCAAGGTAGGAGGCAGTTAAGATGGTGCGGTAGGATCACCTAAATCCTAAATTTTAAGATAAGTTGTTTATTCAACCAATGGAGTTAATAGCTCATTGGCTAGGGTTGCTTTTCACCCGACAAAAATAAACATTGAGATAATATACAACCATTTCTATTTAAATGACGGTTTGTATTCTAAGACTGAGATAAGGATTAGGTTGAGGTAAGCTAAGATGGACTGGGGTTAAGTGGAATTGGAACCTGAGGAGTTAACTGATTAACTCACTTATTAAGAGAACGCTCTTAAGTCGTTCATTGTGTTTGAACTATGCTTGTTCATTTGTGGATTGATGTTTTATTGCCCTTCATATTTTGATTGTGTATCTAATCAATTTCCATGCTATCGACAATTAGTCGTCGTAGCCCCGTTAACTTGGGGGCCATAAGAGAATCGTACCAGCAAATTTGCTGACCCCCTCAGGGGCTGTTGTTTATATTTTTCAGGTAAGCGTCCCATGAAGACTCACCCTGAGAGTAGGGGCGGTTAGACTTAGGTCGGGTTTTATTTTGAGTACGGGTTGCGCCTGTGCACCCGTCCGTTGATATTAAGACTTCTGGAAGTTATGTTGTTGCTTGAGATACTATAAACTCGGTTGGTGGTTCTTTTGGTTAGTATGTATATTTTGGATTAGCGGTTGTAAACGTTTAAAGTTCGGTATAATCTGTTGTTCAGACCGTAGCAAGGTCCTGGCATTGGTTTAATTCCGCTGCGAGGTTATATTTATGTTGTTAAGTTTGCGATAACCACGATTGGCTTAGGACGGGGTGTTACATTGGGTTTGTTAACCACTCTTGAGTGGATATAAGAGTTGGAAAAGGAAGAGATGAAATATGTAGTAAAATGGTGTATAAGTGCCTTGGAGCTTGGAGAGAAACTAGATTGTAAAACTTTGAAGGAAATGAATGAACTTGGGCATAGTGATGCAATTGTTTAGGAAGGATTTGGGATGGTCAAAATGAGAGAGAACAAAGTGTAAACTACCAAGAAGAGTTTAGGAAATGCACAAGTGTGCAAAATGTAACAGTGAGGATGGTAATTTGTAGAAATTGAGCAATGATTTGAGTAGGGATTTAACCATTGATTTGAAGAGGTTTAGAGCATGTTTTAAGGTGTTTAAACATGTAGGAAATGTGTGGAAAGATTAGGAAATGATTAGGTGTGAATTATGGGTTGAAAACTGGTCAAAACTGTAAAAATTGATAGTTCCAGGGGTGGTCCGGGTTTGAAAATCAGTACACAAACCCGGACCACATCAAAAATTAGGCAGAAGGTCATCCCAGGGGTGGTCCGAGTTTGTAACCCCGGACACAAACCCGGACCACATGAAAAACTTGCCAGAAACGCATTCCAGTGTTTGGTCCAGGTTTGTAACCCCGGACACAAACCCGGACCAATGCAAAAATTCAACAGAAAGTGTTTTAATGCATTCTAAAGATGGGGAATTGATTAGGGATGGTTTTAGATGATGTTTAGGACTTGTTTGGTGACCTATAAAGGCCCTTGGAAGTGTAAACAAGTTTGAGAAGTGAATGAGAAAGTTGTGAACTTAAACACACTCAAGTAAACCTAAGGTAACGGGATAACGGGGCTAACTATGGGAGTATTAATTTTACATACCGTACTACCTTAATGATAATAGAATCACTTGATATGTGATTAGTGATTCGGAAGTGAGATCCTAGGAACGAGAGGTGACCCGATAAAGTTAAACCATGGTGAAAGGTATGATTTTCTCATGCCCCGTATGCTAACAGTGTCACTCTGATTTGTGTGCTTGTTTGTTATGTGCCGGCTTAATCAAGATAAAAGCATGAAAATGATTTATTGCTTGATATGTATGTCTTGATGCTTGATGTATGGACTAACCCACTCGCATGATTGTGTGGTCCAACTTAGGGTTAGAAACCTCCCCTCAAATGAGTGCTGTTAATTAGTGACTCATAGAAAGAGTCATGTTGCGAATTAATGAAAACATGGAAACTCACGAAAAACCATCGGTTAGTGAATAACGCTGAATCAAACTTAAGAATTTATTCGAAATGAGAAAGGCGGCACATGGGCGAATTAGGAAAACCTCCTAAGTTGTGAAATAGCATCGAGAGAGATGCGGCTGACTAATACATATATATATATATGAGTATGTATTATTACTAACCCGAGAGTTGGGTTAGAGGGATTGTGAGTCATGCGTGCAAGGAAGAGGAAACAACAGAGCGTTTGTTTCTGAATCCATGGTCGAACTCCCTTGTTACCGGGCCGTGTGCCACATAGTGGTGCCCTGTGGGGCCATATGCCACATAGTGGTGCCCGATTGGAGTGAGACTGGCAGAGCTTACCAGTCTAAAGAGGTAAGCTGGGTATTATGGGATAGGAAAGAGGGAACATGAGAGAATGTTTCTAATCCTGTATTGAGATTATAAAAGCCCGGAGGTGAGACCTATATATGTCTCTGCCCGGAGGCCTATGAGGCTTAACCTAAAATTATTCAAGAGTAGAATAATTAAGGAAACTAGATCAGGACCGAGAGTGTCTAAAGATCTAGGAGACAAGTAAACTACCCGGTTGGGATGGAAAGTTGGTGATTAACGAGAATGAAACTCACTTGAGATATGGTCTCTCAAGGTTTAAGAATAAGGTGAATGAATTTACCGAGCTTGATGTGATATCCGTGTGGATTGTATTCCTTGTTTGTATATCCTTGAATGCGTGCATGTTTGCGCTGTTGCACATAATTAATGTATAGTTATTGCGCATGATTGTTGAATTAAAACGAATCGCATGTTCTTGACCAAATAGTTGGCGTACCCCCGTTAGCACGCGGGGTATGCGAATTTCATATGTAACAAATTGCTGAGCCCCTCCGTTTTTATTTTCCAGGTACATTGGAGCCGTTACCGTCCGAGAGTAGGCCGGGGTTGCTTTTAAGCATGGGTAGTTGATAAAGGGAACTGTATTTGTATTGAAATGTTGAATTGGAGCCATAAATGTTATCGATAATTTTGAGAAACGTAGTAGACTCGGTATAGAATTGGATTAAGGATGTAATTGAAAATGTATGTTATTAACTAAATATTGTACGAGACTCGGTTTGGAATATGTATGATAACGTTATTGTATTTGTATAAGTACTCGGGTATTGCTAGTCCATTAGACCGTTACTGTATGTTATTGGAAGGTCTTGATAGTCACATGGGTGGCTAATGGCGTTGTTTCCACGTTTGTGGAATTTTCGCTGCAGTTGTATTGATTAATGAGGCGATTACGAGGTAATGGTGTATTTAGCGGTAGGGGTGTTACACCTTCCAACAACACATCATCATCTCCAAGTACATCCCCCACACCAAAAAACACATGTAGTTGATGAATTTTATTTTTTCATAAGCTCTTCCTCTCTACTGAACTTGTTACAATCCAAACATCCTTCTAATAACACGTCACCTCTCCAACTCATTCCTTCATTTTTCACTTTTATCAAAACCCACATAATCTTGAATCACCATTATTTCTTCCCAATGACATCTCCACCAACACGGACATCCCAAAAAACCATGAGCTCTGATGCCACTTGTTAGGATTACGGGCCCATTTCCTCAGGATCTTGGTGAGATCGACATGGTTACCAAAGAAGAAAAACTATAAGATAATGTATTGATAAAATTAGTGACACAAGGATATACGTGGTTCGGTCCAAACATGACCTACGTCCACAAGAGGAGATAGAACAACTTTCATTAAGAAGATGAGGATTACAAGTTTACATGAGGATTATCCAACCAACCCATCAACCCGTGTTTCCCGTGTTTCCCTTGGTGTTTTTACCCAAGTTCCTTTGAGTTCCCATAGAATCACTCTTGACTCCCTTGGATGTGATCCCCACAAGTTGGGATGATCCTAAGCTATGGGTTACTAGATCTATTTATAGCGATAGATCAAAACCCTTCACTTATCCCAACGTTAACCTTGTAACAACCACTACATAATGGCTCACAAGTTACAACGGTTACAACTTAATTAACACCATCCATTAACACCTAGAAACAACTAACACTCAGGTATCTAGAAAGCCAGAAGTTTAAACTTCTTATTTATTTAACTTCCTCATAACTCTCCTTATAATGTTAGAAACTCACATGATTCAGACGCCATTAATTTTCACCGCATAAATGCTCCCACTAATGCATCTTCAACTTCCATGAAACTCTTCATAAATAATAAATTAATTGGATGACGAAACCAATTAACTTCACAAGAGTAACTCAAAGGATTTAGCATTAATTCTAACACCATCCTCTTTATTTTTCTCTTTTGTTTGTCATAAACTTGCTAAATTTAATTAGTTAATAGTTTTTTTAAAAAAGTATAAATAAAAAATTATAAAATAAGAAATTTATAATTAATTAATTAACTTTATTACTATATACAACATATAAAAATAAACTAAATAATAATAATAAAAAATATGACTAAAATATTATTGTATGTAGTTAAAATTAAAAATAGAGATTTTATATTATATTTTTATAAATAAAATATTAGTATTAGAATATGGTATTGGTAGTATTAAAAACAACTAATTGACTTCAAAAAATATTTATTATAAGATGAGAAAAGACGAGTAACATAACTGTGACATAAATGACACGTGCAAATATGTTCTAAACGTATAGACAAAAGGAAATATGTCAAATATAACATTTATTTTAAACTCATTTATATCAAGTTTATACTGGAAACAAACGAGACCTTAGAGTATTCGAATATGATTGTATGAGACAGATAAGATTCAGGGAAAGGATACCAGTGCATAAAGCAAGTCATGATTATTATATATACCTAGTTGTTTTAATTTAAAACTTAGGTTAGTTTAGTTAAATGGATTGTTGAGTTATAACATCGAAACCGAACCAAATATTATTATTATTATTTGGTTCAACTAAAATTAATCAAGTTTTCTAAGTTAAGAATTTCAATCAACAAAAACAGTGAAAAAAAAATTCTATTTTCGACCCCTGATTTTTTATTTTACCGATTCAGTCTAGCTCAACTAATTCAACAATCAACACTTCTCATCTACCGATATAAAGTAGTGTCAAAACATGCAATTTTATTTTCTCCACTTTTATTTATAATATCTGTAGTTTTAGATTAAGAACATTTTCCAAACATATGTGATGTGAATTCTTTACGTATCTTTTTTGTATTACATCAGTCTCTACTTTTATGCAAGATATACTCTTTTTTCCCATCAAAATTGATGATATTTATATTTAGTAGTGATTTGTCCACTGGATAGATTAATGGTGCATTCACTTTGAGGTAATCAGTAAAGGGCAACGGAATCATTCTCTTTGTGATTGTTTGTTTTGTGTTTTTGTTGATTTCGTGTCCCCCATTTCCAGTGTCGAAAACTCTCATATCCCTCTTTGGTCATTCCCCCCAAAATCTTAGGGAAAAGTATTCCCTTTCCTCCGGCCTCTTACCCCTATCTTCATCTTTTACGTAAACAAATATTAATATATATGGTATATAATCAATTATATGATACATAATTTTCATAAATATTAATATACAATATTTATATCTAATAGAAATATAAATATATTTTATTAACAATTTATATAAATATAAATATGGATATGAATATGAATATAGTATATATTATATAAATATTTAATATATGTCATTTATAATTCAAAATAAATATTAATATATAATTTAAAATATTATTAATATAAATTATTTATATATGATAAAATGAACAAATAGTATATATAATATATATAAATATTATTTATAATTTAACTACAATAAACTTCTAAAATAATATATATTATTAAATTTAAATATATTAATATATATAATCATTTATACATATGATTTATAATTTGAATAAATATGAACAACCATGATATATAATATATTTTAATGTTAACAAATACTATTTATACTTTAAATGCTATAAAGATAATAAATATTTATATATATTGTTTTTAATTTTTAAATTTTATATATATACTATATATTATATAATAGATGAATATATATATATATTTATATTATATAATATATGAAAGTATTTATATATATTATTTAAAATTTAATTAAATATTTAAAATAATATTTATAATATTAGTATTTACATCTTTGATACCATAAAATTTAAAAATATTAATATATAGTTATGTTTAATTTATATAAATATTTATTTATATTATTTACAATTTAAATAAATGTTATTATATGATATATATATATATATATTAATAAATATTATTTATAACTTAAATACTATAAAATTAAAAAAATAATATCTTATATATAGACAAATTTCAAAAAATGTTATATATGAGATATATAAATCTTAATATATATATTGTATATATAATCTATAAATATAATATATATATCATTTATCATTTAAAACTATTTATATATGGTATATATCTTCTATAAATATTAGTATATGTCGCGTAAAAATTAGATATTAATATATATTATTCATAATGTAATTGAGTATTAACACTCTTTTCCGTTTGGAACCAAACAACAACAAAGACAATCATTGAGAATTCTATTCCGTGTCCGTGTTAGAATTAAATAGACGTCTTGATTCGGGGGAACCCTTTTTCCTTTCTTTTCTATTCCTTTTTCTGATTTCATTCCGTTTACTCACCTCAAAGTGAACACACTCTAATTAATAGAGGGGAGGCAATAATCAGTTTTCCCACTGTATACATTTTATTAGTAATCAATTTCAACAAATTTAGTTAGTTACTTACTTTTTAGCGTTGCATCTGTTTTTTTAAAACGCAAACTCTTCTAATATATGTTTTGTGTTTTAATTTTTTAGACCTAAATATTAATTATTTTGTTGAAATATGTTACAAAATATCATTTGGGGGTAATATTTTAAAATGTTATATTTTAATATCTAGATGACTTTAGTGTTGATATTATTTGAATTCAATTAAATATAACAAATGATTTAATAATTATTGTCAAACTACTAAAATTTATTTTTATTTTCAAAATAAGTACCTAAATTTAAATGATCATAATTCTATTAATTATTGTGTATTTAATAGTGTGGTGTAATTATAATAAATTTGAAAAGTAAAATTTTTGAAAAATTGATTATGACGTTTAGCATTGTAAATATGTAAATGATGATGACGCTATAAATGTCAATACAAATTTATCATAATTAGTAATTCTTATTCTCATAGCCCAACATTTATATTCCCCATGGTATAAAAAAGAGATTATCAAAAGAAGTGAATGTTAATCCATGTTTCACCTTTGGTTCTGTTCTGGAAGGTGTCTAAACGGATTGTTTAATGGTGGTCATGGTTCCGGTTCCGTTGGTTCTGGTTCCACCGGTTCCAGTTCCAAGATATATGGATTCGGGTTCGGAACTGGTCAGGGGCGGTTCCGGAGTGGTTCCGGTTTTGAAGGTTGTATTCACTTCAGATTTGCTCAAAAAAACCGGTTCCGGAGCGGCTCAGGCCAGTTCCGGAGCGATTCCGGTTCCGGAGCGGTTCCGGCCGATTCCAGTTCTACGGTTTTGAATCCAAGGGCGGTTCCAGGCAGTTCCGGTTCCGGGCCTAGTTCGGTCCCGAATCTCAAAACATGTATTCGTATTCGTTTCGCATGGGGCGGTTCTGGTTCCGAATCGGTTCCCGGCCTGGTTTCAGCCGGTTTCGGTTCCAATCGGTTCCGGGTAGAACCGGACCCGGTGGCCACCATTAGTCGTGTTAGACTAAACCTTAACGTCACCCGTTTATTAAAAAATTGGCCCAACTCAGTCCAGTTAATTAATCGTGTCTAAATATGAAACACAAACCTAACCTGTTTATTAAACGGCTTAACTCGTTCAACCCTAGAGTTAACCCGTTCAACCCTATTAATTAATCATGTCCAAATTTGAAACTCAAATCCGCATATATTAAGCTCTAATCTAACATGTTTAGTATAAGAAAATAATTTGACTAATTTTGTTATTTTATGATATTATTATTGTACTATAAAAAATACTTAATTTTTGCTATTTGTGTATCTTATTATTATTGTTAAAATTTGATCAAAAATAATTATTCTACATTTATAATATATATATTTATTTAATATATATTACTTAAACTGTTAGTGAGATACAAATGTTAAACTCAAATCTGACATGATTATTAAATGAGTCATGTTTAGTTGATCTATTTATTCAATCGTGTCAAATTTTAAAACCCAAAGCTATTAACTTGTATTCATAGGTCGTGTTGAAATTGAAACCCTTACATGCCTTAATCTTTTTTATTTTTTCCCTTACTTATTTTTCTACTTTTTCAAACTTCACTCCCAACCCTAACTTGCCCACTTGGGAGCTCTGACAAAATTCTCGCCATTTGCTGTGAATTTTTTCTGCTGACTACTGCGAATTAACTATCGAGCTTGTTCTTTCATTGCGATTGTAATCGGTGAGACTTCTTTTCAATGCAAAGGATGATCATTTGGGTTTTCTATTTCTTTGATAAAGCAGATTTTGGTGTTCTTAATTGTTACTTCAATGTACAGTACAAATCGAACATAGCATTTTAATTTCTCAGCCGAGCGGTGGCACTTATGGCGTTTGCTGTGTTTCCGGCAGCGCAATAGATGGGTGCCGTTTGACGGCACTAGTTAGTGGGTGGTGCTACATTTTTCTTAGTTTGGCATTTCATATTTTCTTCAATTTTTGTAGACTAGTGAATCCATGGGGGTTGAAGCAATGGAAGATATGGCTACATCGAGTGGGAATGGAAAAGTTCCACAACACACTTCTGTTGACATGGAAGTTGACGATGATGATGATTTCATGGACGATGATGATTTTGAACCTGTGGATATGCTGAAGCTTGGAGAACCTCGTCTAAGCAGCTTTTGCAAGAAAGCTTCAATCACATTTTTCAGAAAGTATGGTCTTATTAGCCATCAGATAAACTCCTATAACGACTTCATCAAGCTTGGAATTCAGAGAGTGTTTGATTCTATTGGAGAAGTCAGAATTGAGCCCGGATATGATCCTTCTAAGCAGGGTGATTGTGATTGGCGATATGCTACTGTTAAGTTTAAAGAAGTCTTAGTCGAGCGGCCCCAGTTCTGCAATATTGACAAGCTCAATAGTGATGCGGATAAAGAGTACTTGGAGATGTTGCCAAGACATGCCCGTCTTCAAAATATCACATATTCTGGCAGGATAAAAGTCAAAACATACCTTGAGGTTTTTTCTTGTTCTTTTTTTTTTTGTTCCCTTTTTGTTCCATATCTTTGCTGGGAAAGCTGAAACCTGGCGGTGAAAGAGGTAATGCTCTGGAACTGGAACATTGGATTTGAGGTTGACTGCATGTTTGTTTGTCCAGGTATATACTATGAAGCTGAAGAAAAGTGACAAATTCAAGACTGGGAAGGAGCAACAGCTGGACAAGCAGGTTGTTCACAGCGAAGAGAAAGATATTCTGGTTGGAAGGTTACCAGTTATGGTCAAGTCAGATTGTTGCTGGATGAAGGATGCTGAAAAGTGGGATTGTGACTTTGACCTTGGTGGATATTTCATAATCAAGGGTTCTGAGAAGGTAAGCTCTGGTGTTTGCTTGTTTGTACATATCATATATAGTCATTAATTTCTGCATTGTTATCGTGCTTAAACATTTATCAGAAGAATGAAGATCTCTCCTTAGTTATTGAAAGTTGATCTAAGATAAAATTGTGTTAGACGAAGCAGGTTGGATCTCTTTGTGTGGCTCAGTGGGTTCACCAACCCTCAACCCTGTCATCCTTCAAAAGCAATTTTTTGTTTTTGAATTCTTCTCTTGTCTTTTGTCCAGATTCACTTTTGCTTTGCATATATTTTATTAAACATACAACGGTCTTGCTTTTGTATGGCTAGTTCTAAATTTTTGAGTGGACCTTAAGCATTTACTTGACAAGAAGATACAGATTTTACTAAGGAAGGAAAACTATGTAGTTATACTGATTGGCCTAGTATTTTATTCTTGTTAATATATGCTTTCCCTACACAATCTATAATCACGATAAATGTATTTCCAAAAGTGATGTGCCCCTTCCATATGGTTAGATTGCATAGATATTGGTCTGAATCTGACAAACTTTTGACACATAAGATGAGACTTTTAGGTAGCAGCATAATTTGCTTGCTTGAATCCTGCCTCCACAATTTCTGATTTTGCTTTGTGGTTCTGTAGGAACATATAAATTGTTTTCTGTTCTTGAGATAAATACTTTTTTTATATATGAGGCAACTCTTAACCCTATGATACGTCAAGCGCAGGTCTTCATTGCTCAAGAGCAGACCTGCTTGAAAAGACTTTGGCTCACTAATGATCCCACTTGGAGAATTTCATACAGACCTCCTGCTAGAAGGAAAAGGGTGTTTGTAAAACTTGATGACAATCCTGTGGCTGAAAATATCAGGGGAGGAGAAAAAGTCTTGAGAGTTTATTGCATGTTGGTGGAGGTCCCCATCTGGGTATTATTCTTTGCTCTCGGAGTCTCTTCTGATAAAGAAGTTGTTGACCTAATTGATCACAACATTGATGATGATGGAAGAATTCAGAACATTCTGATTGCATCAATCCATGATGCAGATAGTAAGTGTGATAGATTTCGAGAAGTTGGAGTAGCTCTCAAGCATATGGAGACACTTTTGAAATCATGCAAGTTTCCCCCTACTGAAACCCTTGTGGAGATGATTGATTCTTGCCTATTTCCATGTCTGAGAGGACGTAAGCAGAAGGCTCGCTTCTTAGGTTACATGGTTAAATGCCTTTTACAAGGCTTTTCTGGTAGAAGAAAGTGCGATAACAGGGATGACTTTAGGAACAAAAGGCTGGAGTTGGCATGCGAGCTACTTGAACGTGAGTTGTATGTCCAGGTAAGGCATGCTGAGAGAAGAATGGTGAAAGCCATGCAAAGGGATCTATATGGAGAAAGGGATGTTTATTCAGTTGACCAGTACTGGGACGCTTCCATAGTCACAAATGGCCTCAACAGAGCATTTTCAACTGGGGGATGGGCTCATCCTTTCAATAGAACAGAGAGGGTATCTGGCGTGGTCGCAAATCTTAGGAGGACAAACCCATTGCAAATGACCTGTGATTTGAGAAAATCACGCCAAC
This sequence comes from Limonium bicolor, assembly GCA_023374045.1. Classification (NCBI taxonomy): domain Eukaryota; kingdom Viridiplantae; phylum Streptophyta; class Magnoliopsida; order Caryophyllales; family Plumbaginaceae; genus Limonium; species Limonium bicolor. The sequence continues at coordinate 103,602,892 of CM041779.1, forward strand.
ATGTATCTTATACAGGAAAAGTTGGTGATGCCAGATACCCGTAAGATATCCTTTACCTCCATATGTTACTTTATATCTCATCTTACTGATATCGAAGCACACTTGCACATTCGGATGGCTTTTTTAAATATAATTTTCTTTATATAGAAAACAATTATCTCTCTTGGACTTCGCACGTATCTTTTTCTGCTTCATAGGTTCTACCGTTGAAAAGTAGTTGGTTCTGATTATCTAATGCTCCTTTTCGAGAAGCATATTATGAATGGAAGACAGGAATTACTTGATGAATTTTAATAAAGCTCGCTAATTGTGATGCAGCCACCCATCACACTGGGGACGACTTTGCTTTCTTTCAACTCCTGATGGAGAGAACTGTGGGCTTGTGAAGAACTTAGCTGTTACTGGACTTGTCAGTACTGCTATAACAGAGCCATTGGTTGATGCACTGATCAAATACGGTATGGATGAATTAGCCGATGATACTTTCACATCACTAAAAGGGAAGCATAAAGTTCGCTTGGATGGTGAGTGGGTGGGTGTATGCTCCGATTCTCTAACCTTTGTTCGCGAACTAAGGAAGCGAAGGCGCAAAAGACAGCTGCCAGGCCAAGTATTTTTTCTCACCCTTCTTATTAAACATTGTAAGATGGACACTAATTAGGTAACACGTGCTCTTTCTCTTGATTTAGGTTGAGATCAAGAGGGATTCACAGAATGAGGAAGTGCGTGTATTTTGTGACGCGGGAAGAGTTCTTCGCCCTCTTTTAGTTGTCGAAAATGTGAAGAAGATCGAGACACTTAAAGGGGATGATTTTACTTTTGAAACCCTTCTTGATAAGGGAATTGTTGAGTTTATTGGGATTGAAGAGGAAGAGGATTGTCGAACAGCATGGGGGATCAAGCAGCTTTTCATGGCTGAGAATGAAACCAGTGCTGCTTCGACTTACACCCATTGTGAGCTTGATCTCTCTTTTCTGCTAGGGGTAAGCTGTGGAATCATCCCCTTTGCTAATCATGACCATGCAAGGAGAGTACTCTACCAATCCGAGAAGCACTCTAAGCAAGCTATTGGCTTTTCTACCACAAATCCTAATATAAGAGTGGATACATTGTCACATCAGCTGTACTACCCTCAGAAGCCACTTTTTCGATCTACAGTCGCTGATTGTCTTGGAAAACAATCATCTGGCAAGAATCGGGTTCTGCCAAAAGCTGAGTATTTCAATGGTCAAAGTGCCATTGTGGCAGTCAATGTGCACTTGGGCTACAATCAGGAGGATTCGTTGGTCATGAACAGGGCTTCATTAGAACGTGGAATGTTTCGAACAGAGCATATCAGAAGCTACAAGGCTGAGGTGGATAACAAAGAATTATCCGAGAAGACTAGAAAATCTGAGGACTTGATTACTTTTGGCAAAATACAGAGCAAAGTGGGTCGTGTTGATAGCCTTGACGATGATGGACTGCCTTATATCAATGCGAATTTGCAGCACGGGGACATCATTATTGGGAGGTGTGCTCAGTCAGGAGCTGATCAGAGTGTGAAGCTGAAACATACAGAGAGGGGTATGGTGCAGAAAGTAGTCCTGTCTGCTAATGATGATGGGAAGAATTTTGCTGTTGTCTCTCTCAGACAGGTCCGATCACCCTGCCTTGGTGACAAATTCTCTAGCATGCACGGACAAAAAGGTGTGCTAGGTTACCTTGAGTCACAAGAAAATTTCCCTTTCTCCATTCAAGGTATCGTTCCAGATATTGTCATTAATCCACATGCTTTTCCATCGAGGCAAACTCCTGGCCAGCTTCTGGAGGCTGCCCTGGGAAAGGGCATTGCGTGTGGTGGTGTGTCAAAGTATGCAACTCCTTTTTCTACTCCATCTGTTGAGGCCATAGCTGAGCAGCTTCACAGGTAAAAAGACTAGCCTGTAACTTGGCTGATATAGGCTTGCTTATTTTGCATTATTTTCACTCATGTTGGAGAAGTTAATGTCACCAAATTCTCTCAGCACGTACATAAATAATGCTCATGCTGTGCTCATTGATCTGTATCTATGCGCTTTGCATTTCTTATTTATATGCTTTCGTTTTAACATACTACTTTGTGTGTGTGTGTGTGTGTCTTCTTGAGTAGGGCTGGGTTCTCTAGATGGGGACATGAGAGAGTGTACAATGGGCGCACTGGAAAGATGATAAAGACATTGATTTTCATGGGGCCGACATTCTACCAGCGCCTGACACACATGGCTGAGGACAAGGTGAAGTTCCGGAACACCGGCCCCGTTCACCCGCTGACTCGCCAGCCTGTTGCCGATCGAAAACGCTTTGGAGGAATCAAGTTTGGTGAGATGGAGAGGGACTGCCTGATAGCCCACGGAGCAGCTGCCAACCTCCACGAAAGACTTTTCACACTGAGCGATTCCTCTGAGATGCATGTCTGTGGACAGTGCAAGAGCCCCGCGAATGTGATCCAGCGATCTGTCTTGAGTGGACGGAAGATCCGAGGTCCGTACTGCAAGTTGTGTGAGTCAGGCGAGGACATTGTGAGGGTGAAAGTTCCGTATGGTGCGAAGTTGCTCTCACAAGAGCTGTTTAGTATGGGGATCTCGCTCAAGTTTGATACCCAGCCGTGTTGATGATGGAGTTTCTTAGGAGGGTTAAATTGATATCTCTGGCTCAGTTACTGTTACAGTTGCAGTAATGAGCGTATTATCTTAAGTTTTCTGGGCTGGGTTGAATCTTGTGTTGCCTTTGCAAATATCGGTTTAGTAATAGACTTTTAGGCCGTAGTATATGCAGATATTGGCTCTGCTTAGTAGACATGTAAGTAGGTACATTGGCTATCTTGGGTGTAAATTATGTCTGAATGTAGATCTGTTTGGTAGGGGTACTTGCAATTAACTTGCGGCAGTAGGTAGCTCATTGTATGGGTCAATTTTCATGGATACTGATAGGCCCTCTCATCTATGGTTTGTCAAATTAAACGTGTGGTGCAATTCCATGTGTTGTCCCTATCTTGCTTCGTGGATTGATTGGGAAGCCAGCCATCCAGAGTCTGCTCGCAATGCTTGCAGTAACTTTGATTGAAGGTTGCAACCTCTTTTCCTGACCTTGAAGTTGGATTTGCTCCAAAAAAACTCAAAATCGTGAAATGGAAGTATGTGATTTGGCTCTGAATCACTGAAGGAAGTGTTGAAAGCAGCTAAGATTATAAGTAGTATCATCTTCTGTACGTCCTTTAGGAGTGGTGGTCTGCAACGCCTCAAAGACACCAAAGGGAGAAAAAGTTGGCGTACTACTACTGATTGTAGGAAGCTGGAGATTTCAACTGTGGCAAGAAGGGTGTCACTGTGTGAAGTTCTACTTTTTACTCATAAACCTAACAAAAATTGAAGCTTCTCTTTGCTTTAGGCACCCCAAGAGTCCCCTTTCTCTTTACTCACTCTTTGCCAGGTTCTCCAATTCGAGGTTTTTGGGTTTTGTCTCGGCGTTCATGAAGCTATGTTTCGTGTTACCAATTTAAGGATTCTTTTTTAAAGTAGTTAAAGTAATTGTTTATTTGTTTACAGGGATTTTGTTCATCATATTTCATACCTATTTATTTTTAGTGAGAGGGAGAAGTTAAAAAAGCTGTTAATAAACCAAAATGATGGTGGCTCGAGACAACCATTTCCCATTTTGAAAGTAAACCTATACAACAATACGATATCTGTTATATAATCTCTGTTTGATCCTCCTAATCGGTTACATACTTGTGGCAGAGCGTACATGAAGCTATGCGATGAGGGAGGTTACGTTGCATCTTTTTTTCCTTCTAAACTTGTGTTTATTTAATTACTTTAGCGACTAGCAAAAGGTTCTGGGTTCAAAATCTACCCATTACTGTAACTATAAAAAAAAATTGTCGGTTCCGATACAATTTGCGCGCCTATGATGCCTTGGACTGTCATTTCCATAAACGAAAACTTTGGAAAATCATTCTCTCGCGAAAATAACTTTAGAGCTTATCTTCAAAAAAAAAAAAAAAACTTTAGAGCTATCATGAGATAGAAGCAAAGAATAAGGTCCCAAACGAGAAGCAAGTCTATCTCCGTAAAGAATAGATAAACAATAAGAATGATAGGTAAAGCTATATGTATAGCTCTATATTTTTATATCCCACCTATGTGGATATGTGGTCACTGGCCCTCAGTAACAGTTATCTCTCTCTCTCTCTATATATATATATATGAAACATAACTGTAATACATTATAAGGGGATGTACTTTGGAGTCAAGCCAAGGTTAACTACAGTGACATATTGAGGAAAAGAAAAAAGATTAGCCCCGTTCATGTGCAAGCAAATCTACAGTTCGTTCCATAGAGAACAACAAAAAAACAGGTAATAAGAAAAATCAGAAACTGTTTTTTTGTATTTTTCCACTCATGTGGTAGGCTTTGATAACTACGAACCATGGATGAGGGATATGCAAGCCTGGTTGGCTAACGAGAGAGGAATATACATTATTATGTTTTTTGTATTTTGGTCAATGACCTTCAAATGATAAAAAACAGAAAGTGTTTTTCTACAGCAGATAGCTATTAGAGCATACCAACGTACAATGTCTAAAAGGGTAAAATGATAAAAAACAGAAAGTGAATCTTTTGAATATGAGGGTCATGAGAATGAGCTAACCAACCCAGGGTTTATAAGTAGTTGGAAAAGCTACTGCACTTGCCTGCATTTCGGATTTAAACACTTTGGGGGTACAAAGAATGGAATTCAACTTTTTTATAAACAACTTTCCGACGATGCCTATTGCTAGGCATTTCAAGACCAATTTTGTTTGTGTCGTCTCCCAAGATCGTTAAGAGACAAACACAAACCATTACCAGAAAACCAAAAGATCCGCCTGAGATATATTGCCAAAAACCCACACAACACAGACGGTAGAAAATCAAGAAATGATTTCATACGCGGGCATATTGAAGCTCAGCAATTTCAATAACACTTTACACCCGTGTGTGCTTAGGGCCTCACTAGCTCCACTTGAATAGCCACGGTAGAATTGCTATTGCTCCAGCGACAAACACATCACATCATATCTTCATCATCAGATTCTTCTTCATGATCACTGTGCGGTGAACCATAAGCCCCAGCCAAGCTGCCCGGCATGATGCTCCACATTAACCCATGTAAATTTTCACTCTTCACAAGTTCGGTGGTTAAACGGCTCCTAATAAGCTCAAAATTATGATCTGCAGTATGGCGCTGATTGAACCGGCCAGGCAACTTGGATCTTGTGTTGTAACATTCTCCACAAAGATCAAAACCAATTTTTTCCTTGCAGTCCTTGCACCGATATCTAGGCCCAACTATTGGAAACATCTGCCAATAGGACTAGAAAGTGTCAAACAGCGCATCCTATATTCAACAACCTATGATCACCCTGAATTACACTAAAAAATCAAGTCAGGTAACATATGAAATCTCTTGAATTGAGCATAAAATCAACTTAGCAAAGATTGGTATGCTAACCGACACTAGATGCGGAAAAGGAGAGTCAATAATACAGTTTACTCACCCCACAGGTATCACAGCCTGCTGCAGGATGAAGTTCAGTCTCATGTGCACTAGACTCAGATGGCAACTCGCCATTATCAATTGAGGATGATTTAACACCTCGTTTAGCTGCTTTTGAACCTGAAACGAGTGAACAAAATAAAGAAAATTAGACAAGATAAACAAATAGATCATTCCAGCATTATGTAACAAAAAACAATTCACCATAGATATAATAGTTAACACTCAAGAGTTATCTCTTCAACCACGCCTAACCTAAATTGTCATCTTCATTCTTTTTCCCCATAACAAGCATCACTAGGAACCTCAATTGGGGTAAATGATCACAGGAGAGTCATCATCCAGGATATACAGCTCATCAAATATTTACAGTGATATTAACCATATGACACTTGAAAAATGTTCCTGTTATATATGCAAGCTTTTAGTCATTACGATATACTCCATTAGTCCAGATACATCCAACTAGATGACTAATATTTATGAACGGAAGGAGTACTATATTATATATTGGTTGGAAATTTCATTGATTTCAACACTCAGTTCCAACAATATCACCAGCTGGGAGGTACTAGCTTGCAGCCTTGCAGGTCAAACAGGGTTGATCCACGGTTGCAAAATCCCACAGAATTATGCCAACTACTTAAAAATGGAAAATGAGTTTCCTCTTTGAGTACTTCATATTGGTCAAACATATAGCTCAACAACCATTTATACTCAAAACACTTCAAATCAAACCAGTAAAAACAGCATTACATTCAAGCCACAAAAAAGAGAGAGAAATTAAGGGAAAAACAGCCAAGTAAGAAATCTGACACACCAGAAGGCGGCCTCAGCTCTGTTCGGTTTTTTTTGCACTGGACTGTTTCTTTCTTCACTGCATATTCTTCGGGAAATGTTTCTTCTAAAAAGTCACATAATTGCAAGCAAGCCTTTGGAGGATCAGATGGATGTGGACTTTCACAAACTTGACACATGATTATCTCATCTTCTCCCATGTCAATACAGCTTTCACAATATGCTGCAAAGTCAAAGGTACAAATACTGTGATAAATGGCAAAGGCAGATACAGAAATTAATGGAGATGGCTAAGCAACTAAACATAAACACTCTACTCTAAAAAAAGGACGGAAAATAAAATAGACAGTAGTAGTCTTAAGGATTGGCTGAGAGATATCATGATACCATGGCCACAGTTGAGCACTGCGGGGCGAAACAGTAGCTGTTTGCATGCTGGGCAGAGTACATCTTTTATGGAAACAGGCTGAGAGGTTTCCTCTTTATTAGTTGAGGGCTTAATGACATTCTCCACACTCTGGTCATTATTTTCAGATACTCGCTCTTCCCTTTTAGGCAACGAAGTTCCTTCACAGGAAGACTTAGAATGTAAAGACGAACTCAATGGTGAACCTGGAGTGGATAAAGGTTCAGATGTACTCGGATTGCAGGATTCTTTTTCTTTTAGATAACCCAGGTCAGAAAAGTTCCCATCAAACTCTGGTGAGAAGGTTTCTTCTCTTTTCTCTTCTTCTGAAATATCCAAAACAAACAATCTATCAATAATAACAAAAACACAACATTCTACAAGGAGTTGCAAACAGGTCTTCCATGACAAGGATCACGAAGAAGTGAGTGTGTTACCAAGAATCTCTTTCTCCCTTCTACTATAAGCCTTTGGATACATCTTGACAACCACGAAATGGAAAATCCAGCAGACAGTCGGAAAGTATTGATAGGTGTTCCTACAAACTGGGCAGGTTGACTCACAGAGCACATTCATGGATTTATGCACACACCAAAAACAAGAAATGTGACCACAAGCTGCCATAAGAAGAATAAGTCAGTATTTAACCAAGATATCTAAGATACTTTCTATCAATTCTGACACAAAAAGAATCGACATACCTAATACAATAGGTTTGTATAAGAGATCCCTGCAACATAAGACCAAGACTTGGAATAAAAAGTCTTTCATGGATGACGAGTGCAAGATATTGTTGAATAGCACAACCCCTTCCAAAGAAAATGAATGAAAGAAACAAAAGCAAGATCATACTTTTGAATTATGTAATACATATCAAACCACCAACAACATAATAGATAGTTCATATAGATTTGATGTATCCTCAACTTTCTTCCTAAATATTCTAGAAGAAGTGGTACCTCATCAATTATGGAACACTCTAAATCTGGTTTGCTATCATCAAGTGAGAACACTCTAGAGATATAGTCACGTTTTACTTATACAGAACAGTGAAATTGGAGGATTACTGTCACCATAACGCTTTTTCTGTGTTAGTTTGAAATCATACAGGAATTATATGCTGCTGCACAAACCTATATGTTCGCTGCATTCAGTATGATCTTTTCTTCTGAAGGAAAAATTCCACCAGATCCAACCAACCAAAATAGGATCATTGACGATCAAGAATACAGAGTTTAATGAAACTAGGAAACCTAAAGCAGGCAAGTCTTAAGCTGTTTTAGAACCTTTCACTTAGCTAAAGATGTGAAAATGGAGCGATAGAAGACATGCTACGTTCCACATTCTCGAGCCAAGCAACTTAGATTTATTGTGTATGAATTTATTTTAGAACTTATTTTGAGTTACTTCATCTAGTTCTGATTACCACAAATAGGGTCCAAGACTCGAGATGCATTCTACTAGGCAAAATAGCACTTAAATGAAGCTATCAGTAAATCCCTGGCTCCCCTGTACAGCTAAATCTACTCCAAAAACGAAATCTTGGGAACCTCACTTTGGCAATCAGACTGAAATAGAATTTCTTCTATATGATAACTTCGATATAATTCCCCCTTACTGTTTCAGTGACTAATCACGGTATAATCCAACCACTAACTGTCCGATAGAAGTAACTCTACTTCTTTCTATACAGTTCTAATTGTTTGAGAAAATTAAAATGATAGCAGAATTCGATTCAATCAAAACGGGAATATTTGAAAATCATTTGACGTGGCAATGATCTATGGAATCCCAATAGAAATTATTCAAAGTAATTCTGCATCGAGTTTGCCAAAATGTGAAGGGGGAGGATTCGGCGGGTACTAATTGTGACTTACAGGCAGACGCAGCAAATGAAAGCATCGGCGATGTTCTCCTCCTTTTCAGATTCGACACAATCCATAACGCCGACATCGTTTGCATCGGCCGTTGAGTTCTCCATTTCACAAAACCCCGCGGATAGGTTTGAAATTTTTGGTAAATCTAGCTCCCTATCTGATTCGCGGAAGATGGTAGTAGAACCCTAGAGCCAGAGGGGATAGGCAGGGGTGAGAAAGGGAAGAAAGGAAGCGCAGCGCTGACATAGAAGGGTTCGCCTCCTCCGTGTTATATCTTGGTCAGCAAGGTGGCAAGAGCTATAGAATGGATTTTTTTTTGTCCGATTGATATACAGAAGATCTGACCTTTTTTGTCGGTATAAGAAATATTTCTCATCTGCTTGTGTTTTTCTCTCCTCACTTGTTTTTTCTTCCTACAATTGTGTTTTTGGCTGCTTAGTGAACGTCAGGTGGTCCTATTTTCTACCCTAATAATATATTGTCACATATAAAATAATTATAAAATAATCACAAGATAACCATACCGAAACCGAGCCTTTATCTTACTATTTAAGTACAAAATATTATAATAAACACAACAACTAACAACTTAAATTTCTTTGAGTATTTTTATGGCATTTTTGTTATGTCTGTTTCATATATCAGTATGTTATTTGAGAAAAACACAAAATTTATCTAAATATTTTAAAATGTTATCAAATATGTCACAAAAATACTATAAATAGGGAGGTCAACGAAGATAATATAAATATTAACAAAAATGAACATAATTATATTGTTAAAGCAGATTCCTTTAATCACACGAAAGTGAAAAAGAAATATAAAAGAAAAATGATAGAATTGTATCATCGAATTTTAACTAGTTATTTTGTCCGCACGGGCATAATGCAGTCGGATACTCGGGGTTGCTGAAAGCTTGCCAAGATGCATTGCTCCCATGTTCAAATCCTGCTCAACGCACATTGGTTCGGGGGAACCCTGTTATAACCCAAAGTTTCGTTACATTTTATTTCGTTTAATGTTATCCTAAGCTGACTTATGTTACTTAGGACATGGAAGTCCTTATTAAATAAGTTGGGGACGAGGAGGTCATTCTCCCCATCCGTTCTAATTTCTGGTGAGATTACCCTCATATTAAATTATTTCCTTCCTCATAATTATTTCTTTTCAAATCACGTTCTCACGACGCTCATTTTCCTTCCCCTCACCGCTTAGTTTTGAAACCGCAAGACGCTCCTCCCTTCTCTGCTCTTTGCTCTCTCTCTCTCTCTCATAATTTCGCTCATTCAAGTGCCCAAGTCTGTTGATAGTATTTTTGCAACCCGAGTCCTGCTGCAGATTCCTTCTCCATTGCGAATCCCGGTTCTGATTAAGGTAAGAAGTCAGTCTGTCCGTATTCGATTCTGCAATTGGGAAAGCTTTTCCCGTTCTAATTTAGGTTTCCACAATCTGATTGTCAGGATTGTCGACCTTCTGCGTGGCTGTGTTCGGACTCTCCTCTGTGGTTCATTTGTTGTTAGATTCAGGTACGAATTGTGGTTTCGTTTACAATGGCAGTTTATGATTTGGGATTTGGTTCTGATTTCGGTCTGCTCTTCGGTCTGTCCTTCAGTTGCGTTGTTCAGAGTGTTGGTTTGTGTCGGAGTGTTGCTCTGCGTGGATTGCGCCTGCTGTCTCAGTCCGTTGTCGTGTTCTGCTAATCAACGAGGTAGGTGGTTGCTTGATTTGGTTTGGAAGTTCAGCCATGGGGATATTGTAATGTTTATTGTCTGATTTGGGTGCGAGTTCTAATTGTGTTGTCTGTTTGATTGCATTTTTGGAATGGTTAAAACCCCATGGTCTTCTGTGTTTATGGCTGATTTGGTGTGCGTACTGACTTGGCAATTCGTAGTGTCGAATTACATTGTTTTTCTGCTCTGTTCGCCTTCTAGGAACTACATTTTCGCACTGTCCGAACTTCCGTCCGAGCTTTGAAGTTCAGACAGTGTGTTTTGCCCTTCTAATTTTCAAAGTTCGGGGTATGTCTGAACATCTGTCCAAGCTTTGATGTTCGGACACTCCCTTGGTTTCTCCTCTGATTTTAGTTCGACCTGTGTCCGAACTTCGACGTCCGGACACAAGGTCGGACCTTCCGCGTAACTTTTCTCGTAAACCCATCCGAACATCTGTCCGAACTTTGATGTTCGGACATTCTGAAATTCTCTGTCTGATTTCAAATCGACTTGTGTCCAAACATTGATGTCCGGACACAAGTTCGGACATTTGGCAAATTCTGATTTCTGAGTTTTGACTTGTGTCCGAACTTCGACGTCCGGACCCAAGTTCGAACACTATACTGGTTTCTACATAACTTCTCCGTCTGAACCCCGATTTGAGTGCCGTTGGTGGCGTTGGACTCCTTTAAGTCTCTACTAGTGAATTATAAGTGTGTTGGCATGTTTTCATGCAAGGTTGCTTCTGTTTTTGCAAACCTTCTGTTTTGGGACACCTTACTTTGTTTCTGAGCCGTGAATGGCTGGGTCGAGCTATTCCGTGGTATACCATGTAGACATCGTTCTGAGTGTGGGTCATTCCCTTTCTGTTCTGTGGGGTTGACGAACCCTTTGACTCTTTTGAGTCATTTCTGCGTTGCCGAGAGATCTGTTATGATCTATGGGTCTACGACCCTTCTGAGTGTGTGCATTGTACTGTGTCCCCTATCTGTTTGTGAACTCTGGTTATTTCTGAACTGGGAACTCTGGTATTCCATTCTGTATTTGTTTCAGCAATGCTCTGACTATTTTTGAGAACTATGGTTTTGTGCTAACCTCTGCTTCTCTTCTGTTTTCAACGGTTTTGAGCGACCTCACTGATGACGGTCGCTGCTTACTGGGCATAGTTGTGTGCTCACTCCCCTACTCTTATCATTTTTGCAGATTGACCAGCGAGGATCATCTTAGTATCTGGAGCTTTGACTGATTAGACATTCTTTGTTAGACATTCGATTGTATGACTGTAGCCTTCGGGTCTTACTTCCTTTTGACGTTTAATTTGGGTTTTGAGGACTACTTTATGGTTTAATGTATTCAGTGCAATTATTTCACAAGTATTAATAGAAGTGTTTTTCCAGGCCTTGTTTACGGAAGTTAGCTTTAGAGCCTTGCGTTATTAGGTAGTAATACGCGGCGTGTAATGCCCTTAACTCTTAGACCGGTTTTAGGGGCGTTACAAACCCAATGGGTGGCAGTTGGTTTGATTCTCCAATGGGCGGCAGCTGGGTTCATCCACAATGAGCTTGACACCCTATGAGGTTGTTGTGCAACCGTGATTTACCCCTCCACTTAGCCTGGACAAGGTCGTGGGGTACACTTATTAAGAAAGGTAGAAAAATGACGCATGCACCCCTACTTATTACTTTTCTATGTAGATAATAATTACTTTTGTGTTGAGTAGTAAGGTTAAATGTGGAAAAAAGTGTATCAAAAAGCTATAATGACATATATTTTTTAACAAGAATCACATCCTAAAAAAGTACTCCCTCCTGTTCAAAATAAATGTCGTTTTAGACATTTTCACACTTTTTAAGGAAGAGTTTAAAATGACTAGTATGTCCTTACTTTTTGTATGAGAAGAATAAAAAAGTAAGTACACTTTATTGGTAAGATAAAAAAGTAGAGTTCAATGACATTAATAATTTAAAAAGTGAAAAGGGTAAAAGTAGAAAGTAAGATACAAAAAGTCTAAAACGACAAATAATTTGAACATAAATCTCAAGCCTAAAACGACATTTATCTTGAACAGGAAGGAGTATATGATAAATAATGATTGATAAATTTTACTTATCATAATTATAAGAACTCAAATAATAACTCAATAAACTATTTTTTCTATCTAAATTTTTTGGATAATATTGAATTGATACTAAGAATATACACTTGTAATTATTCAGTATGGGGAACATATAAAAGAAACATTAATTATGCATTAGCATGTAATATGAATGTGATTAATATAATTCAATCATCATTCAACTAAATAGTTATTTCACAAAGTTATATAGCTTTCAAAAGTTGATAAGAGTCTTTTAAAAATAAATTTAATAAAACATTTCTATACCAAAAAAATTAAACTAATAAAATAACAATTATGAAATGGTATAATATTTAATTTAAAAATTAAAAACCTTATTTTAAGTATTAATATATGTTTTTAATATGTTTGGATTTTTAAGATTAATTACTAATATGTAGTATATAATATATATTTTTAGTTAATATAACATCTAATTTATTTACTTATAATTAAATAGCTTATTTCTTAATTTTTAAATATTTATATGAACATAAATTTATGTATATATTTATTATTAATTAACTGTAAGTGAAATATGTAATTTATGAAGTATTTAGATAATCTGGTAGCTCCCTTCTAATAGTAATTCTGAGCATTTCAACACAGAATACTATTCTTACCAAAAATTGGAATAAGTTAAATTATTGGAATTGGTTTTCTCGATACCAAATATGGGAATAGCTGTGATTCCAGTAATTATAACGATATTCTCTTGTCCCAAATGACTTGTAAATGATTGTAACTTATAAAATATAAGTCCAAAATAAAAAATAATTATATCATTGTTCATCTAAATTCAAGCTCTTCAAAACAAGATCAAACATGATATGATTTGAGAAGTTTGATATTTTTTATTGTTTACATGTATATTTACACATTCACCGAGACATATTATTCACCATACACAATTTAAAATACACCATATAACAATAATAATACACCACAAAACAATAATGATCCATTATATATCCAAAATTGGTACATCAATACAATATAATTTACCATTCTTAACATACATCATACAAAGAATAATAGTATTTTAAAACAATAAAAAAATATCACAAAACAATAATATAATAATACACCTCAAAACAATAATGGTATTTTTATCCATTCGAAAGTTTGTTATCTAATTCACATTTACCAGTTAACGAATCATAATATCAATTTTAATGGATCATAATATCAAAATCAATGAATCAATAATCAATTTAGTGTATTATCGTAAATATATAAATAACACACCACAAAATAATATTGATTTTTTTATTGGTTACGAAGCTTGTTATCTAGGTCACCACTTATTAGTTAATGAATAATAATATCAATTTTAATGAATCATAAGTTTGAAATTAATGAATCATATCATCAATTTAGTGTATCATCGTAAACATTTAAAAATTTTAAAAATATATTTTTATCGGTTCCGATTTTGTTATATAATTTATCACTTATTAGTTAATGAATCATAATATCAATTTTAATGATTCAAAATATTGAAATTAATTAATCATATCATCACGTATCATCATAAACATATAAAAAAATTGTCAAAAATATTCATGACTGGTCTTATTTTGAAGAGCATGAATTTAAATAATCAATGGTGTAAAAAAATTTCATTTTGGACTTATATTTTTAAAGATACAACAAATTTAAGCTTAACACAAAATTACTCACATTAATTTGACACGCCGATTGACTGGACTGTCATATCAGCAGAGTGAACCATGTTGTTCATGGGCGGCTTGCAGAGTCGAAGGTGCGTAATTTCATACCTCATAATAAGGCCCCATTCTAGTTAGGAGATTATATAGGTCCCATTTGGTAAGCACCTTTATGCTGCTTTTCCACTTAAAGCATTTTTATTTTGTCAAAAAACAACACTATTTCAGCCGAATAAAGGTCGATAAAGGCCTTATTGGTTTTGTTGTTTTTGGAACTTAAAGCTGCTTTTTGGATTTTTGGCTCTGTCCAAAATACAATATTACCCTCCTATGGCTTGTGGGTAAGTTGGACAACCAGTCCCAAATTATTCAACCGGTCCTAAGAGTGATTCACGGCCCGTTGCAGCAGCAGCTGGTGTTTCTATTCAGGAGTCGGCGGGTAGGAAGGAGTTGGGCCGAGATCCAACTGTGGAAGAGGTTTTCCGGATGGACCAGGAAAGGTTGATAGGCGAGAGTAAGGGGGATGGTAAGATCAGTAACCTTGAGCTGCTTGGGGCTGGGTTCGGTTCTAATGGTGATGTTGTAGATGCTCATAGTAGCAAACCGCGTTCAGAGCATGATGCTCCCTAGGCTCAGATGATGGAGGAAGGAGTGGATGATGTGGGCCTTAGAAGTCTCTTTAAGGACCCGGAATTTCCTCCAGGTTTCAAGCCGGTTGGAGGGGCTCCTAGGCCGGCAGATGATCCCTTATAAGGATTTTGTGAAAAAGGAAGTGAGGCAGACCGCAGACGCTTATTCTAGCTAAGCAACTTGGGTGCTCCATCATTGACGAGGAGTGCGCCCTTGACAATATTGAAGGAATCATTCGTGAGCAAAGAACAAGCTATCGGCAGAGATGTAAGGAAGCAAGCTATGGGTCAAAAGATGATTCTGACAGGTGTTCGAGGAATACCTCAAAGGATAGGTCGAAGAAGGTACCTGTGACAAGAGCGTTAGGCTTTAGTAAGTTTTCCCGTGTAAGCAAAGTGGACATGAAAGGCAAAAAGAAAGCCAAGTAGAACTAAGGTTTGGGATTCCCTTATAGCATTTTTGTAAGGAAGGTATGGAGGGCTTGTGACTGTTTTGTGTTTTGTTCCAATCTTGTCTGCCCTTGTGGCATCCTAGGCCGTGAGCCTATATTAAAAAACCTATACCCTCAATTGTCTTCCTCTTTATGTCATGGCCCACAGCCTCCATTGTTGCAATTTGTTCTTCACATCAGATAAAAAGTTCTAGTTTTCAACACTCAACATTTCTTTCTCCCTAGCAGAGAATATAGAGATGTGTAAATTCTTTCTACTACTCAACATGCTCACTTTGTCACCGATAGTAGCCGCGTACAAATTATACTGCGCCTCGAATATCTTGATATACGGATTTTGACCTAAAATTGTTTAATAGATGAAAAGGCGGCACCATAGATTCATAAATTTTCTTCTAATCATAAGCAATTTTATCCTTTTCTTTGAGAGCGAATAGAAAGCAGAGATGATAGTCAGGCAGAGAAGAATGAACTGAAAGCGAGAGTATTATGCTAGTATATGGGGATGAGCTAGAGGTAGATGATGATAGAGGTCTAGCTCTAGCTCAAGCTTCCCTTTAATGGCTGCTACTTCAAACCCTTCACTTTCCTCCTTCATGATCTTCGTCTTCTGTCTGTTAATTTCACTCTTTCTTCAAGTAAACTTCTCCTCTCCCCTCTCTTCCAAATGCCCACAAAAGCTCAAGTATTTCTCAATGCCTGCTACTACAACAGAAAATTGCATATCTATTTGTGTCATAAATTGATGATATGAATCAGTTTCACAACTGCAACTCAGGTGGAAGAAAGGCAGAGAATTGCATTTTGCTTGAGTTTATTTGTAGGGTATTTAAGTAATCTGGACAAATAAAGGCAGTTTTAATAAAATGTTTCTACCGAACACCACTCCATAAAGCTATGGAGATTTTCATTAAAATAAAGGCAGTTTTAATATCATCTCTAAGTTAAAGCTTTCTGCCGAACGGATCCATAATCTCATCCTACAAACGTGTTATGGACTGATCCCAAGATCCCACATCGACCTTATGGGGGGTTGGTGTGTGGTTTATATAGGACTATGAGTTCTCCTTCCCTTGAGCTAGCTTTTGGAAAGACTCTCTCATGATCCTATCATTTGGTATCAGAGTCAAACCTCGGAGTGGTGGCTTGGAACCAGCCAACTGTGATCAACGTAGCCGCGACCAACGAGGACGTTGGTCCTTATGGGGGGCGAATGTTATGGACTGATCCCAAGATTCCACATCGACCTTATAGGGGTTGGTGTGTGGTGTGTATAGGACTATGGGCTCTCCTTCCCTTGAGCTAGCTTTTAGGAAGACTCTCTCATGATCCTATCAAAACGCTACTGAACTAGCGTCCAATTTAAAGATGAAATAATCGGAAAATATGAAATATGCACTACAAACCTTCAATAAAAATATCAATATACTCCCTCCGTTCATTAATATCTGTCGTTTTAGGATGTGATTCTTGTTCAAAAATATCTGTCATTCTAGCTTTTTGACACACTTCTTTCCACTTTTACCCCTACTATTCAATATAAAAGTAATTATTATCTAAATGGAAAAGTAAAGTAGGGGCACATGCGTCATTGTCCTACTTTTCTTAATAAGTGTGCAAATTTCTAAAATGACAGTTATTGTTGAACGGAGGGAGTAATAAACCTTATAATGAATTAACCATTTTATGTCCAGGATTTAGAATTCTGTGTTTACAGTTCAAAAACACTAATCCTCGAACCCAAAATCCCAGAGTGACAAAAGAATGCACCAAATAAGTTGCTTTAGGTTGTCAATACTTATTTGCAAATATAATTTTTCATTTAACACGTTTTCCTACAACTTCATTTTTATTGAAAATGGATGGGGTTGGATATTTGCCAAATGACACAATTTTAAGATCCATTTTAATATCAATTTTAACAATTTAGTGTTTGGAATTTTCTCACATAATAATAATCATTAAGGGGTGTTCACTTCACTCATAGGAAACATAATGAAATCAGGAGAAAGAATATAGAGAAAAGAAAATGGATTCCCCCAAATCGAGAAGTTTGTTTGATACTATCTTAGAAACGAATGAAATTCCTGATAATTCCATTTGTTGTTTTGTAGTTTTGATATAATATATTGAATTAATTGTTATGTAGTATTAATTTAAATAATATATATATTTATATATAAAAATATACGTTAATATTTTTTAAATATAGTATCTATATTATAAGTTATACATAATTATATGTTTTATATATAATAAATATTAATAATTTTATAAATTGTATTTAAACTATAAATACTATATATATACATAAATTATGTATAATTGATAGTTTATATATATATTATATATATATATTTACTTAAATTATAAATGACATTTTAATATTTAGAATTATGTATAATAATATTAATATTTATATAAATTATATATTATATTTATTAATATTTATATAAATTATATTACATTTATTAATATTTATTTAAATCTTAAATAGTATTTTTATTATTTACATACATTATATAATATTAATTATATTATATATTCATATATATATATATAATAGTAGTATATATATATTAACATTTATTTGAATTGTAGGTGATATTTTAATTTTATATAATATATATTAAAATTTTAAATAATATTAATAATTATTTGAATATATTAAAATTAACATATGTTAATATTTATTAAGGACAAATAAAAGAATTACAGAGAAAAAGAAATAGTGTAGGGGATCATTGTAGAAGGATATTAGGGATTTTTAACTGAAAGTGGAGAAAACAAAATCATCAAAAATACAAAACAAACAATGGATTCGTTTTCCTTTTAAACTTCAACGACCCCTAAATCCTATCTTCTACGGTTTTTTCAATAATAGAACTTATGTTTCTAACTTTGTTCTTTCGCTCGCTGACTTCAAATTGGCTATGATATTTATTGTTGCAACCTGATTCCTATCCTGACATGAACATTGTCAATAACTTTAGAACTTGTTTGATCGCAGTTGTTCTCTATAAATAATCAGATCGGCGGATCCAGAACTTTAAATTAGGTGTGTCAAACTTATAAATTCATATTTTTAAAGTTAATAATAAGCTTTTATATAATATTATATTAAAGTTGTGATCATATTGACAATAAATACTAGTAGTACAAGGTCTATAGTAAATTAAATTTTAATTATAACAGTAAAAAAATATATTATTCTTTATCAAAGTTAGTAAGACATCATTCATGAACAAACTAGAAGAATAAATTTAGGTTGAAAAGTAGCAAATGTTAACCAACAAATTAAGTAATTTACTTTAGGGCCTTTGTTGTTCTTAAAGATAGAAAGAATGGAAAGGTGAGAATGCATAATAAATCAAGATTAGAGAAAATAAACAATATTAGGTGAGGAAAGAAAGATACAATTAAAATATATAAGGACTAAAATAAAACTAAAAAAATTAAAATCAAATTTAAAATACACTAAAGAGTGATTTACAAACTAAAATACAACTATTATTAAGGTCATTCTTTAGCCTTGAACTCAATTTATTTTACATGTAATGAAATAAACAAATTGCATTAATCATATTTGAACTCAACTCATATTTATCAACACATGAGTGTCAAACCACCTAACTAAACATGATTAGTTATAGTATATAAATAAAATTTAGCTTTATTATGGATTGCATATGTGCCAATTGACACTACGCTCCATTGGGTCCACCCCTGAATCAGATGAACATTGTCTTGTTTTCACACACAAATATAGATAAATCATCACCATAATCACTAGCAAAATTTATGATGTTTTTGAGAAGTTACTAGAGCACCGCCATTAAAATGGGTTTAATTCCATGAGATTGCACAAGAAAAAGGTAGATGATGTAAAAACAGATAGCGAAAGAGAGTTTCATATTTATGAATCTCAAAAGTGAATATCTAACCACGGTAAGATAGATAATGGGTAAATATAAAGGATTAAATTCACTCCTTACTGTGAATACTTCTTTTTTTTTACCAATTAACCTGAAATAATATATTTTTAATGAAAAAACAGCATCAACCGCAAAGTATTACAACATGATATATGAATTGTGGGCCTAGTTCGGATTGTAGACATTATGATGAAAATGTGAGAAATTAAAACGAAGACTTGTTATAGACCTTCGTCAATCACGACAACAAGCTGCATAATAACAATGAACAATAACAAGAAAATACCACTACCACCATATCATCACCTCCACCTAGAACAACAACAAAATCACAAATACTAACACAATTTCAACTTCACTTATATCAACAAGTAGTAGTAACAGCAAAAACAAGAAAGATATCATGACAACAAATAACTCGACAACATCAATAATAGCAACGACAACCATAATATCAACAATAATAACAATGTTGTGAACTCTGGAGACTTAGACTCGTGTGCTTGGGAAGAAGGGGTAGGGGCGGTGAGAAAGTAGAACATCTTTATTCTGTTTTGTATCTTCATTCATTTGATTATTTGACTTTTTAGTTTTCTTATTTAGTTTGCATTTCACCGAATCACTTTTACAATGCTACAACTTATATAGTATGCAGGTGCAACTTCATGTCTACACCGCAACCAAGCTACGCTACTTGAGGCTGAAGCTCAAGTGTGGGGGAACTCTTATAACGCTAGCAAAAATAATCTCAGGGGAGTACCAGTTTCTTTAATTATGCTTTTATTTTCAATAAAATCTGCAGAGGAGAGTTTATGTGCTTAAATGATTATTCGTGAGCTTCGTGTTCTCTCTATTTTTTCTACTTACAGAAAAGGTCTTCTGAAACCTTCCCTTGTTTTTCTGGTGAACAATGAGGACATTGTTCAATTTAAGTGTGGGGGAGTGTACCTTTTCGGTGACATTTTGTGCTTAAATGCTTAATCTCTCTGCTTATCTTGCGTTTGTTCAAATTCAATATTGTGGACCCTGTATATGTGGGTTGTTCTCTTTAGGAATAAATATTGTTATGAATTGTGGGATAAATGGTATAAAATGTACAAAAATTTTAAAATTTTGATTACTTTTGAGGAGCATTTTTATGCGGTGTGACCAAATGATCTGAAATGGATGGATTTTTATTACTCAGGGGTTCTTTCTGTCTTCTTTCTTAGGGATTGCTAAGGGGTGCTTCTCTGTCAAAAATATATATAAAAAAATGATAATAAGGGACTTTCGAGACACCATTGGTAACCAACAAAGAGAGTTGAGTGTTCTTAACAACGAAGGCTTAATGCCCACATATTATCTTCTCTTCTCTTATGCAAAAGTGAAACAAATGCATAATTCTATTTCTCCTTTTGTTTTTCTCCTCAAATGCCCATTCTTGAGAGAAGTTGGCCATGGTAAAAGTTCTCAAAGTCACCCAAAACAAAAGAAGCATTGAAGTACTCCGGATCATACCCCGAAACTCTAATTTTTATTTTTGCCCTGAGTACACCTATGCCACCAGTAGGTGATGGATCACACTCCTCTAAAAAGTTAAAGATCATGTACTATTGACTTTTTTATCCTACCCTTCATAATAGTATTTGTTATTATTGAGCATTCCCTACTTGCTTGGGTACATGGTTTTGCTTGAGGACAAGCAAAAGGTAAGTGTGGGGGTGTGATAAGTGTCTAAATGAGCATGATTTATGGGTGTATTTCATATATTATATCAGCACTTTTCTGCTCATTTCTCACTTATCGTATGCTTTTCCTCTAGTTTTATTTTATTGTTTATCTCACAAAATTATTGGTTTAACATGAGGAAAACCAAGCTAGGAGCAGAGTACACGAAGAGACGAACGCATAGGCGCAGACGGCTCGAAAAACGGAGCCCAAACGAAGAATCTAGAGCCGGTCAAAGTTGGAAGGAAAATAGGTCAATGCTTGTTGTGACTGCATGGGCAACCGCCTATATTAGGCGCGGACGACTCACCCAAGCAACCGCCTGTTAGCCAGGCGGACCGGCAGGCGGACGTACAGGCGGCCACCAACACGAGCGGACTCACACAAGCAACCGCCTGTTAGCCAGGCGGACCAGCAGGCGGACGTGAGGGAGTAAGTAAGCAACCGCATGTATATGAGGCGGTTGTTCAGGAGGACACCACGCGGACGCGTGTAAAATTCCAGATCTGAGACGCGAACAGTTTTCTTCTTCGCGCGCCGTCTGCAACTTGCCTTCGCCGACTTCTGCAACTCGTCCACTCTGCAACTTATCCATCTACTCTGCACACGCTCTGTCCCCTGCAATCAATGAAGGAAGCAATAAATGAAGCAATCAATGCTCTTCTTCATCTGCAATCAAATTCGTACGGATCCAAACCTCTATATAAACCCACGCCCTCTGCTCAAATAAATTAATTCCCTTCCTCACAATCCAAAGCAGTAGACGTATCATCCCCATCTAGTAAATAAACCATCGCTCACTCCCACGATCCATTCCATCCTCTTATCTCCCACTTCTCCATTTTAGTTTTATTCTTCATTCCACCACGAAGCAGAAACACGATAAGAAGAACAGAAGAAAAGGGAGCTGGAGCAGAAGCGAATCGCAGTCCAGTCTCCGCCGGCAGTCTCCAAATTAATGGCTATTTCTGTTTCCTTTTTTTACTGTTAATGTCTGAGTGATTTTACTCGTATCCTAGGATGGGGTTTGACCTTAAATAATTCAGACTTATTATTAATACCAAGTTTGCTTATAAATATTTGTTTTGTCTCTCTAAATTATTAAATGCTTAACAACTGATCATTTTTATGCATTTACGGTTTCTCTTATTTCAATGATTTTGTAAATCTGAGAATAGACCACAAAGAGAGAAAAACGTTAGATATTATCTCCTTGATTAGCAGATAAAATCCACCGCTGTTATAAAAAGAATTCTCACTTAAAGCTAATTAATGATTTTAGACTTTTTCTGATTGTAAAAAGTCTATTGATTTAATTAAGAGTTGTCCTTATCTATGATTTAGGAAGGCCACAAGATTAATTCTTAAACAGACAAATAAGAGCAAATTAGGATTATAATTATTGTATGTACTTAAATAAATATTTATCACCTGTTTCACTTATTAAACTTGTTTTAATTCCTTTCAGCAAATATTATTAAATGCTTATTCTGACAAAATACTGCATTTATTTGGTAGCTATCAATATATGATTTTGAGATAGTCAAAGTACCACAAAGGAATTAATCTTGGTATTTACACTCCGGATTGAGCAGGAAAATACTAAGGCTATTAATAGGAGTTCGTAACTGACAATTATTAACTCTAATAGGCAATAAATATTTGAGACAGGATTATAAAATTGTTTAAGTAATTTAGGAAATTCCCCCGCTATCCTAGGATACCTTTTTCCATCCATTTACTTTATTTTACTGTATTTATTATTTCTGTACTAATTCTGAAAATCAAGCTTGCCTCCGGCTAAACCAATTTACATTTTATGCATTTTTAATTTGCCTTTTTGTACATTTGCTAAACTGGATAATTAATTAGATAATTGCGAAGTCTCTGTGGATACGACCTTGTTGTACTACAAAGATTGGGTTCACTGCCCATAATTAGCAAGATAGTTTAACTACTATTTTGCCCAACAAACATTCTGCAGAATAAGAAGATAGTAGAGGGTGGATCCAAATGGAGCTTGGGCAATGGGAAATCAATCAATTTCTGGTATGACAAATGGTTGTATAAGGAAACTCTTATCTCTTTTGCTCATGATAACTCTAGATTAGATTTAGCTGCAAACCATTATTGGTCCACTAATAGTGACTGGAATTTCGATCTTCTTTATAATTACCTGCACCCTAGGGGGCTAAATACGCTTTCTGGAAAAATAATTAAACCTGGGGTGATGCGGATGGAATTATTTGGGAAGGTAGTAAGGATAAGAATCTAACTGTCTCTCAAGCGTACAAATTTATAACACAACATGTGCAGACCGTTGAAGTTTGAAAACTGATTTGGTCTCTTCATGTTCCTGAAAAAGTCAAACATGTCTCTGGTTTATTGCTCATAATGCACTTAAAACAAAGAGTCTTCTATTCTCTCATGGTCTTATTGCAAATGAATTGTGTAGCTCCTGTGGGGAGTGTGAAAATACTGATCATATCCTGAGGTTTTGCACGGTGGCTACTAAAGTTTGGAAGGTGTTGTGTGGTAAAGCTAAGTTACCTATCTAAGTTACCTATGTTCCCTGTTGATTGTCCTCTCCTTGTATGGCTGAAACTGAACTTAAAAGTGTAATAAAAGTCTCACTTCTATGGAGGGAATCAAATGGTCCTAAGTCTTTGCCATCACTTGTCACACCCTCTGGTACTGGCGCAATGTTAAGTATCATGAAAACTTGAATGAAATACTGATGCCCCTTGATTTGCTTTGGCACAGGTTGAAGATCTGGTTGCAGAGCCCTAAGAAGTTGGTAAGAGATGTGACAGTGAAGAGGAACAACCGATAAACCAGAGATGGGAGGCCCCGCCTGCAAACTGGTGCAAATTAAATGCCAATGCTTCAAGAATTACTTCAGGACTAACTACTGCTGCCTGCATCAGTAGAGATCATGAAGGCAAGTGGGTGTTTGGAGCCATGAGACAGCTAGGGGACTCATCCGTGTTAGAAGCTGAATTGTGGGGTCTTCATGATGGAATGGTGAATGCTAAAAATATGAATATGCAGCACCTAATCTTGGAGACAAATTCTGAAGAGGCTTATAAACTACTCAAAAAGTCTTTCGTAAATCCTTTAGTTGAAAGCATTACAAGTGTCTGCAGGGAACTGGTGAGCTATTTTAACAGCTGCCCCTTGAGTAAGATTAGTCGCCAACAGAACTCATCAGCGGATAAGCTAGCTAAAGCTGCGCATAAGAGCAGCAGTAGTTATGTTTTTCTTCAGTTCCCCCCTTTTGTCTGTAAAAATGTTCTTATAGCTGAGAGTCATGTTCTCGCTAAGTTTGATGAATAAGTTATAACTCTGCCTTTTGATCAAAAAAGTAATAGTTTTATATCTCTAAGAACATAGATATCGATGTAATTGTGGTCTTTTGAAATATAATTAGGGAGCATTTGTTTTGGATAGAGGATCCAAAATGGAATTAGAAAAAGAAATGGAAAAGTTTGTTTTATTTTCCTTGTTGTTTTGAGTAGCGAAAAATGAAATGAATCACCGGTTGATAATAATCTGAGACAGTCAACGACTATTAGCCACCAATCAACAACCACCAAGAGCTGGTCAACATCTACCGATGATCGGTCAATGATCGTCAGTCATTGGTCAATGACCACGGATCACTGATCGAAGTATACTGGAATGAGAGGTGAAAAATCAAGATAGAGGAACTTAAAGTAACCCCATCCTCTTCCTTAAAAATGAAAATAAAAAAAAAAAACACAAAGCAAAAAGCAATATTATCTTATTTCCCTTTTCTAATTTCTATGAGACAAACGCCCCTTATCTATTAGAGAGGGAAAAGATAGAACCGTCATTTTATAGTAAGATGGTCGGATTCGTCTCTTAAAATAACGGGAGTACAACTATTTACGTTCTACTTTAAATTTATGTTTACTTCATTATGGATACAAAATTTTAACTTTTTTTTTTATATAGTTTTTAAACCTTCACATGCCTCAACATAATCTACGATAATTGTTCTGTATGATACGAACACTTTATTCTCGATGAAAGCGGAATGTATGTATACATATATAATCTGCATTGGGATCGACAAAAACAGTATAGTTGACTTATAAGACAGTATCGATAGTTCCAACTATATATGAATCCATTCACACAGTGCTGCAAGAACACTACCAATATATGTCTATAGTTTTGAGCAATCCACAGCCAAGAACAGCAGACCACACAGATACCCAAAAATACAGTTGCGACTACTCCCTCTCAGCAGCTTCATCTACGTACTAAAACGAGCACTAAGTTATACTACAAAGAACACTCGGAAGGAGGCGTCCATGAATGATTTTTGTAGGACACGCAGATAATATAATGGTGGGATTAAATGTGTGGTTGGTAATTGCTGTCGATCAGTTTTGAGATACACTATCTCATACTATGGTAATCAGGGACTACGTTTTTCATTCCCTGGTAGAGGAGGCAGATGATTCATTTTGGCACCAACGATGTTTTGCTTTCAGCTGCAGTTTTAACGACTTCATTTCCACAGCTTAACCGAGAAATCGTGTCCAGCAGATGCTACCATTCCTGATGCTGACGCTGCCAACGCTGATATGATGTTCTCGTGGGCTGGAACGGTCATGCTCCTGTTCTCAGCCATGTTCCAAAGCTCCATCGACTGTTGAATTAGAGAGCGAAATACAGGGTAAGTGTCAATAAAGGTCGGTAGATAGAATGAGACTGTAACTGCAGCTGCTTGAGCTTATCCCTGGACCGCAAGAAAATGAGAAGCATTGATGCAATAAACTAGAAATGAAGTTTTTTACCCGTGTTCCTCCTATCACCAGTAGACTAGCATAGCTTGGATGAAAAACACAAGAATGGAATTGGTTCCCATTGGTGGAGCTAAACTCATGAACACAATCCCCAGAAGAAATTGACCAAACTTTAACACTGTCCTGGCAGACAATTGCCAAGTACTCCCCAATAGCATCCCAGCAAACATAATTCACCACTCCAGAGTGCGCCTAAGAGCAAGTCAAGATTATCAGCAACATCAGTTATTGAAAATCAGAGAGCAAAGGAATTCTATCATAATGCCAAATCCAGATCAAACCCAAAGATTTCGAAACTTGAATCTATCAAAGATGTTGGATTGAAAAACTTCATGAGTGTAGGAGCAACTCACTGGCAAGGAGTGCACTAGCCTATCTGCTTCCACGTCAAAAAGAGAAACAACTCTATCTGATGCAGCAGCGAGAAGCTGGCCAGCTCTAGGTTGGAACCTCACTTGTGTACTAGCACCCTGATATTAACCCAGAAAACAAAAATAGTGAAACTTCAAAAGTATCGTGCAGATGAGAAGACGTATTCAAGATGAAGGTAGAGATGAGTTCCATGAGCGTATTTATGCATATAAAAGAGAAAGACCTTCGATTTCTGGGCACATTGGAACTTATTGATATTCCAATAAAGAATGTCATTGTTGCTGTCACAGAAACAAAAGATATCTGTCTTCTTGGGATGGAAATCCAATGACATAATGCTTGAGGGGTGTCCAGAAAAGTAATTTAAACAATAGCTGGGCTGCAGAAACAAGAAGGTAAGTACAGAGCATAACAGATCTACACAGGAAATGCTATAATTAAAAAACCAACTGAAGGAAAAGAACATGTACATTGGCAGCATCCCATAATCTCACTGAGCCATCAAATGAAGCAGTTACTAGATGAGATGAATTAGGTCTAAACCGAACGTCTGTGATAACATGCTCATGTTCCTCAGGAGTGCTCTCTGTTCGTAAGGTATCCATGTTCCACAGAACAGCCTGATACGCAAAAGTGAATGTTATGTAAGTAACAGGTAGATGACAGATGAAAATTAAGCTTTTCCAAGATTACATGACCGTCAGTTACGACTAGAGATAAATGAAACCATCTTTAAACGCAGCACTTACCTTCTTGTCATGCCCTGCACTGGCCAAAAACTTTCCATCAGAAGAAAAATGACAGCTAGTAACTTTGTTTCCAGCACGTATGCAACTAACTTCAGCAAAAGTAAAACCTAAAATGGAAGCACACCTCTATGTGAGATTTAGAAATCAATAGACAAATCCAACAAGAACAAATGCAAAAGGTGATGATGATTTTACTCTTAGATGGCTCTTGTTTTCTTTCAGTAGTGTTCTGGTTCACATTTCCATAGATATCTCTTCCATCTCCCCCGTCGTGAGACAGAAGTGATTCAACATTGTCATCTAAAGAACCTACATCTCCAAAAGGTTCTATGTCATCCTGCACAATTAATATAGATGCATCATCAAACTACACATATAGAAGTTCAACTCCTGAGACAACTATACAGGTCAATAAGCATCTGATGAAAAAGTATGTACTGCTTTATCAGTCAATTCATCTAAATTACTGAGGGGTTCATCTTATGCAAGGCAATAAGCCTGAAGATGATTTCTTTTATTTATAATGAAAAAAAAGGCAGAACGCCGCACCAGGTGATTTGATGAGGAAGCAAAACCACCAGTTCCATCTGGGCCATACATCATCATACTCTTTGGCACGCTGCTGACCTGTGGAAGACTGTTAGCTGTTCCTATACCATCACCAGGAGTATGAGTCGATGCAGGAGAGCTCGGCGAAGGACCTACAGTGTTTCCAGTTCCAGTGCTATTAGCAGGTCCAGAGGAGGAATGCTGTTTCCTTTTCCTGCCAGTCTGCCAGATGAAGATAAAAAACAAACATTGCTACAATGTATCCAACTAGTAAAACTGATGATTTGAAGAAAACTATCAACCGGATAATAAAAAAAACAAGCGTATGAAGAAGAAGAAATAAATAGTGCAAGCAAGATTTGATTACGAATTGCAACCTGCTGGAGTGGTTGCTGCTGCGTCTGCTCCGGCTGTATAGATGGAGATTGCATCTGCTTCATCTGTTCATAAGCAGCAGATATAAAATTATGACATCAGACAATTTTAAAATAACCCATTTCTATGATAAGAATGGCACAACCATGTATGGAATTTTACAAGCGAGATATACACTGATAAGAGATAATAATAATCGATGGTTACCTTAGGAAAGAATATAGGTAATTGATTAATTACAGGAGAAACTTGAAGGGGCTAGTTGGTCATTTTATTTCCTTGTTTCCAAGTATAATGGATCTATATGATATTGATCATTATGAGTTGTCTTGTTCAGCTGTAAGCTGAGCAGGTTTACCTGTTGCTGCCCTTTGTGGCTGGTTGTGAGTAAATAAGAAATATTCACGCCGTTCATTGTGTTTTCTTTCCCACTTTGTTCTTATCTCTAACATAAACAACAGCCCATATTCTACCTCATATAATTGGCCCTGAGAACTAAAAAACTTGAGCAAAATTACTTTTAACAATATGAAGGCAGCGAACTTCATGATGTGAAAAAACTTCATAGTTGAATAGGACTGCAATAGCTCATTATATCGGCTAAGAACATGCAACATTCTTTTTCATGGGGAGACTCATAAACTAAGCCCTAATAGGTGGTAATACTGACCTGTGGTGAGCTCGCTTGCATAGGAGAGCACACATCATTCCTGGCAGATTGCGCTTCTTTTGAACTCACATTTCCCTTAGGCAGCCCACCATAGTTTGGTGAGTTTCCTAGGCTATTTTGAGACTGAACCTGGGACATCACCTGTTGTTGCTGGGCCAGAAGAATCTGATTTTGAACTGGTAAATTTGGCTTTTGCCCTCCACCTATATTGGGTCTCATGTTGTCAATTCCCTGCTGAAGATAATGTCACGCTATTCTTAATTCATTCCAGTAAAAATCCTAGCAAAGGAATTATAATTGGCGAATGCAGTTATAACTTACTGTTAGGGGCCATCCCTTTAACGGAAGGCTCGTAATGCCTGGATTTAATCCTTTACATCAAACACAGAAAACCATAATAAGAAATAGAAGATGGTTAGGACTTAGAAGCCAGCAGTACCACATGCAAGTTTCTTAAAAGGAAAGCATACTAGCAAGTGCAGCATATTTAACCAACAGCTAAGTGATGACTACAAATGATAACAGACTGCAAAATTCAAGGTTTTTCAAGTATGAGACTAGTAAGAAGTAACTACTGCATTATGCTTTTAAGAAATATATCCACTGATTGGCTATGTAGACCACAAGACGCGCTTATGAAGCAGCATGTCACACAGTTCAATATGGAAGCACGGTTCCTTTATTTACCTGCACCACCAAGTCCAGCTTTAGACTGCAAAATTGCTTGTCCATATATTGACGATGGATCCATGGCCATAGATTTCTGAGCAGGAGTTAGGTTAACTTCACTTTTAATATCCTGAAAGGGTAAAGTACCATGTAATAAATATACATACACAGAACTATGCATCAAATAATAGAGGAACCTCTAAGAATTTGATAATTCATCAAGAACCAAAAAAGTAGTTAATTTGCTTACCGCTGTCAAATGAGGTCGTGCTTGCATTTGTTGTAAAGTTGCCGACATGCTTCCAGAATTACCATGCACCAACTGGCTGAATCAAGCAACAACAACAAGGCTGATAACAATGATTACCACCAAAACTAGTGCAGAAAAAAGGTCCTCAGCTTGTGCGAAATACAGAATAAAAGAGAAAAAAAAGGCACCTTTGTTGACTTGTTGCTGATTTGAGAAGGGCCATCCTATTCGCGTCAATCATCCCTGGAAAAAAACATCTAGTTTAATCCAAAATGGATTCTTATACAACCCTCTTAGAATCTAGTTGCAACATATTCTTCATACCTTCAGTATTCATACCATTTACGGGACTGCTGAGGGGAGGATGATTAGGACCTCCTCTCTGCAGTTGAGCATTTCTCTGCTGCATCATTTGTAGCTGCTGCATATGCAATTGCTGTTGCTGCTGCTGCTCCCTAGCTTTCATTTGCTGCGTCTGCTCTTACAGAGCAATAAAAGGTTAACATCCATGAGAATGGTACTTAAAACTAGGCAAATAGCTGACGTACTACTAGGCTGTTCACAAAGAAGGTAGATGTGATGTAGACCTCAATATAAGCAGCTGCTGGTTCTGAGTGCTTTTGGTTCGTCCGTGCTATAAAAATGTCCCAAAAAACAGACCACCATTCGAAGAGAAATCCACCAGGGGCGTCTATAGCTGTACCATTACGATTGAGAAGGTAAAAAGACTACGAATATGCTTTCTAAGTAAACCTAAATGACAATACCCAGCAAAGAGGGAAAGGCGAACTACGTGACAAAGAAAGAAGATAACTTCTGGCATATTATAATTTATTACCTACTGGATCAGTAGCCACTTTCCCTTCTGCCATGAAAGCTTTTGCCGAATTATGCAGCTTCCTTTTTAACAGATAGTCGTGAATATAAACATCGAGCCTGCCAACCAAGCAAATAATTTAGCAAAATAGAATTCATCAACACGGCCACTCTAGAGATTATCCATAGCTTACAGGATCGGAAAGTAAGGGAAGCTATTATTGTCTTTTATGATTTCAGTTATTACCGCAAACAAAAACATTAATGAACTTTAAAAAAAGAGAAGGGGAGTTGAAACATAAACATCGCTATTCAAAACTCGATTCGGGAATCTGTTCGAAAGGAAAATGAAAAACTAAACGCACATCTTATCCGCTTCCCAGTTGCTCTGCGCCATTGCGCTACTTCAGCACCGATTCTCAAGCACGAAGCACGCACTCCTAGTTCTTCCCTGCAAAAATTCAAGCTACACACCGTCAATTCCACTTCCCAAAACCATAAACAAGGACAAATATGAAATCAAAACCAGGAAAGAGATGGGAATCAAACTTGTAACAATCAACAGCACAAAAAAAGATGGATAAAGAGGGGAATTGACCGCATACCCCGGCGTCAATAGTAACTAGATCTATAACCACGGAAGCAAGCAGAGAATCAACCAAAATTGGCCGCATTTCTGCAGGCATGGACCAAAAAGTTTTTTTCAAAAAAAAAAATCATTTTCCGTGAACAGGCTTCTAACTAGTGGAGACCAAGAGCAGAAAGGAAAAAAGAACTAGTTAAGGAAAGTAGTAGTAGTACTACTAAA
The DNA here is from genome assembly GCA_023374045.1 of Limonium bicolor. Lineage (NCBI taxonomy): Eukaryota > Viridiplantae > Streptophyta > Magnoliopsida > Caryophyllales > Plumbaginaceae > Limonium > Limonium bicolor. Next base: position 103,633,853 of record CM041779.1, read on the forward strand.
GCAATTAGTCACCGTTAATCTAGAGAGAGATCTTTCACCAAACTCTCTCTGCAAACCAGATTTGACAATTACCGTTTTGTGTGATCGGCGGGGCGATTGCTCGCGAAATCTAGTCGGAAAGGAAGCAGAGAGTGTAGAGCCAGCACACACGCAGACAGAGATGGAGAGAGAGAGAGAGAGAGAGAGAGAGAGAGAGAGAGAAATGTTCCGAGGCAGCAGCAAAGGAATTGTTTTCAGTGCTTATTTTTGCAGTAAAGAAAAACCCACAGGAGAGAGGAGTAGAGAGAGGGGGGGATGATGAATGAAGAGTTTCAGTCACCGAAGCCCCGAAGAAAAAAATCGGGTTGTCTCTGCCAGGTAAGCTTACCATCACAGCTATAAAAGGCAGCGCCCTAAAAACGAATAACAAATTCGGGACTTGGGAGTGCGATAGCCAAAAAATAAAAATATAAGACCCTCGTAGTAAATAGTGAAAAAATAATCGCAAGTGGAAACTAAAACAGCATACTGAAACGAAAGTATATTGGGAGTTTTTTTTAATTTGGCACTGTTTTCTTCTCCTGGAAACGAACGGAACCGTAAATGATGGTCGTGGGTCCCACAAAAACCGAGACTAATTTGCTACTGGTAGGGATTTGAAGCAGGTTGGGATCAGCTAATCTGCTAATGAGTGGGCCCTTTTACTTTTAAGGTGTAGGTTAGGGAAACTTAACAGGTTCGGCATGCTGGCTCGGTTTTGTAAGATGGTGGCGCGCGGTGATGGTGGTGGGGTCCTGAGTGTGACTGAGCGTTTAAGTCATTTATTTATAACTGATTCGCTGGTCTTGATCCGGTCTCACTATGGGATGGATTGTGACTCGAACCTCTTCTGCTTCAGTGGGAGGAAGGGACCGGTGGGGCCACATAGCCACCATACAGATACTAGCGAATGAGAGCACGTCAACTATGCCATTTTCTATTTTTCTATTTTTTGGGGAAAAGGAGATAATTATTGCCGTAGAACACGAGGATATTGGGTTTGAAGAACAATGAGTTTATTCATTTTGCCCACTAAATATTGTAGTAATGATTTTCGTTCGTGGGATGAATTTGCGTTCTGGCAAACTATTGGGTCTTTTGAAACTGATTAGTTTTTTAAGAAAAATATTTGAGCTTATAAAAAGGTTTTTTTTTTTTTGCTGCGGTTGGTAGGTATACAAATACTAAGAGCATCATCATTTGGTATTCTCTTTCCTATATTGGTGTCGTTTGGGGACACAGCTTCTCAAGCTTCCAGCAGCTGACAACTTCTCAATTTTTAAAATCAGCAGGTTTCCACCAAACACCCAAAACCAGCAGCTGACAGCTTTTACAAAATCATCAGCTGACAGCTTCTCAATTTCCCCTCTACTTTTTAAAACACAATCCACCAAACACTAAACCAGCAGCTGTCAGCTTCTGTAAAACCATCAGCAGACAGCTTCTCAATTTCCAGCAGCAGGACCCAGCAGCAGCCCCCAGCAGCTGTCCCCAAACGAACCCATTGTTAAATTATTCTAAAAATCATGTATATGAAATTTATTAGTATTTAGTTTTACACTCTCACTATTTGTCCTATATTTCATATTTACTTATTAATTATTATAAGAATATAAGTATTAATCTTTAATCTTAATTTAATATTTTATTTATGATTACAGTTTATTATAATTTTGAAACAAAACTAAATAATTTTTTCATATATTATTAATGAAATTTTTATTAAGTGTCACTCCATATTTAGAATAAAATATTACAAAATTAAATAAATACACCAATAAATATTATATTTTCAAGTATTTTAGTATTACATTTTTATATCACCAAAATACAAATAATAATAACTAATTTATCTAATATATATATATAATGATAATATGAAAAAATAGTTAATATGGATCTCGGTGAGATAGAATTTTGATATATTTAATTTATTCCTATCATTATTAGTTTTTAAAATTTTAAGATTTTAATATATATATATATATAAGGTTTAACTATTTATATATGTCATCGGATTCCATTTAATGGATTCTTAAGAAGTTCTTCCAAGAACCCAAAATTAGAGTTCTTATCTATCTCTCTTCCACCTCACGTTCTTTTTATTTATTTTTTAGTTAAGAACCCATAAGAATCATTGATAATTAAGCTCTAAGAGCTAGATATGCTGTGAGCTGCCCTAACACTTGTTAATTATCAAAATAAATAAAGTATAAGAGAAAAAGTGGAATCCAATTGTCAGCTGTCGGATTTGATGGATTTCAGTACGAGCTATCAAAATAAATAAAACAGAGTATAAAACAATTGGAAAGTGTTTACAAACTTTAACAACTCGTAAAACAAATAAAAATGAAGAAGAAAAAGTGGGAAAGTTGACAGTTCTTAGGTTTTCAGTCATCAAATGAACCCTAAAATGTCGTTTGTTTTCAAATTATGAAAGTTTTATATTAATTATCTATCGAGTTTACATGTGTGTATATTATATTTGTTATATAGAATTAATTGAGTTATTTATGGCATTATATAAATTGACTAGTCAAATATCATGTTCATCTAAAATAAAATAAGCTAATATGAAAGTCACTTATAACACATGTTCTTTTTCACCTTTGATGGTAATGTTGTATCTTTCTAGATTTCAGTATGGTAAATGTATTATGTAACTAACTCTACTAGTATTGGCTGCAAAACAACATTAGTAAGGGAGATGATGAAAATCCAATTTATCCGTCCAGTAACTGATTAGACTATATATAATAAGTTGATGGACTTAAACCAAAAACTATGTCCAAACATAAACCGAACCAGAGCACATGCTTAAAATTTTCAATAATTTAGTTAATGATATAAAGTTTTTTTTAAGAAGTTAATAGTGTATACTAACGCTTACATAGTTATATGTATATATAACATACTTATGAATACATATATTATATGTTTATTCACTTATCATTGTTATACATGTATTCTATAAATAGGTAACTTTATGGATGAGATGAGATGATAAAAATACAAAATAAAACATTCCTTGGACACGAACTATCGACATTAAAAAGTAAACTTGATGAGCTTAATTTTCTTACACAACCTAATTATCGGCTCTAATTATCTTGCATCTACTAGTTTATGAGAGTCCATCCTTCTAACATTACTTTAGTTTGTTCCTCTGACATGGAATTCAATGAGCAGTAGCTTACCCCTGACATGGAATTCGTCAAAACATATTCTCAGAGCATGATTATCATTGAATTATAATTTAGGTTCTTAACACTCTCTTTTTTGTTTCTCTCATCCGCCACATCATTCTAAGAACTATTTTTTTAATCATCAGAGAACCCATTCATTGGTTCTTAACTCTCTCTATTTACCATATCATGTCATTTTTTTCATTTTTTATTATCATAAGAATACAAACATTATTCTTTAATTATTATCACTATTATTGTTAATAATACATAAAATAATCTAGCTTAATATTTTATTTATAATTAAAATTTATTATATTTTTAAAAAATTATTCATATATATTAATGATGTAATTTTTTTAATTATTTAACACCCAATCTTCTAGTTATCATAATAAACGTGTTACTTTAAAATATCAAAAAATACAATATAATAATACAAGATAAACTACGATATATTAAAAACATGAAAACAAGTTTAACTAATAGTTATATTTGAATTTTAAATGCATATACTCGTATTTATTATAAATAAAGTGCTCAATTTACTTATATGAAAACCACAATCAATATGGATCTCATTTTGTATCTCATTTTGTAGATAATGAGATTTTAAGAATTTTAATATCTTTAGTTTAAATAATTAGTAATTTTAATAATATTAAAATTTAAAATTTTATGGTTTTATTTATATTAATTTGACATATAAAAATTAGAAAACAAAAAGTGATGGGTCCAATTTTATATGTTCTTTCTTCCACAAGACATAGTCTCAGTCTCTCTAAAAAGTTATTTTTTACTGACAGTCTCTCTAAAAAGTAGTACTAGTATTTGTGGGAATTCTTCACGCCAAATGTAAGAAACATTGTATGGGGGACAGATGGAGCCCCACGTGAATTTAATACTATAATGTAGTTTAACAACTCTTGTGCCAAATGTATGGATGTGGATATTATTGCAGATCCGTCATTGCCGTGCTGTCAATGACATCAGGAGAGGATAGGAAATTTGAACCCAAGAACTTCGAGATAATCAAATGGACTCAAACTAAAAGCCTATGTTACGTCCGGTCGCTGATGGAAAGTAGAGTCGATCAATGGGTAGTATTTGTCAAAAAAAAAAAAAAAAGTTACTTGCTCGATTAAAATTAAGAGAAAAGAGGAGAAAACATAAAAAATAAAGAGGAAAAAAATATTATGGTCTTTATTATTTTGAGAGAGACAAAAAAATCAAAAAATAATAATTTATAAAATATAAGTACAAAAGTAAAAAAAATAAAAATTTTTAATAATAAAATAAACCTTATTCATTAAAAAATGAAACTTCTTCAAGATTTATAAGAAGATTTATTTTTCCTTAAATAAAGATTCACTTTTAGAAAAACAAATAATTCATATTGTTTAATGTGAAAGGTTCAATTTTCTTAAATATAAGACTCTCTTTTCTTAAATATAAGATTCGCTATTCTTGAACGATTGACGTTTAAGTGAAATATCCACTTTTTAATAAATAAAAAATTCATATTGTTCTCACATAAGTTTGTAGTAAGATTCATTTTTCTTAAACATTTTATTCATTTTTGTAAACAAAATATTCAATTTTCTTAAACGAAAGTTTCATATTATTCTCGCATAAGTTTGTGGTAAGATTCATTTTTTAAAAACATAAGTTTCACTTTTATTAATTTTTTATTCATTTTTCTAAACATTTTATTCACTTTCAATAAATGAAAAGTCAATACTGTTCTTACATAAGTTAGTGCCTAGTGGTAAGATTCACTTTTCTTAAACCAAATGCTCATATTGTTCTCGCATTAATTTCACTTTTAAAAAACAAAGAATTCACTTTGTTTAATGGGAAAGGTTCTTTTCTTGAATATAAGATTCGCTCTTTTAATGAAAGATTCACTTTTCAAATAATGAAAGGTTAAACTTGTCACGTACAGGTCAATGTCCAGGTTTGCCAAACTAGTAAAGAATGCTAATGTGGTTCGGTTATTAACAATCATTGAAGAAAAATATAATCCTACCCCACATATAACCCTCAGATGGATAACACTATTGAAGAAGCTAACACCGTCAATTAAGGCTAATGTGGTTCGGCTATTAACCACCACACAGTAAAAAAGATGACCTTACCCCATTCAAAACTCTTTGATTACTAGTACTAGCATTGTCAAAACATTAAACATATAAAAATTATGTATTTTATTTATTTCCACAATGAATCTTATAAACATATGTACATACAAACAAATATAAAATTTTAAATTTATCAAACCATATTCATGTTAGGTCTTATTTTGAACTCAAATTATGATGAACAATGGTATAAAATGTATACTATTTGAACTTGTATTTAATAAACTACAACACTTTGAAATTTTATAAAAGGACAGAGATAGAAAAAGACAAAAATGGTACCACCAATAGCGCCAAGTTCATTTTCACGGAGAAAAAAAGTAGTATTAGATAAGACACTTGAAGTAGCTAGATTACATTTATTTCGCTCTTGATGATGAGAGATATTGTCACAATTCTTTCTATTGGGTAAAAAAAGACACGATATATTCCTGTCTATGGAAACGCTCTCCCCTCACTCCTTTCCCCTGTTTTTCATCTTCACAGGTGTAAATTCTACATTCAAACCTCCTTCCTTGGGGTGGCAATTCGGGTTAATGGGTCGGGTTGAAGCTGATAAGTGGTGAAATAATGATGTTTCAATGCCTCTACACACCTTCATTTCATTTGGTGTATAGCCTATTTCACCACTTAATAGAGTGTTTTTGTGATTAATAGTGAACTTATACAGTTTGATCTTTTGATAGGTAAAAGCTCACCTTGAGCATACTTTTGACCCATTTTAGAGCTAGTGGCATGCACCAACAGCTTCCCCATCCTTCAAGCTTTCCAACGCCGCAAACGGGGAGCAATTCCGAGCCGTAACGAAGATTCTAGGCCCCGCGCAAGTTAGAGAAAACTATTTTCTGCAGTCGACCGACCCATGGACCGACCCACACTGGGTCGGTCGGAAGCTCCTGGAGCAGAAATTTGTCTCTGCATCGGACCGACCCACACTGGGTCGGTCGGAACTTAAAAATGGTCACGTGCCTCGTCTCCAGAAGGCCGACCGACCCGCGGGACCGACCCACGGTGGGTCGGTCGGACGCGGAAATTTCTCTACTAATGCCAATTTTGAGGCTTTTTCACTATCTGACACTTCTACACACCAAAAGACCTAAACAAGGAGAGAGAGAGACGATTTTGAGGGAGAAAAGAAGAAGAAGAAGAAGAGAAGAAGAAGAAGAAGAGCTCACCTTCTCCAAGCTCAACCACCTTCATTAATGGCTTTTTCTCTCTCTCTCTCTCTCTTTTTGTATCTTTATGGCTGAGTAGAACTATTTAGCACTTGGGATGGGGATTTGAACTTGAATCCCTCAACTAGCTTGTAAACCCTTGCTTCATTAATTACGATTGTTTTCTCTCTCTTGCTCATTTAATGCTTTAACTTGATCAATTATGGCATTTATGGTGATTCCCAACAACACAAGACTTTGAGTTGGGGGTTGTGACCTAGAAGAGAGAGGAACCCTAGATTGTGCTAACTTGATTAGTTGGTGAAATTTGGGGCTATTTATGTGGACTTGTAATTAATGCTATCTAGTGATTTGAACTCCTCTTGATTTGAGAGTTGAGAGTATCTAGGTAAGAGTTGGCTCTTCCATGATTTGGAAGGCCATTACAATAGTCCAAATAGACAATTTGAGTGAATTGGGTTTATGAGTGAAGTTGGGGTGTATTTAGGTGAGAATAACCATCCTAGAGTGCTTTCCATCCAAAACCCTTAACAACCAATTTAGTTTCCTTAGTTAAGTTGCAGTTTTTCTTGAACAAAATCATTAAGCTTGCCGCCGGCTAAACCCCCCCCCCCTTTTACTCATTTATTATTCAGTTACCGAATACCGAGACTAGGGAAATAGATAATCAATTTCCTGGTGGAACGACACTCGTTATCTACTACTTCGATTGGGTCCACTTGCCCATATTTTGTGATATTGATCTGCATATACATATATTTCCTCTAACAAGTTTTTGGCGCCGTTGCCGGGGAAATTGATAGTCTCTATCAGTTTCCCCAGTTTCGGTATACCGGTTTTATTTATTTTAGTTTTCTTTAGTTCCTTTTATTTTATCTACCTCTAATATTTAGTATTGTTTGTGGGCAAGCTTGTTTAGGTACCCTCTGCTCTTCTTGTGTATGCCAAGTACCCGTTCTAGCGACTCTCCTCTTGCTAGTCCGAGGCCTGATCTCGAACGATCTCTAAGAAGAGTTAGAAGAAACTTGAAAACACTTGCCATGGCGGACAATGACCCGCATGTAGAAAACAATGGTCATGGGGATGAACAACCACAAGGCCAACACCGACCTCTCAAGGACTACCACCGACCAAACACCGAAGGGAGAGCCTCAGCAATAGTTCTTCCAACCTTAACACAGGCTGAAGCGGCTCATGGACTTTCAAAACCCATTTCATCACCGCCATCCGGGACCAAGGAAAATTCAGTGGGGCTAATCCGGATGATGCTCCAAACCACTTGAGCGTCTTCGTGGATTTTTGCAACTCCTTCGGTAAAACAGGAAATCTAAACGAGAGGATCCGGCTACAACTCTTCCCCACTCACTGTCCGACTCAGCTTTGAGATGGTACCGTAGTCTCCCATCAAATTCTATCGAAACTGGGAGCAAATGGCTAGCAAATTCCTTGCCAAATACTACCCCACAAGTAGGACAAGGCAATTAATTGGCGAAATAAATACTTTTACCACAAGAGCCGGGTGAGACCTTGTACGATGCTTGGGACCGGTTCAAGGAGCTGCTCATGAATTGCTCCCATGGTCTAGATGACCAATCCTTGTGTCTCTCATTCTTCAATGGGCTGGACGACTCCAACCGCCTACTTGTTAATTCCTCCGCGGGAGGAGCTTCATGACAAAGTCTCCCGAGGAAGGAATAGAACTCCTAGAAACAATGACCAATGACACAAGGCAATGGTCTAGAGCCAAGGGAAGAGTACCAAGACAGCTGGCCTCCTCAATGTGCAACCCACCGATCATCTCTCAGCTCAAATCTCATCTCTCACGAAGATGGTAGAGAAGCTAGCTACCGCTCAAACCGAATTGTCAAATCTATAGCTTCTTCATCTTCCGGTCAATCCTCGGAAGGATGTGCCATATGTGCGGGTCCCCACGACACTCGACGTTGTGAAGGGGAGCTGAACACGAACCAACAAGAGGATGTGAACTTCATAGGCAACCGAGCTTACAACAACAAATGCGCCATGGAGGAACCATCCTAATTTTTCATGGAGAAATGACCCAAGCCACGGAGAACACAAAAACGACGGGAATAGAAGAGAAAAGAGGGAAGAAGAAGAAGAAAGGAAAGGAAGAAAAGAAAGAGAAGGAGGAGAAGGCTCACCTCCATTGAAGCTCTTCCTCACCCCCATGGCTATTTCTTCTCCCTCTCTCTCTTTTGTGCTTTAATGGCTGTGTAGTTTCCTTGTAGCTTGGGATGGGGATTTTGCCCCAAAATCCCTAAAACCTCCATTGTTGAATCTTGAACTTATTTTATGCTTTATTTTAGTCTTTGAGCTTAATGAAGATGATTATTGGGTATTTATGATTCTTAACTTGTTGCTCATGATTTGAGGATTAGTTAGGGTTTTATCCAAATTGTCAATTATGTGTTAAATTGGTTGGTTTGGCCTCTGATTAGTTAGCATTATTGTGGGATTCTATCACAAATGATATTCTGAGATAAGAAACCTAAACTGTTAGAGACTAAAACGGTGTACTCTAATTTCGATGATTTTGAGATTATACTACATTGCAACTTTAGTGGAACTTGAGCTCAGAGCTGTCGATTGACCCGGAGCTTAGCTGATTGAGAAGTTTCAGTTAAATTGGTTAGGATTAGTAGGCCTTGATTAGGTTGCTAATTAATTAAGTGTTCCCGTTGTTTGGCTATGAGTTCGAGGTTCGACAATTGGTAGTAGGGGAGGACGGGTGCAAATAATCTATCTCGGGCTACACTATCCTAGATAGATAGTTTAGTGTTTATTGCTTTCCTTTATTTCTCCAGTTACAACCCAAAAACCCAAAACCCCTAATTTACATTTATGCACTTTGTATCTACCCTTTGCTATTTACTAAGCTCTAATGAGCTACGATAGTTACGAAGTCCCTGTGGATACGACCTTGTTGTACTACAATGATTGGGTCACTGCCCATAGTTAGCAAGATAGTTTAACCACTGTTTTGCCCAACAAGTTTTGAGATATTTGACCAAGTTGGGTTTCAATGTTTTGTTTGATGCCGTTTGGTTAGCATTGAAAGCCTCTTGTTCCGAGAACTTGGTCTTTGCGGTGACAATGAAATCGCCATGAGTTTTCCAACCTTGAAGTCCCACTAGAAGAGGAGGAGGGGGACCCTTGTTGTTGTTGTTGATGTTGGAAGCCGGAGGAGTTCCTTGTGGCCTATACCCATATTGAAAGTTTGATGGTTGGTTTGGGCTTGAGGTCTATACCCTTGAGAGTTGTTGAAGCTTTTGTTTGGTTCTCCTTGGTTTGCCGACATCGCAAACTACCTGGTGAGGGGAGTAGTGCCATACGAAATGACATACCAGCAGAGGAAGAAATTCTTCGCCGACGTCAGGCATTATTTTTGGGATGACCCTTACCTATTCAAAGTCTGTGCCGATGGGATGATTAGGAGGTGCATACCCATAGATGAAGTTCAGAGCATCCTCACCCATTGCCACTCCCTGAGGTAGGAGGGCACCACGGCCAGCCAGGACCAGCAGCTAAGGTGCTCAGTCCGGATTCTTTTGGAAAAACGCTTCACAAGGACTGCCACTCCTTTGTAGCTGCTTGCGACCCCAAATGCTAGGAAACATATCCCGGAAGCACGAGATGCCACTTAATGTAATGATCGAGGTCGAACCCTTCGATTTATGGGGCATTGATTTCATGGGTCCCTTCCCCTCCTCCCACTCAAATCTCTTCATCTTGGTGGCGGTGGACTATGTCACGAAATGGTGGAAGCCATTGCATCTCCCACCAATGATGCCAGGTGGTGACCAAGTTCCTAAAGAAAAACATCTTCACAAGGTTTGGGGTGCCTAGGGCGATTCTCAGCGATGGGGGATCTCACTTCTGTACCAACAGTTTGAGGTTAATGGAAAAATACGGAGTGAGACACAAGGTATCCTTGCCTTACCACCCTCAAACAAATGGTCAAGCCGAGGTGACAAATAGGGAGCTGAAATGGATACTACAAAAGACGGTAAAACTCCTCCAGGAAGGAGTCCTAAGACTAGACGATGCTCTATGGCTTACCGGACAGCTACAAGACTCCCATCGGATGTCTCCATACCGCTAGTCTCGCAAGGCTTGCCACTTACCCGTTGAGCTGGAGCACAAATCCTATTGGGCTGTGAAAGCCTTAAACTTTGATCTCAAGGTGCCGCCGACAAGAGAAAATTTCAACTCACCGACTGGAGGAATTCCGGGAGGAAGCCTATGAGAACAACCGCATTTACAAGGAGAAGGCCAAGAGGTGCATGACAAGATGATCTTAAGGCGGAGTTCCATGAGGGAGACCGGGTATTGCTCTACAATTCGAGGTTGAAGCTTTTTCGGGTAAGCTCAATCACATTGGTCCGGACCATTCACCATCACCATAACCCCATGTGCGATTGATCTGAAAATGAAGGGTGGAATTTATGGTCACGGGTCTAGGTTGAAACATTACCTAGGAGGCGATATCGAGAAGGTGGAGACGCGTCCTCTACTTACAAGAGCCCAGGTTTGATCTCACCCTCACAATGGTCTAGCCAAAGACCGTAAAAAGACGGGCAGCTTTCCGGGAGGCAACCCGGACAACTCTCATGCTATCGTTCGTGTGCATCATTTGTTTGTTAATTTAGCTTTGTTTTGGTGTGTTTCTGCGTGTTTTTGCATGTTTAAGTTGGTTGTGGTTGAAAATAAGCATTTTGGGCAAGAAAACATCTCTTTTTGGGGAGCCTCTGTCAAAGACCGACCCTAGGACCGATCCTAGATGGGTCGGTCGGCTCAAAACTTTGAAAAAATTGGTCTCTGTAACAGACCGACCCACAGACCGACCCTATTGGGTCGGTCGGGTCGAAAAATTGAAAATTTCTTTCTGTTGAAGACCGACCCACCGACCGACCCTAGGTTGGGTCGGTCGGGTCGAAAATTTTGAAAAAAAAAAGAGAAGAAAACGCGGCGTTTTTCTTTCTTTCCTTTCTTCCTCTCTTTCTTTCTTCTTCCTCGCGCACCCGACACAACCTCCATCGCCATTCCTCCTCTTCTCCTCTCTCTCGCGCCCAGCCACACACCTCCAGCCCTACTTCCGACGACCGCCGCCGCCACCCCAGTCCCCTCCGACGACCGTCGCGAGCCCCAGCCACCGGACCCCAGCCACGACCCAACAACACCACTGCACCCAGCCCCTCTCTCCATTCGAAACCCTAAACCCCCAATCGAATTTCATTTCGATTGTAGCCCAAAATCTGTTCAATTTCAACTTCTTTTCCACATCTAAACACCTAGGTATGTGATTCTAACTCTACACTGTCATTTTGTAAATTTTTCGAGCAAGTTACACTTTGGCCTAAATTCAAATCGAACCAAACGGAGCCTTAGGTGGGAAATTGTGATTTTTGCACATTTGTGGATTTAGACTGTGTTGAATGATTAATTAGGGACTTTGTGTGGGTTTGGAGCTTAAAAATGTGTCATTTGGTGGTTCTAAGCATACATTGGTGCTTAATGTCTTAAATTGAATAATGTTTGTTTAGCATTATTCCAAGGTGTTTTAATTTATGCTAACTGCTTTGTGAATGATGCTGGATGTCTAAACACCATTGATCCTCTATTGGTCGCATTTTGTGGGTGCAAGTTGTGTCGCCTAAATTGTGACACCTTGATAAATTGGTAGTGTGTTTAGTGGGGAGTTTTCATTTTGATTGAAATTATTAGTGGGATACTTGGTGAGCTGCATGGTACCCTTTTGGATGAAAGTGTGGAGGTTCTTAGAACCGGGGAAAGGGAAGAAAAACAAGGGAAACCATGGCGAAATTTTTCTAGCACCGTACCATTGCTTTTGCTCTTCTTTGTGCTTCATGCTTATTCCTTGCCCAAAATGCTTAGTATTCCTCCTCTTTTTATTCTAACTTCACACCACTTGTTATTTGTTTCTTCTTTTGTTTCTCTTTTGTCTTTATTCCTTTTTGCAGAACAATGGCCCACCGAAACCGACGTGCCACTCGAAGGGCAGCCGCCAATGCCGGTCTCCTTGATGGCCGATTCCTCAATGAAGCTGCCCGGGCATGGTACAATGCCCCACGTCGAAAGGAAATCGTGCGGGAGAGGACGGTGGACCCTACACTCATTGATACACTTCAGCTTCGCGCCGTCCTCGATCCTCTCCAGTGGAGCTGTCTGCTGAGCATGGGCGGGGAATACTTCCCCAGCCAGATTTACGAATTCTACGCTAATGCCACGGTGGATCGCCATGAGCGGACGGTCTCTTCCTATGTTGGGGGGCAACCAATCGAAATCACCAAAGACACTTTCCAGCGCTTCCTTGAGGTGCCTTGGGAGGATGTGACCTACCGCTCCTGGATTACCTCCCACGAGCAGGACGACCATAGGAAGCACTACCTGGCCACTCTCCCCGTTCAGCGCCGAAAGAAGAACCAGGCGGGGACTGATGTTAGAGTCACGATGACTCTCAACATGGTCACTGATCCGGTCAAGAGAGTCTTGCTGGCACTGCTCCGCCATAACATCCATCCGCGTGACAGCAAAGATCTTAATGCGACGGACTGTTTCCTCGTCGACTACATGCTGACTCCGGACATCACTGACGAGCCGATGTCCCTCTCCGGATTGATGTTCCGGCATCTGCTCCACATCATCGCCAAGAAGGACACCCAGCACCTGGGGTTCCCCTTCTTCATTCAGCAGCAGATTGCCCGGCTGGGGCTGCCGACTGCTGGGCTTCAGGCCAGTCCTCCCATGGAGTTGATCGGGGCGCACACTATGAGGAGGTTTGGGTTCACTCAGCGCGCAGATAGCTGGTACAAGGAAGACGCTCAGACGGCTCAGGCGTCCTCCTCGGGTGCCTCTGCTAGTGCCGCTCCGCTCCTGCTCCTCCCTCCTCCCCCACCGACCGGCGTTGTATCCGAGGAGCGCTTTCAAGAGTACCAGCGTCAGGTGGCTGAGCACCAGCGCCTGGTTGCTGAGCAGCAGCGTCTGATGGCGGAGCAGATTCGCGCCCTTCAGGAGCAGATGGCACATGGCCACCCCCCTCCCCAGTAGTTTTTATGCAAAATGTGGATTGTCATTATTCTTGCACTTTTTAGACTCCTTCTGATTGCTGTTTCATCTTCGTTTTTTTTTTACATTCAGCACTCTAGCTTTGCAGCACTTTCTTATTTTCTTTAATGCACTTTCGGATTATATGCTTCAGGACTCATGTATGAGCCCCATTTTGCTTACTAATTATGGCCTTTTTGCGAATTCTTCGGAATTACGAGTGCGCCTCGTTTCCTTTTTGCCTTGCATTGTAGATATACACATTGAACGCAAGCGCTCCTCAAGGGTGAGTAAGGCCGCATGCAAGAGGAACTCTTGCAAATTTTTCCTAGCGCTTCAACGCCCCGGACACTCACAAGTGTGGGGGAATTTGATCCACCACTCACACCTTCTCAGGGGAGTCCTCGTTCTCTCACGCCTACACACTTACATACTGCGCTAAACTTTTGTACTCTATGTTAAGTGCTTCGAAAAGGTCTTCTGTTTGTGTTCCCTTGAGTTTTGCTTCGAACAATGCGGACATTGTCCCATTCAAGTGTGGGGGAAACGACCTTTTCTTTTTGGTGCACTACTCAATTTCCCTATACGTATCTACAGCTCCCATGTAGAAATTACATTTATAGTAAGCAAGTGTCTCCATGAATTTTTAGAATTCTTCACTGATTGTTTTTCAAAAAGATCTCTCTTGAGGAGCAATTGTTTGCGGTGCTTCCATAAACCCCTCTCTTGGTGATTTTTTATTGCTTAGGGGTTCTTTCTACCTTCTCATCTAGGGATTGCTAAGGGGTGCTTCCTTGTGAAAAATATTTATATAGGAACTTGAGAGACACCATAGGTAACCAACAAATGAGAGTTGAGTGTTCATTAAAGTAAGGCAAAATGCCAAACCATCTCTCCTCATCTCTTGTTGCAAAAGTGAATCAAATGCAAATCTCTATTTTTCCTTTTGTTTTTCCTCAATGCCCATTCTTGAGAGAAGTTGGCCATGGTAAAAGTTCTCCAAGTTCCAAAAATCTCTAAGAACTTGGAAGCACTCTAGATCATACCCCAAAACTCTATATTTTTTATTTACCCTAAGCACACCCATGTCACCACGAGAAGGTCGGTTGCACTCCTCTTGAGATGTTTCACAAATTTTGCTCACTTGAATTCAAGAGTTCATTTAACACTTGCTTGCTTTAAATATTCCTTTTTACTGTGGGTTCCTAGCAAATTTTTGCTTGAGGACAAGCAAATAGATAAGTGTGGGGGAGTTGATAAGTGGTGAAATAATGATGTTTCAATGCCTCTACACACCTTCATTTCATTTGGTGTATAGCCTATTTCACCACTTAATAGAGTGTTTTTGTGATTAATAGTGAACTTATACAGTTTGATCTTTTGATAGGTAAAAGCTCACCTTGAGCATACTTTTGACCCATTTTAGAGCTAGTGGCATGCACCAACAGCTTCCCCATCCTTCAAGCTTTCCAACGCCGCAAACGGGGAGCAATTCCGAGCCGTAACGAAGATTCTAGGCCCCGCGCAAGTTAGAGAAAACTGTTTTCTGCAGTCGACCGACCCATGGACCGACCCACACTGGGTCGGTCGGAAGCTCCTGGAGCAGAAATTTGTCTCTGCATCGGACCGACCCATTGGACCGACCCACACTGGGTCGGTCGGAACTTAAAAATGGTCACGTGCCTCGTCTCCAGAAGGCCGACCGACCCGCGGGACCGACCCACGGTGGGTCGGTCGGACGCGGAAATTTCTCTACTAATGCCAATTTTGAGGCTTTTTCACTATCTTACACTTCTACACACCAAAACCTAAACAAGGAGAGAGAGAGACGATTTTGAGGGAGAAAAGAAGAAGAAGAAGAGAAGAAGAAGAAGAAGAGAGCTCACCTTCTCCAAGCTCAACCACCTTCATTAATGGCTTTTTCTCTCTCTCTCTCTCTCTTTATGTATCTTTATGGCTGAGTAGAACTATTTAGCACTTGGGATGGGGATTTGAACTTGAATCCCTCAACTAGCTTGTAAACCCTTGCTTCATTAATTATGATTGTTTTCTCTCTCTTGCTCATTTAATGCTTTAACTTGATCAATTATGGCATTTATGGTGATTCCCAACAACACAAGACTTTGAGTTGGGGGTTGTGACCTAGAAGAGAGAGGAACCCTAGATTGTGCTAACTTGATTAGTTGGTGAAATTTGGGGCTATTTATGTGGACTTGTAATTAATGCTATCTAGTGATTTGAACTCCTCTTGATTTGAGAGTTGAGAGTATCTAGGTAAGAGTTGGCTCTTCCATGATTTGGAAGGTCATTACAATAGTCCAAATAGACAATTTGAGTGAATTGGGTTTATGAGTGAAGTTGGGGTGTATTTAGGTGAGAATAACCATCCTAGAGTGCTTTCCATCCAAAACCCTTAACAACCAATTTTAGTTTCCTTAGTTAAGTTGCAGTTTTTCTTGAACAAAATCATTAAGCTTGCCGCCGGCTAAACCCCCCCCCCCTTTTACTCATTTATTATTCAGTTACCGAATACCGAGACTAGGGAAATAGATAATCAATTTCCTGGTGGAACGACACTCGTTATCTACTACTTCGATTGGGTCCACTTGCCCATATTTTGTGATATTGATCTGCATATACATATATTTCCTCTAACAGAAGCTCACCCATACCCGACTCGATTAAAATTGTATTGACCCATACCCTACCCAATAATATTTGGGTTACAAATTATCAACCCATACCCAACCCATATAAAATGATTAAACTCATACCCGACCCGTTTAACCCAACATAATTAGGCTATGCAAAATTTAAAAGATCTGAAATTAAAATTGTTATATGATTTCTCAAACGGAGTTACAAATGAATGAAATCATACATTCAATATGGTAGATATTCTAGAGTTTTCATTATCCTCCGTCTTTTCTTTTTCCACATACATGTCGTGCTTAGTGGCACTTAACAGAAGAAGGTGATGTGTACGCGCCTGGGTGAAATATAACTGTATTTTCTCCTTCAGAATATAGAATCAAAACATAGACTAACATCTTCAGAGTACAGAAGAGATAGGACTACAATGGGAGCTGTGGAGGAGAGAGCAACACACTGTATTTTGACAATCCACATAATGAATACTCTTGTTTTTGCTTTATAAAAAATACAACAAAGTAGTATTATCAAATAAACAACCTCTCATCAAAAAGATACTACATAATATGTATTATACTAATAGTAGGTTAACACTTACTTAGTAATATATTTATATTTTTATCTATTTATTTATTATTATTATTTTAATAAAATAAATAAAACGGGTCGGGTTGACTAAGGGTTAGGACTTAAAACCCATACCCAGCCCATAAATTTAATAGGTAACCCATACCCGACCCAATAATTAAATGGGTCAATAATCGTGACCCAAACCCGCTATTTTCGGGTTGGGTATGGGTCGGGTTTGGGTCGGGTTATCGGGTTGGGTAAAAATTGTCACCCCTACTCCTTCCTTCCTTCTTGGATGGTGTAGGGGTGAGCAAACAGTTAGAACGGATATCCGTTAACTGAAGTTTGAAATAAAGTACGGTGTTCAATTATTTCGGTTATAACCAAATTAATCAAATTTAGTAACAATATTTATTTTAATCGACAACTGTTTTATATATTACATTGATTGTAATATCCCATAAATCCTAGTTTGCCTTAGTGTGCTATATGTATAAAAATGTGTTTCTGTTGATTTGAGTGTTTGTGCTGAAAATGTTCTAGAAGAACATTCGGGAAGAAATATTCCGGAAGAAATGAGGGAGCATTCCGGAAGAACATATCCGTAAGAGGTGTTCTAGTATAAATTGTACCAGTACCTGGGAAAGAAAAATAGTCGGCGCCGCCCATAGCAGGTGTCCATTTTCTATTGTTCACTTTAATATTAGCCTACCAACATATGTCATTTGTCTAAACTGACATACTTTATGTGTTAGTATTATGTGTGTATTTACCTTAGTTTTAAGGAACCACCTTCAATTACCTACCAATGAAGTAATCCTCTGTTTACCACATAAAGTATCATCGGTATTCTAAAACTTAAAGTCTCTATATAAACTCTTCTTTACACTCCTGTGATATAAGATAGCCGTCGTAACTCACTTAGAAGGAAAGAAGACCCAAACTGAAAGTTAACTAGCAAGAAGCCAAGGGAGGAAAGGTGAAGTTGGTGTAAAGAATGCTACGATTAACGTACAAGTCTAGAGTAGAAGAAGCAATTATGTAGCTGGTAGAGTAAGGTAAGTCGTGTTCAGTAAAGTGTGTATATTGGAGATGGTTGTTGTTGTGTCTTATGTTTGATTGATGGAATGGTTACGAACAACTTGGATGAGTTAATATACTCTATTTTTTAAAGAGTTTATGTTGTAAGTCATTGTGTTCACCAAAGTGTGTACCTTGAAGATGGTTGTTGTTATGTCTTGTGTTTGATTGATGGAGTGGATACGAACAACTTGGATGAGTTAATATACTCTATTTTGGAGACATTTATGTTGTAAGTCGTTGTGTTCATATGTTTGAGTTCCATGTTGTAAGTTGTAGTGTTCATAAACTTTTATGTGTTGCGCTTGGTGGTTATATTATTTTTACTGAGATTAATGTGTGGATTGATGGACTGATTTTTAATTGGTAAGAGTAGTGATTACACTCTATTTCTGGTGGAGGTTGTTCTGGTTATTGTTTGTATCTTTGCTCTTAGATTAAAGGAATTATTGAACACTTTACTTTGGTGTGTGAATTATTGGTCTTCGGACGTATGTCTCGTGTGTCTAGAAAGAGGGAAGTTTATTCTGGAAGTATGGACAATATCTTACACTAGAATCATACCACTGCCAATGAATTATGGTGAAACTCATATGAATCGTTGTGGTCTCCTATTGGGAGTCCGGAAAACATTTGAATCGTCGCGGTCTCTTATTGAGTCCAAAAAGCATATGAATCGTTGTGGCCTTTTATTGAGTCTGGAAAGCATTCGTCTCAGTCTCTTACTTGGAGTCCGAAGAAGCATTTGAATGCCACGACCCCTTTTTTGGGTGTCTGCAGAGCATATGGGAAGGAGAGGTGCTACTGATGAGTGTCTAAATGAGCATGTTTTAGGGGAGTATTTCATATGTTTAATCAACACTTTTCATGCTCATTTCTCCACTCTGGCTTGTTTTCCTCTAGTTTTGTGTTTTATTGGTGTCTTACACATTTATTGTTTAAACAGGAGGAATAACATAGATAGGAGTAAAGTAGATGAAGAGAGGAACGCGTGGGCGCAAACGGATCCAAAATCGGAGCTGTAACGAAGAAGATACAGCATTTCGAAGTTCGCCTACTGGAACCGTCCGACCCATAGGTCTGGGTCGGACGTGGGTCGGACGGACTTTTAAAAGAACGCGATTTTTGTCCCCGAGCTACTGGAATCGTCCGACCCATAGTCTGGGTCGGACGCTGGGTCGGACGGACTTTAAAAAACGTGTTTTCGGCCCCGAAATTGCTCCTGGGCGTGTCCGACCCACGGGTCCGACCCAGGGTGGGTCGGAGGGTCGAAATTTTGCCCAGATCTGCATTTTTAAGAGAAGAAAAGGAAGGGAAAGGGGGGTATTCGAGAGACAACACAAAAACGACGGGAAAAGAAGAGAAAAGAGGGAAGAAGAAGAAGAAAGGAAAGGAAAGGAAGAAGAAGAAGAGAAGAAGGAGGAGAAGGCTCACCTCCATTGAAGCTCTTCCTCAACCTCCCATGGCTATTTCTTCTCTCTTCTCTCTTTTGTGCTTTAATGGTTGTGTAGTTCCTTGTAGCTTGGGATGGGGATTTTGCCCCAAAATCCCTAAAACCTCCATTGTTGAATCTTGAACTTACTTTATGTTTTATTTTAGTCCTTGAGCTTAATGAAGATGATTATTGGGTATTTATGATTCGTAAACTTGTTGCTCATGATTTGAGGATTAGTTTAGGGTTTTACCCAAATTATCAATTATGTGTTAAATTGGTTGGTTTGGCCTACCGATTAGTTTAGCATTATTGTGGGATTCTATCAAAATGATATTCTGAGATAGAACCTAAACTGTTAGAGACTAAAACGGTGTGCTCTGATTTCGATGATTTTGAGATTAGACTACATTGCAACCTTAGTGGAACTTGAGCTTAGTGCTATGATTGACCGAGGCTTAGCTGAATGAGAAGTCTCGATTAAATTGGTTAGGATTAGTAGGCCTAGATTAGGTTGCTAATTAATTAAGTGTTCCCGTGGTTTAGCTATGAGTTCGAGGTTCGACAATCGGTAGTAAGGGGAGGACGGGTGCAAATATCCATCCGGGCTACACCTATCCTAGATAGTTAGTTTAGTGTATGCTTTTCTTTATTTCTCCAATTACAACCCAAAAACCCAAAACCCCTAATTTACATTTATGCACTTTTGTATATATCCTCTTACACATTTACTAAGCTTATAATTAGCTAGACAGTTACGAAGTCCCTGTGGATACGACCTTGTTGTACTACAATGATTGGGTTCACTGCCCATAGTTAGCAGGATAGTCTCACCACTATTTTGCTCAACAAGTTTTTGGCGCCGTTGCCGAGGACTTCGGTCCAACTATCTGGTTTATTATCTGTTTAGTTTTTGTGCAGATTTTCATTTCATTTATTTGCCCATTTTGTGTATAAATTTTTGTTTCTTTTTTTAGGTACTTAATTATGATGGATGGCACTACGATCAAGCAGAAGGTTGGCATGGCGACTACACCGAGCAAAACACCGATTATTGGAGTGTATGCCAAAGGTGCGGAGAGTACCATGAGAGCCCCCAATGTCCAACACAATGGCAGAATTGAGAGCTCTTATGGAGGACCTCAACTCATATGTCTACCGGAGGCTTGTGTGCCAAGAGTGTGGAGGAGACCACGAGAGCGCTCACTGTCTGAGATCACAGTAGAGGTTGATTCACCCAGTTTGGAGGAGTCATGTCTGATCTTATTCTTCTTGCAAGCCTAATCGACTATGCAAGATACTTTTATCATGAAGCAAAATACCTTCAACATGAATGTTCAAGCTCAGATCGATCAGATTGTGCAACAACTTGAGAGCGAAACAGTTCATGATGTGGAACAGCCTGCTGAGGACTTGAACTCTCCAACTCCTCTGTGCGAATCTGAAAGCCCAGCACCACTCCACCCCGGCTTGACTATGAAGACACTTCATCAGAAGAGAGTCTCCACTCTGACTTCAGGAGCTTTCTCCCTTGAAGTCAGTCACCAATTTTCCCCGCCTTCTACGTGCTCCATCAAGTCACGAGGATGCTCACACCTAAACTTTGAGAAGGAGGAGACACTGTCTCCCTCTGACTTCTCCGAGGAGAGTACCACCACCGACTTCAAGGAGCCATCCCCCTCTGAAGTTGATGTCCACCTCGGCTCTTCCTATGAGCCTCACCCCGAGGTCGAGGATGTCTACATCCTTGAATTTGAGGAGGAGGACCCATTAACTTTGATCTTCATTTGAAGGATCAAGGCCCCCACCCGTGCACTAATGAAGTTGGGTGGAAGCTCAACGTACACCCGCTAAGTGTGGAGGCCACCTTCCCATTTGATCCGGGACCAAAGATTGAAGACAAAGTCCGCTCCGGAGTTCTCCCTGCACCGCTCACTACAGTTAAGGATGTTTACACCCTTGAATTTGAAGAGGAGGCTCCACCACAGTTTGATCCTCGTACCAAGGATCACCCACCTCAACACTTCCACCTGATGAACGATCGGTGGAGTTTACACTTTCACATCCTAAGTGTTGAGGCCACATTTCCTTTTGATCCGGGTCGTTCTTCATTGCTAAATGATGCCCGCCCAACCCACCCGTTGAAGCCGACTTCAACTTTCATATTTGATCCCGGATGACTTCACGGTGGTATGGTCTAGCCAAAGACCTTAAAGAAGGGCCGCTTACCGGGAGGCAACCTGGATTTCATTTCATGTCCTGTCTTTTAAATTCTGTTAGTTTAGATTTTGCATTGTTTTCAATAATGGGCTATTTTGGCATTCTTTGGACTTGCCCTTTTACGCCCAATTGGTGGCATCTGTGTTGTGAATATTTTGGCAACAGGTAAGCCCCTCTGAAAAAGGGATGGAATTAGGAACAATTACAAAGGAAACTCTGGCGAAATTTTCCAAGAGGACCTTCATCTCCAACGATTGAAGTTTGGTTGCTTCTAGTGTTTTATGCGGGTGCAATTTCAATTCCACACCGCAACTACGCTACGCTACTTGAGGCTGAAGCTCAAGTGTGGGGGAGTTCTACAAATTTATAGCAATAGCAATCTCAGGGGAGTACTAGTTCCTTTTAGTTTTCGTTCTCTCTTCTCTAATTTTGAATCTGCAAATCTGGGGATAGCTTCTGTGCTATACTGTTTGTTTGTGTCCCGTGTGCTTTTCCTTTTGTCTGCTTCCCGCAAAGGTCTTCTGGAACCTTCCCCGGTTTTGATTGGTGAACAATGGGGACATTGTTCAAATTAAGTGTGGGGGAGTGACCTTTTCGGTGAATTGTGTGCTTAAATGCTTAATACTTCATGCTTATCTTGCGATTGTCCAAAATAAAAAACTTGGACCCTTGTGTTGTGAGTTGTTCTCATTAAGAACAAATACTATTATGAGTTATGGGATAAATGCTTAAATTTTTCTTTTTGATTGCTTTTGAGGAGCATTTTACATGCGGTGTGGCCAAGTGATCTTATATGGTTGGATTTTTATTGCTTTGGGGTTCCTTCTGTCTTCTTTCTTAGGGATTGCTAAGGGGTGCTTCTTCGTGAAAATCCTTTAAGGGACTTGTGAGACGCCATTGGTAACCAACAATGAGAGTTGAGTGTTCTTAAATGCAAAGGCTTGATGCCAAAATTTTATCCTCTCATCTCTTATGCAAAAGTGAAACAAATGCATAAATCTATTTTTCCTTTTGTTTTCTTCTCAATGCCCATTCTTGAGAGAAGTTGGCCATGGTAAAAGCTCTCCAAGTTACCTAATCTTTAGAACTTTGAAGCACTCCGGATCATACCCCGAAACTCTAGTTTTTGTTTTTCCCCTAAGTACACCCATGCCACCACTAAGAGATGGTTCACACTCCTCAAAGGTTTTAATCACTTTTTGCTTCTTCTCTTATCCCACAATTCATGTTAGTATTTGTTAGTATTGAGCATTCCTTACTTGCTTGGGGGCTTGGTTTTGCTTGAGGACAAGCAAAAAGGTAAGTGTGGGGGTGTGATGAGTGTCTAAATGAGCATGTTTTAGGGGAGTATTTCATATGTTTAATCAACACTTTTCATGCTCATTTCTCCACTCTGGCTTTTTTCCTCTAGTTTTGTGTTTATTGGTGTCTTACACATTTATTGTTTAAACAGGAGGAATAACATAGATAGGAGTAAAGTAGATGAAGAGAGGAACGCGTGGGCGCAAACGGATCCAAAATCGGAGCTGTAACGAAGAAGATACAGCATTTCGAAGTTCGCCTACTGGAACCGTCCGACCCATAGGTCTGGGTCGGACGTGGGTCGGACGGACTTTTAAAAGAACGCGATTTTTGTCCCCGAGCTACTGGAATCGTCCGACCCATAGTCTGGGTCGGACGCTGGGTCGGACGGACTTTAAAAAACGCGTTTTCGGCCCCGAAATTGCTCCTGGGCGCGTCCGACCCACGGGTCCGACCCAGGGTGGGTCGGACGGGTCGAAATTTTGCCCAGATCTGCGTTTTTAAGAGAAGAAAAGGAAGGGAAAGGGGGGTATTCGAGAGACAACACAAAAACGACGGGAAAAGAAGAGAAAAGAGGGAAGAAGAAGAAGAAAGGAAAGGAAGAAGAAGAAGAAGAGAAGAAGGAGGAGAAGGCTCACCTCCATTGAAGCTCTTCCTCAACCTCCCATGGCTATTTCTTCTCTCTTCTCTCTCTTTTGTGCTTTAATGGTTGTGTAGTTTCCTTGTAGCTTGGGATGGGGATTTTGCCCCAAAATCCCTAAAACCTCCATTGTTGAATCTTGAACTTACTTTTATGCTTTATTTTAGTCCTTGAGCTTAATGAAGATGATTATTGGGTATTTATGATTCGTAAACTTGTTGCTCATGATTTGAGGATTAGTTTAGGGTTTTACCCAAATTATCAATTATGTGTTAAATTGGTTGGTTTGGCCTACCGATTAGTTTAGCATTATTGTGGGATTCTATCAAAATGATATTCTGAGATAGAAACCTAAACTGTTAGAGACTAAAACGGTGTGCTCTGATTTCGATGATTTTGAGATTAGACTACATTGCAACCTTAGTGGAACTTGAGCTTAGTGCTATCGATTGACCCGAGGCTTAGCTGAATGAGAAGTCTCGATTAAATTGGTTAGGATTAGTAGGCCTAGATTAGGTTGCTAATTAATTAAGTGTTCCCGTGGTTTAGCTATGAGTTCGAGGTTCGACAATCGGTAGTAAGGGGAGGACGGGTGCAAATATCCATCCCGGGCTACACCTATCCTAGATATAGTTAGTTTAGTGTTTATTGCTTTCTTTATTTCTCCAATTACAACCCAAAAACCCAAAACCCCTAATTACATTTATGCACTTTTGTATATATCCTCTTGCACATTTACTAAGCTTATAATTAGCTAGACAGTTACGAAGTCCCTGTGGATACGACCTTGTTGTACTACAATGATTGGGTTCACTGCCCATAGTTAGCAGGATAGTCTCACCACTATTTTGCTCAACAGCTACGGACCTTTCTATGGGTATCCGGAGGGTATTTGATTGAACTATGACTTTATCCATATCATGGTGAATTGTGTGGAGTTGATAAGTATGATTATGTTGGTTATATATCAAATTGTGGTATTTGATTGGAGGTGTATCTTTTGATGAGTTTGGTTATTTGATGAATAACAATTATCCAAGTTGTGGAGTATGGTTTGTTAAGTGGTTTATGAATTATTGGTGGTCTGAGTATATGGGAAGTTCGGTTACTTGTATGAAGATATTATGGATCTTTGTGTGCTCAGACTCGATACTCTGATGATTGTTATATCATGCTAAAAGTGTTCCAAACAAAATGAATTTTACATGGTGAAACGATGATTTACTCAGTTTAACTAATTTATGCAATCCTTTTATGTGTTGTTTGGCTTTTTAGCCGTAGGTTGATGATTAAGGATGATCTTTAGGGAGAAAGAGGAACGATATGACCTAAAATAGAACTATGAGTTGTACTGATGATAATAGTTTTGGCTAAGTGTAGAAACCTTCTTGAAGGTAGTGTAACTGTGAGTTCCTGTGTAAGGGAGTGAGATTAGCTGGAGTTTATATTAGCAACATATTGTTTGAAATTTTTCATTGATTGTGGTTGTAAACATGGTCATGGCTCTATTATGAAGTTTGTGTTATATTTATATAACAAGAGGGTGCTTATATAGAAAGAAATAGTTTTTGACGTCAAACTAACCATTTTAACAGAAAAGTAGTTGTGCAACAACTTAGAAGAAAAATAGTGGCATATTGTGAAGTTTTTGTAAAAGCGGGGTGCATATTGTGAACCATTTCTAAAAACAGGGGCATATTGTGATTTTTTTTGTAAAAATAGTGTTATTTTGTAAAAACAAAGGTATGTTTTGAACTTTTAAAAATTTACAAAATAGTCGTTAAAAAATCACCAACTTAAAAAAAATTTAAAAAATAATCTGCAAGGGGTAAAATGGTCATTTTCGATAGTACAATCAATGACGTATATCGTAAATTTCGAAATATTTTCATGGCATAAGGTGGACAAGTTTCAAAAAAGAGGTATATCATAAATTATGAAACATTTTTGTGGGATATTGTGAATTTTCACATTTATTACACCATTTTTTTCAAGAAAATTCATAATATATCCATAAAATCTTTTGTAATTCGCAATTGTCACAATGTACGATTAAAAACTTTAGAAATTCACAAAATTCTCCTTTTTCGTAACGTCCATCAACTCTGCGCTGACCCCACTTAGAAAATGACATTTTGCCCCTTCATTTTCTTTTAAAATTCACAATATACTCCTAAAACTTTTTCATTCATAATATACCCCTTTTTAAAAATACACTCACAAAATACCCCTAAAAAGTTTCAAATTTCACAAAATGCCCCTAACCCGTGAAATGATCTTGAATAATGAATTTTATATCCCTTACATTATAGGTCGTGTTTCAAGTTCACAACATGCCTTTTTTTATTTAGGACATTTTATGAAATTTAACAGAAAACATATAAAATACTACAAAAATATATATAATTACAAAACATATTTTTAAAATTTATAAAATTATAAAAAAAATAAAATTTAAAAGTGTAGTAAGAATAATAATTCTTAAACATTAAACATACACAATTCAAACAAATTATTATTTTTCTTCTGAATGTTTTTAACCTTTCTTGAATGTTTATCATTTTTTTTCATTAAATATTGGAGGTATGGTTAGATAATGATTACATATTATAGAGAAAATTCACGATATACCTTTGTTTTCTTTTATAATTCACAATATACCCCTTTTTTAAAACTGTGTCATAAGATACCCTTGTTTTCTTTGCTAATTCACAAAATGCCCCTTTTTACTAACAACCGTCAAATACTTCGTTAACCTCCTGAAATACCCCAAACCTTAATAAGTTGTTTAAACCTTAAATAATAAATTATTAAGACTAAAAAGAGTCTCAGAAACACTAGTAAACAATTTAATAAATAGTAAATACAATTAATTGCCTAAAAGGCAATAAGGACAAAGTATGCTCTAAGCTTGGGATAATTTTGATTAAGGCTTGATGAACTTACCAAGACCTTACTCATATATTAATGAGCCTATTAAATCAATTGTCAAAGAAAACCGAGCTTGAAAACAAGTTAAAACACAAAATGTGCTTAAAGGAGTCTTAAAGCACATTTTTGAAAAAATTGTCTTGTAAATGAGTTTTGAATGGCTAGATGTCCATCATTACTCTTTAATTAACATGTGTACTATTTAGTATCACATTTGGAAGTTTAAATTAATGGGAAAGTAAAAATTGCGTTTCTACGTGTCTTGTTTTAGTGAATAGTAACTAAGATAAGCTAGTTTGTAACTTATGTCAATATAAGTAATTAATTGATCAATAATGACTAGGTAACCCCTTATATTTAAATGGGGGGCCGGTTTTGCATGTGGTGAGTCGTCACCCTTGCTAGCTGATTGAACAAATAAATGAGTAAATAAGAGAGAGCACTATTTGCTTTATGTAAACAATAATATCTTCAAAAGCATTTGCAATCAGTGAATTCCTTCATTTCTTCATTTCCTCTTGCTGTTCACGTAGCCATCCATTCCCTGCTCTCTTTCACGATCGAACCAGCACAGCACCATATGCCATCTTCAAATCCTTGTAACTTCTAGCTCACTTGTCCAAATCAAAACCTAAGACCACCGATCTCTTAGTCTCTTCAAGCTCTTCAACTTAGTCCTTTCAAATCTTCAAGAGCTCCATTTTGGTGCCAAGAGGAATCTCCATGGAAGGAGCTTGAGTTCATCTTCTCACGTATTATTGTTCTCCTTTGCTTCAAGGTAAGGAAACTCAAAGAAAAATGATGTTTCCTCCATGTTTATGTTAACCAAAATAGCTTGAAATTCCTTTGGAAAATGAACTTACGTTGTCTATTGAAACTACCTAAAGAGCCAATGGTAAATGACTTAGAAAAATGTTCTCAAAGAGACTAGTAAAAGACATACGTATTGTTGTGTGTATTTGCAGGTTAAAGGCAAATATATTGTGGGAAATTCAGTGTTTAAGATTTATGCATTTTAAGAGCCTAAGTGCTATGCAATTTAAATTGTGCACTATGTTGTTATGTGGTGTATATTTGGTGAAGTTTTGAGTATAAGAGTGTACTGGGAAGTTTATACATTTGATGGATGTAAAGAGCTTAAGCAGCAGGACAAGGAAAATTGCAGTACGTCGATTCTGTAGGTTGGGTCCGGGACCTAGGTCATGGGTTATGTCCCGGACCATGAGTGCAAAATAGGCCGAGAGTTTCATTTGGCTTTGGGTCCGGGACTTGGGTCTTATACAAGGACCCGGACCAACCCCTAAATTACCCCGTGAGTTTTACATTGTTTTAGGTCCGGGACTTGGGTCTTGTACAAGGACCCGGACCAACCCCTTAAAATTGTCCGAGAGATTTTTGCCTAGAATGGTCCGGGACTTAGGACCTGTATGAAGTCCCGGACCACCCCATTAAAAGAAACCGAGAGAATTGTTAAGTATAGGTCCGGGACCTAAGTTAGGGACCAAGTCCCGGACCACTAATAAACTTGGTTTTTAGGCTATTAAATGATGTCTAAAGATGGGGATAAGTTAGAGATGATATTATAAAGATGTTAAGGATATGTTAGGTGTGTTATAAAGACAACCAAGTGGCTGAAAAGTTGTAGTAAAATGTGAAAGTGAAACAAGTTAAAAATGTCAAGTTATTTAACTAGTTAACGAGGGTAAGTTATGAGCATTAGACTTTAAACAAACGTGTTACCCCGATGTTAATAAAAGTACATGTGATGTTGTCACTTGTTCGAGAATTTGCTCGAGGAACATAAATGGACATGATAAAGTGGACTCCGGTGACAGGTATGGTTTTCTTGCAACCTGTGTCCTACCGGATTACACCGGCTTGTATGCCAATGTGTTTTTCTGTATGTTTGCCACGTTGTAAGATAAAACATGTAATGAGTTTACAGTAATTCATATATGTGGCGTGTTTAGTTCCGATACCATTTAACCTCGAAAGTGTTAAACCTTAGCTAACTGAGTCTAGGATCACATGAGAGTTTGGTATTCGGATTAAACGACCCGAACCATGAGGCGTTCTAACCACGGCTATGCGTGAGTTAATTGTGTGATTTGTGTATGTGAATGTAGGGATCTCCCTTGTGTGTTTAACCCAGTGTAATACTGTATGGTGTGTAGATAGATAGACTCCATAGTGGGGTTCTAACTAATATTCTAAAGTAAGTATGTACTAACAGTAGTGAGGAATCCGGTTTGGCCGGTCGCGCGTTGTTTGGGAGTGGGTATCCTTTTTAGCCTTACCCTTCTCTCTGTTATGGTTGTTTCCCTCACGGGTTATGATCTCCCATTAGCTTATCCCAAAGCTTAGCTATTCTGACTTACGATCGGTTTAGGGGGAACATGTGTTTGTGTGGTGTGTTCGGGTCACCAAATCCGATCCATCTTTAGGTAAGTTACTCGTTCGACAATTAGGGCGGTAATGAGTGTTGTTATAACGAGCTTAACATGGGGGTGATATCATTCTCTAGGCTCACCAGTGTATTAACTATGTTTGGGCCGGTTCCTAAGAGATCCGTACCCGTTATGTATGTGTTATTTGTATGTTGCAAAGTTATTGTGATGTGTTGTTATATGTTGTTTAGAAGTGAAATATGAGGATCATGGATATGATTCCTAGTGTGTAAAAGGGACGTTTGTGGAAACCCGATAGTGGGTAAATGTCGTCTGTTAAGGTAATAGCTCCGTTAGAGGAGAAATACTATAGGGTTGCAGAACTCAAAAAGTGATTGGTTAGGTATAAATGAGTTGTATTTGTTAAGCCCATTGGGGTGAAATGTATCGTGTTGTGAGTTTATGTTTCACATGCTTGATTTGAATGTAATCAACTGCATGCTAAGACGACAAATAGTTGTGCGTGGCCCGGTAGCATGTGGGCTGCGGGATTACCATACCAGTAAAGGTGCTGAGCCCCTGGGGGGCCACCCTTTCTTTCCTTTTTCTATTTCAGGTACAAGGAGCTGGAGCCGTTCGAGAGTAGGACGGGGTAGTTGTTGCGTACGGGTAATTGGTGTAATCACTTGTAACCTGTAGGTGTAGTAAGACCGAATTTGTTCTCGGCATTAGTTGTAAATACTCGGTACAGTTGGAAGGTATTTGTATAAAGAATGTTGGTAGTGATAAAGGGGACAGTAATGTGTAGTTGCTCGGGAATCTAGTCCATCAGACCGATATAGTTGTGTAAATGGTAGCCTTGTTAGCCACGTGGGTGGTTAACGGCGTGTAACACCGATGAGTTAAGTTATGTGATGATGTGTATTTTCCGCTGCAGTTTAATGTTAAGTATGTTGTTGTATGTTGGGGTGTTACACCTCCCCTGGAAAATGACTATTTTGCCCCTGAGACGTTTTTTTTTTCGAAAAATTCATAGTTTGTTCTGGAATGGCTTTTTTTGTTGAAAATTTTAAAGTTTATAATATACCCCTGTTTAAGTTTATTGTTCGTTAAATACCCTTGTTTATGTTTTGAAGTTCACGAAACTTAGGGGTATTTCATGAACTTCAAAACATAATTAGAGGTACTTTGTGGACATTGCCACTAGTTGTGTTCTGTATATTATTTCAACACCTTTTATAACTTTTAATCGCAGGGAATCAACCAAGCTCTTGCCAAGTAGTTGCACGCATTAGGGAGATGGATTTTGGTGCATTCAAATATCTGAGCGATATCCTATCAGAGTGCTAGGCATAAGGGAGATGGATTTTGGTGCATTCAAATATCTGAGCGATATCCTATCAGAGTGCTAGGCATAACACAAGTTTGACTAGGGGCGGACGCAAATGGGGTACTAGGGGGGCACCAACCCCCGAAACTTTTGAAAATTTACAAAATGCTCTTATAAGTTTTTGAAAAATACAAAATAACATAATGTTTTAAAGAACAATAATGTCAAAATAATTTTTTGCCCCCCCCTAAACAAAAGATCTTGGCCCGCTACTGAGTTTGACCAAAAGGTAGCTATTTTAAACCCAATGCCTGTGACATTATTGTTTGTCCATAGGACTAAACCAATATACCCTTTAATTGATGGTATTTACCTAACTATGTAAATAATCCATGCTATACTAGTTTGTCTCTGGTCATATATTATAATTGTGTCTAATTGTGTACGGCAGGGATTCATACTCAGCTATTGGTGAGACATTTCGATAGACAAGAAACCTCAGAAAATTGGAATGTAAACAAAATTTGTCCTGGTATTATGAAGAGGCTGGAGGCACTTGAAAAACAAGAGAAAACTAGGTGATGTTTTGCCAGGCTATCAGGGTGATAAGGGTATTTTGTGAACTATAAAACATAACAAGGGTATCTTATGAACTTCATAACATAAACAAGGGTATTTCGTGAACAATAAACTTAAATAGGGGTATATTATAAACTTTAAATTATTAAAAAAAATAGCCATTCCATAACGAAACTGTGAATTTTTCAAAAAAAAAAAACAGGTCAGGGGTAAAATATTCATTTTCCAGGGGAGGTTAACGGAGTATTTGACGGCCGTTAGCAAAGAGGGGCATTTTGTGAATTTGCAAAGAAAAAGGGGTATTTTGTGACATAGTTTCAAAAAGGGGTATATTGTAAATTACGAAAGAAAACAGGGGTATATTGTGAATTTTCATAATATTATATTAAGCATATATATACATGCCAATTTATAAACATATTAAATTCAATATAATATGAGGTAATTGTACATATTTTTAGTTACCTCATCTTATATTGGATTAGTTTTGTTTATACATCACATATATATGTTTATTATATAATATGTAATCATTATTTAACTATAACTATAAAAGAAGATAGACAAGTAGTCAATGAATGTTAAAAAATGAGAAAAAAAAATAATTTAATTAAGTTTTGTGTATGTTTAATATTTAATTATTAATTTTTAAAAATATTTGTTGTAATTATTTATATTTTTGTAGTATTTTAAATATTTTTTTGTCAAATTTCATAAAATACCCTAAATTAAAAAACATGTTGTGAACTTAAAACATGACTTGCAATGTAAGGGATACAATAGTCATTATTCAAGGTCATTTCACGAATTAGGAGTATTTGTGAATTTTGATACTTTTTAGGGGTATTTTGGGAATGTGTTTTGAAAAATGGGTATATTATTGCGAAAGTTTTTAGGGGCACATCGTGAATTTTAAAAGAAAATACATGATTAAAAATGTCACGGTGCCTTCACTTTGCACATAGGAAACATAATGAAATTAGGAAAGGGAATACAGAAGAGGAACAAAAAGGAATTTCCCCAAATCAAGAAGTTTGTTTGGTTCTGTTTCAGAAACGGAATACAATCTCTAATGATTCCTTTTGTTGTTGTTTAACTTTGATATATATTGAATCAAGTCTTACACAGTATGTATTTAAATAATGATATGTTATATTTATTTAAAATCGAGAGGAGCAAGAGGAGATAAAAAAAGAGGGAGAAAGAGTAGATGGAGAGCCAAGAAGGCGGAAGCAAACGATGGGAAAGGAGAGGGAAAGGAGAAAGAAGATAGAGGGACAGAATAGGAAAGAGAAGAGAGAAGGGGAGAAAGGAACGGAGAGAGAGAGAGATAGAGGAATAGGGACTGAAAGGGAAGGATGAGAGAGAGGAGAGTAGAGGGAGGAAGAAGAATATAATATAGGAAATATATTACATATACTATATAATATAATATTAAATATAAAATATATTATTATTTTTTAAATTAAATGATATATATTAGTATTATATAAGTCATATTCATATTTATATAAAATATACAATGTTCATATAAATATATACATTTAAATTTTAAATGATATATTTTAATATTTTCAAAAAAATACATTAAAATATATTAATATTTTTAAATAATAATATATATAAAGATTTATATATATTAAAAATAACATATTATATTAATACTTGTCCAAATTAAACACCAAAATGAATGAAAGAACAAATTAGAGGGACACGGAGTTTTTAAAATTAATAGTGAAAGAAATAAAATTTTAAAAAGTCAGAATCATTCCGTTTCACGATGGACTTGTCAAACGTTATAAAAAATAACATTTTATGAATTTTGAATATTTTTAAAGATATCTTATATTCCCTCCGTCTTGAATTGACCGTCCTGTTTACTATTTGGATATGCCGTTTAACTTCAATTTTTAACATATAAGATAAATTAATTTTGAAAATTTAAAATTTACATATGATTCCTTACATAATAAACTATATGTTATAAAATTTAGTTTTATAAAATTATTTTATCTTATATGCTTAATATTGAAGTGAAAAAACGTGCCATAAAGCAAACAAGACGGTCAATTCAGGACGG
Organism: Limonium bicolor; assembly: GCA_023374045.1. Taxonomy (NCBI): domain Eukaryota; kingdom Viridiplantae; phylum Streptophyta; class Magnoliopsida; order Caryophyllales; family Plumbaginaceae; genus Limonium; species Limonium bicolor. The sequence continues at coordinate 103,666,661 of CM041779.1, forward strand.
AGGGAGTAATAAAGTAAAAAAAAGGATATATTTGAATATTTCTCATTTTTTCGAAAACAAATGTTATTTCGAATTTGTTTTTTCTCGGCAACTCCGCGTGCCTTGGTAAATTAGTAATCGTAGTTTCTAGAAAGTCATAGAAGGTGGGAGAGACCGAATTCTCCGGTCATTAAGGAGAAGCTTTCCCTCTTTGCTCGAAGAACAACGACATCCTCTGAATACAGAGAAAAGAGAGAATTTTCGAGAATCTCTGGTTTGTCAAATCTGAACGCGGCTCTTGGCGGAATTTATAACCGACCACTTCCACCACAGTCCCCGTCCCTCCCCTCTTATAAGAACTCTCTTTCACCATTTGGCCTCTTTATTTCCCCCCCGAAAGTGAACACGGTTGGATACGTTTCTCCCTCTCTCTGTCGGTACATTTTCGCTCTCGGTACGCAGATTCCTTACCTTCAAATGGAAATTACTATCAAATGATTTTGATTTTTGGTTGTGTGATTTGTTGATGACGTTATGGTTGGATCTAACAGCTTCGAAGTTGTAGTTTTGTTGGTTCTTTTGCGATTTTTGGTCGTTGGATCTAATGTCTTGTGGGAGAGCGGTACGATGGCTTACTCTCTATCCGTGTATTGCTACCACCAATGTATGGTGAAGAGCAATTTTGATCGATGATAGGAGCAATATTACTCCACTATAACGGGAATATGAATGCCGCAATCTATTATATTGAAGGTGGTTAGGCAGGGCAAAGGCCATTGCTTGTTGATATGAATTCTAGATTGCTATGGAAAACTGATATGGAATTTCTGCGAAAAATCTTTTTATTTTCCTTGCTGTAAATATGAGAAATATCATTGTGAGCTGCAATTACAACCAGACTGGGGTGCTTTAGAGGAACAACACACACACAAAAGATAATTGATTCTATGGAAAACCTGCCGATTGGTTCTGCCGGGAGGATTCATGAGACGTACCTATGTCTTGTGAAACTGTGTGTCCCTCCAATTCCGAAGGACAATTCTCAATGCTGGTTAATTATATAGTTTTTCTTTCTCAATAAACCAGGAATTTCACCACTGCATATGCACGTCATAAGTTATGCGTGGCTGGCCTCTTGGGTTTGTCGCTGCTGCTATTATCTCTTTGTCATCTTACTAGCTTGTGTACTAGGTTCTGTAGTTTGGACATTGATGGCTGCCTCTTGAGAAAATTGGGGGTATAGCTATGTTCGTTTCTGATAAGCTTGTAAAAGTTCTACTAAATTTTGTGATTCTCGGATGCTCCCTCGGCTGATAATTTATATGAGAAGATAGTGAATTGTTGTCTTGGTTATGCTCTAGTTGCTCATGTTCTGTATGTAATATTATAATCTTTCTCGTGATAAAAATTGACCTACTTAGGCTGAGCCTTTTGCTTTTAAGTATAGTTGGGAGATAAAAACCGTTGCTGCGAATCGAAACATTTCGTTTTGGGGCTACCATTTATCACGTTAGCTTTTGATGCCATTTCCTGTGTGCTTTCTTATCAATAGATTGTATTTAAACTCATACCAGTTTGATAATTATAACCCTTTTTCTATGTTTGTCTTGGCTAACAGGTTCTTACCATCTGGTGCCTTATTAGCCTCGCGTAATATTTTTTGGATATCACCGTCACTATTACATTCCTCTAGAGATGGCCGAAGTAAGTTTCATTATCATTCTCGGTTGTGTTACTTGCTCTCTTTTTTATCTATCTGCTCGAGTTAGTTCTTATAACCTGACATTCTCACCCTTGTTCTATTGAATAATCACCCAGGAGGGATACAATGTCACCTTAAACGTGTATGACCTCAGTCAGGGACTAGCTCGCCAGCTATCGGCATCATTTTTGGGCAAGGTCATTGAAGGGATATGGTAAGTGGGTGGCACTGGCATGTAATTTTGTACTTTAATATCTCATAATTTGGTTCTACTTTCTATGGTGTTTTAACTTGTTTTTTATCTCTCTCACCAGGCACACTGGAGTTGTGGTGTACGGCAATGAGTATTTCTTCGGAGGAGGCATACAACATTGTCCAGCTGGAACGACACCATATGGTACTCCTCTCCGGGTCTTTGAACTGGGCACTACCCATATCCCAAAGGATGTATTTGAAGGATACTTGGAAGAGATCAGACCTCGATACACAGCTGAGACATACAATTTACTTCGCCATAACTGTAATAATTTCAGCAATGAGGTTGTTCAGTTTTTGGTGGGTGCTTCTATCCCGGAATATATCTTGAACCTACCTAATGAAGTCATGAACAGTCCTATGGGTCCTCTAATAAGTGAGTGCTTCTTCTCCCTTCCTGTCTTCTTTATTGATGTTGTCTGTTTCTTTCACTTGGTTGGTGTGATCGGGTAGATATTCGTAAGTTACAACAATGGAAGCTGACACTGAATAAACCGTGTTGTCTGCTGAAGTGCCGATGATCCAGAACCTAGAAACAACACTAAGAGCAGGTGCAGTACCAAATGCTCCACAATTCAAGCCAAACCCCACCTCCTTCTCGCCTCCAGTGGCTGCTGCTGTGTCAACAACCGGAACTGTTTCATCAGATGGAAAGACAGTTTCTTCTACCTGCCAGGTGACTGATAAGAATGCAGCTAGTGATCAGAAGGTTGAAGTTCCCCCTGTAGTGCAGCCTGTGGGAAGTGGAGCTGAGAAGAAGGCGGATACGCATGGAGATCTACTGGGAAACGCCAGGAACAAGATTCAAGATGAGATTACAAGGGAATTTGCTGCATTGATGTCAACTGGGACTTTACGTGCTAGTGAGGCTGCGGCTTTGGCAACCAGGAAAGTAATGGAGAGGTACGGGAATACAGGCGTTGCTCTGTCTCAGAGCTGAAACAACGATTTTTTTATTAAGTAGCAGGTCTTCCTTTTTCACTCAAACATTGATAGTGGATGTATTTTGTTCTTCCCCTTCTAATGATTTAATTGGGGGAAGAGACACTCCTTTCAGATGGATGATTCGTAGCTCTAAAATGAAAATTGAGTTTTATCGCTGTTGAAGGATTGTTTTTTTCTTTCTATAACTATTGTGATTTCATGGGGGCTAAATTCTGCCCGCTCCGCTTGTATCGTCGATCATTGTATATAAATGATTCCGGATTCGCGGTTGCATCATTATTTTTGAGGAATGGTCATTCGTTTCTAGTGCGATTTCACGAACGATGCGATTACAGTTTGGCGCCCAACTGGTCAATAACAAAGAATAAGCCCTAGCAGTATTTGTTCAATTAAAAAACTGCTGGAGTTGTGCCGGGAAAAGAAGTTATCAAAGGAAAACTTGTTGATGGTCAGATCAATTATTAGGGTCCAGAACTTGTACATGTAAGGATCATGCTCAACCCGAATGAATCCTTTTCCACCAACATTATTTCGAGAAAGCGAGGGTAGAATATATATTATTGATTGTAATGGTACAAAAATGTCCCTACGGTAAACATAAAACTATAACAACTACCTAACTAATACCCTAACATGTTTTTCATCTAATCAGTACTTAAATCATCTAACACATTACTAATTAACTTGAACAAGCGCTCAAATGTGACCAGCCAAATGTGACCAGCTAGCTAGCTTGGTTGTGCTGACACCCGTACTTAAACAAGAATACGACATAGGGTATATAATACAAAATAAATCCCTCCAACAGCAGCTTTCCAAATACAGTGCCGACCTACACACTGCCCATCTACAAATCCTTTGTCATCAGCAAACGCCTGAAAGACTGCGATTCCCTGCACCACACCATTCATCTTCCATGTTAGATTGTACGTGTAATGCTTCCTGTAGAACGGAATCGTATGAAACGTCCAATTGAAGCTCCCACCAATTGGTGTCTGCTGAAATCCCTAGCCGGGGTTATGTGTCCAGCAATTGCATTCCAGGACCGAGTTGCCGTCCGGTGGTACCTGGTTCATTATGCTCATATGGTATTCGATGGTTCTAGCTTGAGTAGCACGAAACTTGGACTGAAAGGGACATGAGAGCTATTGCAAAGATGATGATGATGGAACCCATGTGAATATGCTACTGGTTAATATTACTACAAGTACTTAAAAGTAGTTTGAATCTTATATATGGGTTACTGTAGCCTGGGGTACCATTGATACAACATTTTGGTCATTAACACTACTTGGCCTAATTAATTTTGTTGTATAAATGTGAATTATTTGTCATCGCTAACGAAGACTTTCATAGGAGAAGTTTAGGGGTCAACATCTCAGTTATTAATGGTTTACCCCTTTATGTTTATGATGTTTTCTTTAGAGAGGATATTAGAAAAGTAGGGTTGTTGATAGTGCCATGTGTAAATGCAATGTTCACTTGTATTGATTCATTGTGTACGTAAGAGTATATATAGGGAGTAAAAAGATAAGGTTTGTTACAAGTGGATAACTACAAGTGTAGATAATATGGAAACAAATATGTACTCGGCCTTATACTAATATTTGGGCCTGACTTATTTACTGGGCTTTATTATCCGCCCTCTCCATCAGGTTGAAGACAGAGATGCGAGTGAAGAGTTTGAAATCGAATTGGGGATAAGGGTTTCGTGAGTAAGTCCGCAATCTGATCTTCCGTGCTGATGAAGGCGACCTTGAGGGATCGATTTTGCACACGTTCTCGCACAAAGTGGAAGTCGACCGAGATGTGTTTTGCTCGAGCATGAAGCACGAGGTTGGCAGCAAAGAAGGTGGCCCCAAGATTGTCGCACCAGATGATGGGAGGCTAAAGGGGCGGAACATGCAGGTCACGAAGCAATTGGTGTATCTAGAGTAACTCACAGGTAGAATTTGCTAAAACCTTATAATCTGCTTCGGTTGTTGACCAAGCTACCATTTGCTGTTGTTTTACTGCCATGATATGAGTGTGAAACCGAGATAAACACAAGATGCGGTTGTGCTTCTTCTGTCTTGTTGATCACTGGCCTAATCAGTGTTGGTAAAAGCCGATAGTTGGAGGAAATTGCTTGTGGTTATGTGATATTGTAAGTGATGTGTGTGTATGAGATATCATAGAATTCTTTTGAGGTGTTGCCAATGAAAATTTTGTGGACTGTGCATGGATTGACACAATTTATTTACAGCATAGTTGATGTTTGGTCTGGTTAAATTGAGATACTGCAATGCGCCCAAGAGGCTTCTGAATTTGTGGGGTTAGGAAAAGGGTTTGTATCAGGGTTATTATGGGGAACTGTGGTCATGGGTGTATTTACTGGCTTAGCATTTATCATTTGAGCCTTTGAGAGGAGGGTAGAGATATACTTTGCTTGGTTGAGAAACAGGCTATCCTTATTTCTTTTAACTTCCATCTCGAGAAAAAATGTACAAGGCCTAAGTTCCTTACTGGAAAGTGACTGGATATGTGAGAAATGAAGGTGTTGATGAGAGTTTGAGAGGACCCTGTAATGAGAATGTCATCTACATAGATAAGACAATAGAGAAGATCTGTGTGGTATTTGTAAACAAAAATGGATATGTCTGACTTGGAGCCTTCAAAACCCACTTGGATTAGGACACCAGTCAACTTTGAGAACCAGGCTCGCGGGGCTTGCTTTAGCCCATAGATGGATTTTTTATGAGGCAGACATGATTGGGGAGGGTGCGATGAGTGAAGCCTGGTGGCTAAGCCATGTATATAGTTTATTGTAGATCCTCGTGAAGAAAGGCATTTGAAATGTCAATCTGATTGATCCCCTAATTTCTTGTTGTAGCAATACGTAGATTTAGTCTTATTGTAGTGGGTTTGATAACTGGACTAAAGGTTTCTTTATAATCAATCCCCTCCAGCTGATTGTAACCTCGTGCCATTAACCTTGCTTTCCTTCTCTCTATTGATCTATCAACCTTCCTTTTGGTTCGTAGAACCCATTTTACTATGAGAGTGTTTGTGTTTGGTGGTTTGGGAACTAGGATCCAGGTATTTGTGAGTTACAAAGCATTGAACTCTTAGAGCATGGCATCACGCCAAACTTTGTGTTTCTTTGCTTCTTTGTAGCAAGGTTCCTCAGGAATGTTTTCAGCCAAGTGTGCTTGAGGCCAGTTGATTGTTCCATCTGTCCTCAAAAGAGGTTTTCGGATGTTCTATTTAGCTCTAGTCACCATGGGTGAATATTTGAGGGGTAGAGGGGCTGGGATTAATTTGTGGTGGTATTGGGTTGGAGGAAGTAGAGGATGGAGTGGTGGGGAATGGGGAGTTATCTGGAGAGAGAGGTTTAGGTGTAGCAATGGTATGTGGAGAAATGGTTGTAGGAGATGATTCTGAGATGATGTTTGTAGTGAGGGTAGGTGTGCTGAAGGGTAGATGAAAAGGAAAAGTAACAGTGGATGGTGAGGATCCAGAAGTGGTTTGAGGGCTAAGAGTCAAAGAGGGAAATGTGTTTTCATGAACGATGACATCCCTGGAGATGTATATCTTATGAAAAGTGAGGTCATATCATAGGTAGCCTTTGTGGTTTGTTGCATAGCCAAGGAAAAGGCACTTTATGGTGCGAAAGGCTGTTTTATTTCTTTTTTGTGGTCTGAGGTTGGGCCAACATTCACATCCAAAAACTTTCAGAAAAGAATAGTCAGGGGTTGATGGCATAGGGTCTCATAGGGTGTTTTGTTTTGAAGAGTGGGGGAGGGTGTACGATTTAGGAGGTCTGTGGCAGTGTGAAAGCTTCTTTCCCAGAAAAATAAGGGTAGGTGGGCATGGGCAAGGAGAGAGAGACCCCTGTCAACAATGTGTTTGTGCCTTACTTCAACACTGCCGTTTTGCTGATGTGAATAGGGACAGGTTATTCTGTGTGAAATTCCTTTTGCTCGTAGAATAGATGTTAGGGGTTTAAATTCTCCCCCTATCTGTTTGCATGCTTTTTACAGTTGTGTTAAAATTTTTTTCCACCAGAGACAGAAAAGAGGTACCAATACAAGTAACATCTGAATTAGAGAAAAAAAATCAAATAAAATTACTAAATAGTCATCCACTATAGATAGATAATACCTAGCACCATTGTGAGCCAAAACTGGTGCTGGTCCCCACACATCTAAGAACAATAAGTGAAGGGAGTGGTGGATTTAGTGAGAGAAGTAGGGTGAGGTAAGGCATGTTAGGGGTGCCCAAAAAAACCCGTTACCGCGGTACTGTACCGTAACCTGTTTATACCGTACCGTCTAACCGGTTAACCGTACCGTCTTTGACGGTAGGTTAACCGAACCGTTATAGTTAAACAATTGCGGTTTAGGTAACAGTATGTAATTTCTATACCGCGGTTAACCACGGTTAACCGGTTATATATAATATAATATATATATAAATATATTAGTACTATAAACATAACATATATAAAATTGAACTTTCAAATTGCTGTACGTGATTAAACAAATCCAACTCACATAAAAATATATATAAATGACCTGGTTTTGGCCCACGTAAACCTTTAAAAATTGGCCAACACCATCTCATACTTTAAACGTGGCGTGTGAGTGAGATGCTGCCAAAATTCTCAGTGAAATACGGTAGGGTTGAAAATAAAAAATTGATTTACCGCTTACCGAAACTTGTCGCCGTTGTCGAGGCGCTTGCTTGCCTTTTCCATTTTTCTACCGGCTCGACGACTCAAACACAAACTCAGCACTAACAGTCTACGTGCCTTTTGTGATTGTTTACCCCATCACCTCCTGTTCTATCCACGACGATGGTTACCACTGCCACCGCTTGCTACTGTTGCTATTGACTCTTAGAGTTTACTGCTGCTTACTACTCTGAGTAGCGACTGTTGCTGCTATTATTTACTGTCGGCTACACCACCATGTTGCTTCTATTTTGGCGTTGATATTTTGAAATTATTTGCTAGGTGACAGTCTTTTGTATATCCTTTAACTTATCTTTTGAAAACTTAACAACGATTATCTAAAAAGAGGGCACTACATACCTAAGATGTAATATATTATGTGTGGTGAAGAACACGGTAAATATTTTGAGATGTATTTTGATATCATTCAGTTGAGAAAGCAGGTTGTAAATTATGTTGTTCGAATCTAAGTAAAATGATTTTGCCTTATATTCATAGACTGTGTAAACAGAATGGTAACGGTTAACCTGAATTACCGTACCGCATTAGACGGTTAACCTGAATGCGGTTAACCGGTATAAATGGAATGGTAACGGTATCAAATTTTGAAAAACCGTATTAGCCGGTTAACCTGTATTCGGTTAACCGCATATGCGGTTAACCGTACCGTGAACACCCCTAAGGCATGTAGCTTACCCAGGCGGCATGCTTCACAATTCTGGACGGTGTTGCTTCTTGATGTGACTGGAAGATTATTGTGGTTGATAATAAAAGTAGTAACTATAGGAGAGGGATGACCAAAACGGTTGTACCAAGTGTGAGCACTTGTCCTTATTGCAGAAAGAGCCTGATGAGCCACAGGTCTCTGAGGTTGATGATGTGTCCGAGGGAAGCAATATAATCCATGTTTAAGTCCGCCCTTGACAAGAACCTTCCCCGTAGTTAGATCCTTCATAAGGAAGTAAGTAGGATGAAATTCAAAAATAGGTTATGATCAGAGGCAAATTGACATACTGAGAGAAGATTTTTTGTGAGGTGGGGAACATAGAGAAGATTGGGGAGAAGAAAATTGCCTGTGGGTGTGGGGAGAAGGCCACTGCCTTGTCCCTTGACAGGGAGAGATGAGCCATTGCCAAAACTGACTAGATTAGAAGAATAGAAGTCTGGGTCAATAGTGAGGTTGCTTAGGTCATTAGTGAAGTGGTGAGAGGCTCCACTATCAGGATACCAAGTGTTGTCTATGGGGACTGTGAAGGTAAAATGAGCATAATTTGGTGAGGGTGCCTGGTAGGAGTGGTCAAATCAAGGATAGCAGTTGGTAGCTATATGACCTACTTTGTTACAGACTTGGCAGGTTGTTCTAGTGTCTGGTTTCCCAGAGAGATGATAGTTAGAGGAGGAATAGTTGTTACCTCTGCCATTGCCACGATTTGAATTTCTTCCTCCTCGATTATTACCTCTGTTGGAACGGCCCCCTCTACCCAGTGGCGGACCCAGAAGTCAAACCTTGTGGGGTCCAAATTTTTTTGACATTAACATATATTATATTTAAAGGTAATATATAAATGTGGGGTCATAATTTTTTTCACCATTAATTAATATATATATATTATTTAAAGGTAATATTTAAATTTTAAATAAGTAGGTAGTATTTGTAAATTAGACTCATTTTTTAAATAGTTAAACATGGGGTTAAACTTTAACATGGGATCAAACAAGTAATTTTGTTTCATAACATTAAAAACCTAAAAATAGGTCGACAATAATTGAACTTACAAGTTACAACCCACATATAGGAACATGTCTCTACCACTAAATTATTATCAACTTTTAGTATTTTACTCAATTTTATTTTATTAAAACTATACTTAAAAAAATTATTAGCATAAAAGCTATAGGGTCCGGGACCCCACCTCGGTCCGCCCCTGGCTCTACCCCCTCTGTAGTTGTTGTAGTTTGTGGTGTTGTTTTTAGAAGAGGTAGAGTATTGTGTGTTGTTAATTGAGACTTGGGCAGTGGACAGAGTTTCTAGGTTTTTTTTCAGAGAGCATGGTCTCAAAAGTGAGAAGATAGCTATAGGAAGTGCGAGGGGTGACCGCATTGGACATAATGGTGAGATTAGTAGAAACGGTACCATATTCAGAAGGAAGGCCTCAAACAATATAACTTACAAAATCACTATCAGAGATTGGGAAATCAGCTGAGGCAAGACAGTTTGCTATGTTTCTTACCCGACCAAAGTAAATTGCTACCGAGTCAGAGCCTTTTTTTATGCCCATTAGTTGGGGTTTGAGATGCATAACCCTTGCATTGAGTTGAGCAGAGAAAATTTGCTTGATAGTGTCCCAAACAGGTTTAAAGGAATCGCAGGGAGTGACTTGATTCACCAAGCTGCCAGTCATGGAGGTGGTAAGAACAACCATAATAAGCTTGTCTGTTTGCTTCCATTTAGTGTACCCAGGGTTAACCTGATTGTTTATTTGTGCAGAAGGACAAGGGTTAGAGTCATCAACCCAACCAAACAGTCCATGACCGGAAAGATAAGGCTCAATCTGTTTGAGTCAAACCTAATAATTATCTGTCGTGAGCTTGGTGAAGTGTTGAGAGGTGGAAACATGGGAGGAGAATGTGGTGGTGCTGGTGGAGCTGGCTAGAGCCGAGGATGTAACGACCCCACTACCGGCCTAGGAGTTAGGGCCGTTACACGCCGCGAGTCTATTACCTAACGTCGCAAGGCTCTAACGCAAATCAAACCCCAAACCGGAACAAAGCTTTAATAAAGATCGCAAAACTTACAATATCCAAATGTATTCATAAATCCAAATATCCAAAGTAAGGCCCGAAGGCTACAAAAGGGGTTCAAAACGTCTAAAGCATAATCGGATCAAAAGTATAACAAAACATAAAGTAAAGAACAACTCCAGAAGGGGACAAAGAGAGAAGATCCCATGAGCTCATCCTGCAACATAAGTAAGGGGTGAGCTAAACATCCCAGCAAGCAGAAGACTTCCTCAAGGAAGCCCACTCAAAACAGAGCAGAAGTTGAATAAACAGAGGGAAGCGTAATCACTTTTAAACAGACGGATCAGAATTACGAATCAGAAAGCAGAGTAAAACATCACATCAAACCATGGTCAGACTTTCAGAAACAGACACAAAGGAGTGGGACACTAGGAACACGCTAGCACAACAAAAGGACTCACATAATGTTCTATGGATCCGAGGATCCCACAACAGAAGCCGTAGAGACAGCTAACAGACCCGTCGGTCACATAATGCCCTAGGGAGACCCTAAGGAGCGTAATCAGAAGGAATTCCTGCGTAGCATGCTACGGGACAGCCCGACCCGACTATCCAAGGCTCAGAAGCAACGTAACTAGGTCCCAAAATAAAAGTTCACCAAAATAGATCTTAAGCACATGAAAATGCATACAAACAGCATAAGAAGCTTATACACAAGTAGGGGAATCCAACCTCACAAACGGAACTCAAAACAGACATGAAACGGAGGAGTTATGCCAAAAACAGAGGCATGTCCGAACTTGCGTCCGACCTTGCAAGTTCGGACAGAGGCCGAGAAACAAAGGTCACGGAAAACACAGCGTCCGAACTTACGTCCGGACATTGAAGTTTGGACGTAAGTCGAGGGTCAGAATCAAAACCATCGTCGTGTCCGAACTTGTGTCCGACCTTGCAAGTTCGGACACCTGTCGAAACTCATATCAAAACACGTCCTCGCATCATGTCCGAACTTACAAGTTCGGACAGATGTCGGACACTTCAAAATCTCGGAAATCAGAAGCACGCCAGACGCACCGTCCGAACTTATAAGTTCGGACAGACGTCCGGACAGCGCAAAAGCAACAGTTCGAGAAAGGGAAACAGAGGCGAAAAACACATCAAATCATCACCAAACTCACACAAATTCCACAGATGGGTAAATCAGTACCCTCGGGGGTTTATCCAATCGATAAACAACGCAAAACCGGAGTGAAATATCCCAATCACAACACAATACCAACTCAGAAAAACTAGAACAAAACAATCCCCGAGGGTGAGTAAACTACCCTGATTCCATCCCCCACTTACCTTGAATTGCAGAGAAGACCGCACCGATCTGAAGCAGAGAGAAGCCCTGACAACACTGCAGTCCCGAACAGCAAAGCAACCACTGAATTCAGCAACATTCAGACCCCAAAATCAGAAAACCGGACAGCCCAAAAACAAAGAATCTGAAACGAAAACTGAACCCCAAGAGATCAAACCTGCACGCTCCAGAGAAGAAACCAAGACGACGACGCAGAACCAGAACCGGACCAAGATGCAGCAGCAATCGCACTAGAATCAAAAGGGCACACCAATGGAGAAGAAGAGAAAGAGAGCGCTGAAAACTGTCGAGAGGATGAGCGGGGTTTGCAAATTGATCGAGAACTCAAAATAGAATAAGTGGCTTATTTTCCTTAATAAAGCCTTACCAAAATAATAGAGAGGGAAACGACCTCCTTGCCCCCGTCTTTTAATAAAAGGACTCCGATGTCCCAAGAGCTAACCAAAGCACCACATAACATAAGAAGCAAAATAAAACCGGAATGTTATGTTATGAAATCTGAAAACGAAATACGAAGTATTACATCACTTCCCCCTTAAAAGGAATTTCATCCTCGAAATTCAACATACCTCACTGCTAAAAAAGAGAAGGGAACTTGACACGCAGCTCTTCTTCGAGTTCCCATGTCGCCTCCCGCTCGGACTGATCCGTCCATTGAACCTTAACCATAGACAGTGTCTTACTACGGAGTCACCGAACGTCACGAGCCAAAATACGCACATGAGCTGCCTCATATGTGAAATCATCCCGAAGTCGAAGCTGACCATAATCAATCACATGGCTCGGATCGTGAAGATACTTCCTGAGCATCGACACATGGAAAACATCATGCACTCCTGCTAAAGCTGGTGGTAATGGCAATCTGTAAGCCACCGGCCAAACCCTCTCAAGCACCTCGAAGGGTCCCACAAATCGAGGACTCAGCTTGCCTCGCTTACCAAAACGAACAACTCCACGAACCGGAGAAATCTTCAGATACACGTGGTCCTCAATCTGAAACTCAAGTGGACGACGCCTCTGATCTGTATAACTCTTCTGCCGGCTCTGAGCAACCAACAGACGCTCCCTGAAGTCCTGACCTTGTCCACAGCTCCCTGCACCAATTCAGGACCCACAATCGCCCTCTCTCGCAAATCATCCCAGCAAATTGGAGATCTACAACGCCTACCATACAACGCCTCAAATGGGGCCATACCAATACTCGATTGAAAACTATTATTGTAGGTGAATTCAATCAGAGTCACATGCTGATCCCAACTCCCTCAAAAGTCTAGCACGCACGCCCTCAACATATCCTCCAAAATCTGGTTCGTCCTCTCTGTCTGCCCATCGGTCTGAGGATGATATGCTGAACTGAAAGCCAAATTCGTCCCTAAAGCCTTATGCAGGCTGCGCCAGAAGCGAGATACAAATCTCGGATCCCTGTCCGAAACGATCGTCGCCGGCACACCGTGCAACCTCATAATCTCATCCACATACAGTCGAGCCAGACGCTCAAGGCTGAGGTCTTCCTCACAGGCAAGAAATGAGCTGACTTCGTCAACTGGTCCACAATCATCCATAGCGCATCATACCCAGAAGATGTCCTATGAAGCCCCACATAAAATCCATACCAACGCTCTCCCATTTCCACTCAGGAACGGGAAGGGGCTGCAGAAGACCCGCAGGCCGCTGATGCTCATCCTTCACCTGCTGACAGGTCTGGCAACGAGCTACGAAATCAGAAATCTCCCTCTTCATATTCGCCCACCAGAAAGACTCCCTGAGGTCCCGGTACATCTTCACCCCTCCTGGGTGCACGGAATAAGGAGCTCCATGAGCCTCCTGCATAATCTCATGCCAAAGATCACCCCCACTAGGCACACAGACTCAGCCTCTAAAGCGTAGACAGCCGTCGCTAGACATAGAGAACTCTGACTCCTGATCATCTGCCAGCTTCTCCCAGATCTTACACAACTCAGCATCAGCCCTCTATCCATCTCTAATCCGCTCAATCAATGTGGACTAGACCTGAATCGAAGCAATCATCCCAGCTCTGTCGGACCGGACAACCCAAATCCCCATGCGCTGAAGCTCAAGAGCAGACCTCTGAATCCCTGACATCGAACATGCAAGCCCCGGAGCACCCCTACGGCTCAAAGCATCCGCCACCACATTCGCTCTACCCAGATGATAGAGGATCTCCAGGTCGTAATCGTGCAAAAGCTTCAACCAACGCCGCTGTCTCAAATTCAGTTCCTTCTGCGTGAATAGATATTTGAGACTCTTGTGATCGTGTAGACCTTACACATCACCCCATACAGGTAGTGCCGCCAGATCTTCAAGGCGAAGACCACGACAGCTAACTCCAAATCATGGGTAGGATAATTCTTCTCGTACGACTTTAGCTGACGTGACCCATACGCCACTACCTTATCCTGCTGCATCAAAACACAACCAAGCCCTCTGTGGGAAGCATCACAGAACACCTCAAAACCATCTATCCCAGAAGGCAACACCAATATCGGAGCTGAGGTCAACCTCCTCTTCAGCTCCTAGAAACTCTCCTGGCACGCCTCGCTCCACTCAAACTTGACATCCTTTCTAAGAAGGCGAGTCAAGGGAGACACAATCTTAGAAAAACCTTCCACGAACTTCCTATAATACCCAGGCAAACCTAGGAAACTGCGCATCTCAGAAACATTAGTGGGCTTCACCCACTCCATGATCGCCCTAATCTTCTCTGGGTCCACTGAAATACCATCCTTCAAAACCACATGGCCAAGGAACACAACCCTATCCAACCAAAACTCACATTTCTTCAGCTTGGCATACAACTTCTTCTCCTTCAACGTCCGCAGAACCATCCTCAGATGCTCCTCATGCTCCTCAGCACTCTTGGAATACACCAAGATATCGTCAATAAACACAACCACAAAAGAATCTAAGAAAGGCTTAAAAACTCTGTTCATCATATCCATGAAGAACGACGGGGCATTGGTCAAACCAAAAGGCATGACCAAAAACTCATAATGCCCATACCGGGTCCTGAAAGCAGACTTAGGCACATCCTCGGCCTTAATCTTCAGCTGATGATAACCCGAACATAAGTCGATCTTCGAGAAGACTGTCGCTCCCGCTAACTGGTCGAAGAGGTCATCGATGCGGGGAAGAGGGTACCGATTGTTGATGGTAACCTTATTCAATTCCCGGTAGTCAATACACAATCTGAAGGAGCCGTCCTTCTTCTTCACAAATAACACTGGTTCTCCCCATGGGGACACACTAGGGCGAATGAAGCCCTTATCCAGAAGATCCTGCAGTTGCACCTTCAGCTTCTTAAGCTCCGCTGGACTCATACGGTAAGGGGCCTTCGAAATAGGCTGAGTCCCTGGCGCTAACTCAATAGAAAACTCCACCTCACGATCAGGTGGCAGCCCTGGCACATCGCCCTGGAACATCTCAGGGAACTCACACACAATGGGAATCTCCTCCAAACGAGCTCCCTCTCGAACCTCTGGTATATAGCAGAGAAACCCCTGGCAGCCCTTCCTCAGGAAGCTAGCTGCCTGCATGGCAGATACCAAAACCGGCGAACAAGGTACCGAATTGCCCACAAAAACGAAACGGGTCTCACCCGGTCTATCAAAGACGACTCTCCTAGCCGCACAATCTATATGGGCATGATGCGCTGCTAGCCAATCCATGCCCAAAATCACATCGAAGCAGGACATACTCATAGAAATCAAATCAGCAGGCAAGGTCCTCTCCATAACCTCTACTGGACTAGATTTGCACACAGAACTAAGCACACAAGCAGGTACGCCACTCAACGGGCTAGAAATGCATAAATCCACATCACAAGGCACAACAGACAACCCTAGACTACCCACCAAATCAGCAGACACAAAGGAGTGGGTAGCTCCTGAATCAAACAAACAAAAAACTGGCTGAGAAGAGATCTGAAGGATACCTGACACCACGCGGTCTGAAACGCTATCCCGCTCACCAGCTAGCGCATACACACGTGCCTGGGTCTGGGACTTCTTCTGGTCAGTCTTTTGCCCGGACCCTGAACCAGCACCACGGCTCTCAGAACCACCACTGCTACCTCCACCCCTAGCCTGTGGACACTGGGCAATGCGATGGTCTAGCGAACCACATTTGAAGCACGCCTCAGATTTCCTGTAGCACTCCTGTCCTGGATGAAAGCGGTCACACTCAGCACACTTCTCCACAGCAGGCGATGCAGATGAAGAAGACCCTCGATCACCTCTGTACTTCTTATGAGAAGAAGTCTGCTCCCGCCTATCAGGCTCCTCCAAACGACCCTTCCTCTTCTGATCCTTGCCCTTATCGGGCCTCTGGTCCTTCTTCTCATACCGCTGCCTAGCCTGCAGCTCAGCCTCCACAACTAATGCCACATCAGCCACATCCCTGAAAGTCTTGTGGCGGAAAGGTGCCATAGCAGCTCGAATATCACCCCTCAAACCAGCCTCAAACTTCCTAGCCTTCCGGTTATCATCCGGCTCAAGTACATACTTAGAAAGGGAGATGAACTTACGCACATACTCATCAACTGACATCTCCTTCGTCTGGCGGAGTCTCCCATACTCCACAATCTTCTGATCCCGGAAGACGTCGGGGTAAAACTGCTGGTTGAAGCAGCCCCTAAACTGCTCCCAATGGTGAGGGTACTTCCCCTCAACCATCTTCCACCACTCCTTCGCTTCGCTCTAAAACATGAAGGTGGCAAACCCAACCTTCTGATCCTCCTCACACCCCAGGACCGCAGAAGGACCTCAATAGCAGTGATCCAATGGCTCGCCTCCTGTAGGTCGCCATTAGCATCAAAAGAAGGCGGCTTCAGCTTCAGGAATTCTTGCAGCGCCTTCATGTTGCTGCCCCGGCATTACCAGCTCCTATCGCTGGGTCAGCAGTGGTCCCTACTGTCTGCAGCACC
The DNA here is from genome assembly GCA_023374045.1 of Limonium bicolor. NCBI lineage: Eukaryota > Viridiplantae > Streptophyta > Magnoliopsida > Caryophyllales > Plumbaginaceae > Limonium > Limonium bicolor. Next base: position 103,683,306 of record CM041779.1, read on the forward strand.
TGGGTGACCACCTGCTGCACTATCTCAGCGGTGTCCCCCTGGGGAGCATCGCCTGAAGCTACACCTCGTCCTGAACGTCGGGGAGGCATACTGAAGAGACAAACACACCACAACTGGTCAGAAACCATCAAACCCCACACTGTAGACATTCCAGACACACACATATGCAGACAAATCCCACAAACACCTAAGAACGAGCAACTTGGCTCTGATACCACTAAATGTAACGACCCCACTACCAGCCTAGGAGTTAGGGCCGTTACACGCCGCGAGTCTATTACCTAACGTCGCAAGGCTCTAACGCAAATCAAACCCCAAACCGGAATGAAGCTTTAATAAAGATTGCAAAACTTACAATATCCAAACGTATTCATAAATCCAAATATCCAAAGTAAGGCCCGAAGGCTACAAAAGGGGTTCAAAATGTCTAAAGCATAATCGGATCAAAAGTATAACAAAACATAAAGTAAAGAACAGCTCCAGAAGGGGACAAAGAGAGAAGATCCCACGAGCTCATCCTGCAACATAAGTAAGGGGTGAGCTAAACAGCCCAGCAAGCAGAAGACTTCCTCAAGGAAGCCCACTCAAAACAGAGCAGAAGTTGAATAAACAGAGGGAAGCGTAATCACTTGTAAACAGACGGATCAGAATTACAAATCAGAAAGCAGAGTAAAACATCACATCAAACCATGGTCGGACTTTCAAAAACAAACACAAAGGAGTGGGACACTAGGAACACGCTAGCACAACATAAGGACTCACATAATGTCCTATGGATCTGAGGATCCCATAACAGAAGACGTCGAGACAGCTAACAGACCCGTCGGTCACATAATGCCCTAGGGAGACCCTAAGGAGCGTAATCAGAAGGAATTCCTGCACAGCATGCTACGGGACAGCCCGACCCGACTATCCAAGGCTCAGAAGCAACGTACCTAGGTCCCAAAACAAAACTTCACCAAAATAGATCTTAAGTGCATGAAAATCCATACAAACAGCATAAGAAGCTTATACACAAGTAGGGGAATCCAACCCCGCAAACGGAACTCAAAACGGAGCTGAAACGGAGGAGTTATGCCAAAAACAGAGGCATGTCCAAACTTGCGTCCGACCTTGCAAGTTCGGACAGAGGCCGAGAAACAAAGGTCGCGAAAAACACAACGTCCAAACTTACGTCCGGACATTGAAGTTCGGACGTAAGTCGAGGGTCAGAATCAAAACCATCGTCGTGTCCGAACTTGCGTCCGACCTTGCAAGTTCGGACACCTGTCGAAACACATATCAAAACCCGTCCTCGTATCATGTCTGAACTTACAAGTTCGGACAGATGTTCGGACACTTCAAAATCTCAGAAATCAGAGGCGCGCTGTTGGGCAAAATAGTGGTGAAACTATCTTGCTAACTATGGGCAGTTAACCCAATCATTGTAGTACAACAAGGTCGTATCCACAGGGACTTCGTAACTATCTAGCTAATTATAAGCTTAGTAAATGTGCAAGAGGATATATACAAAAGTGTATAAATGTAAATTATGGGTTTTGGGTTTTGGGTTGTAATTGGAGAAATAAAGAAAAGCAATAAACACTAAACTAACTATCTAGGATAGGTGTAGCCCGGGATGGATATTTGCACCCGTCCTCCCCTTACTACCGATTGTCGAACCTCGAACTCATAGCTAAACCACGGGAACGCTTAATTAATTAGCAACCTAATCTAGGCCTACTAATCCTAACCAATTTAATCGAGACTTCTCATTCAGCTAAGCCCCGGGTCAATATATAGCACTAAGCTCAAGTTCCACTAAGGTTGCAATGTAGTCTAATCTCAAAATTATCGAAATCAGAGTACACGTTTTAGTCTCTAACAGTTTAGGATTCTATCTCTGAATACTATTTTGATAGAATCCCACAATAATGCTAAACTAATCGGTAGGCCAAACCAACCAATTTAACACATAGAAGACAAATTGAGCAAAACCCTTAACAAATCCCCAAATCATGAGCAACAAGTTTAGAAGTCATAAAACACTCAATATTCATCTTCATTAAGCTCAAAGACTAAAATAGAGCATAAAAATAAGTTCAAGATTCAACAATGGAGGTTTTAGGGATTTTGGGGCAAAATCCCCATCCCAAGCTACAAGGAAACTACACAACCATTAAAGCACAAAAGAGAGAGAAGGGAGAAGAAATAGCCATGGGAGATTGAGGAAAAGCTTCAATGGAGGTGAGCCTTCTCCTCCTTCTTCTCTTCTTCTTCTTCCTTCCCTTTCTTCTTCTTCTTCTTTCTTCCTCTTTTCTCTTGTTTTTCCGTCTTCTCTGTTCTGTGTGGAATACCCCTCTTTCCTCTTCTTTTCCCTTTTAAAATCTGATTTCTGGGCAAATTTTATGACCGACCGAACTTGCAAGTTCGGTCCTAGGGTCGGTCGATTCCAATAGCTTGCTAAAACGCGAATCTAGGCAAAATTTCGACCCGACCGACCTTGCAAGGTCGGTCCTAAGGTCGGTCGGAGTCATGCTAACTTCAAAACACTGTATCTTCTTCGTTTTAACTCCGATTTTGGATCCGTTTGCGCCCACGCGTTCCTCTCTTCGTCTACTTTTCCTAGCTATGTTACTCCTCCTGTTTAAACAATAAATGTGTAAAACACCAATGAAACACAAAACTAGAGGAAAACAAGCTAGAGTAGAGAAATGAGCATGAAAGTGTTGATTAAACATATGAAATACACCCCTAAAACATGCTCATTTGGACACTCATCACACCCCCACACTTACCTTTTTGCTTGTCCTCAAGCAAAACCAAGCACCCATGCAAGTAAGGAATGCTCAAGACTAACAAACACTATCATGAATTGTAGGATAAAAGAAGAAGCAAAAGTGATTAAAAACTTTGAGGAGTGTGAACCATCTTTAGTGGTGGCATGGGTGTGCTTAGGGCAAAACAAAATCTAGAGTTTCGGGGTATGATCCGAAGTGCTTCAAAGTTCTAAAGATTAGGTGACTTGGAGAGCTTTTACCATGTCCAACTTCTCTCAAGAATGGGCATTGAGAAGAAAACAAAAGGAAAAATAGATTTATGCATTTGTTTCACTTTTGCATAAGAGATGAGAAGATAAAATTTTGGCATCAAGCCTTTGCATTTAAGAACACTCAGCTCTCATTGTTGGTTAACAATGGCGTCTCACAAGTCCCTTGAAGGATTTTCACAAAGAAGCACCCCTTAGCAATCCCTAAGAAAGAAGACAGAAGGAACCCCAAAGCAATAAAAATCCAACCATATAAGATCACTTGGCCACACCGCATGTAAAATGCTCCTCAAAAGCAATCAAAAAGAAAAATTTAAGCATTTATCCCATAACTCATAATAGTATTTGTTCTTAATGAGAACAACTCACAACACAAGGGTCCAAGTTTTTTTTTATTTTGGACAATCACAAGATAAGCAGAGAGATCTAACATTTAAGCACGCAATTCGCCGAAAAGGTCACTCCCCCACACTTAACTTGAACAATGTCCTCATTGTTCACCAAACAAACCGGGGAAGGTTTCAGAAGACCTTTTCAGGAAGCAGGCAAAAGAGGAAACACAAGGGACATAAACACCATTATACCACAGCAGCTATCCCCAGATTTGCAGATTCAAAATTAGAGAAGAGATAACGAAAACTAAAAGAAACTAGTACTCCCTTGAGATTGCTATTGCTATCAGTTTGTAGAACTCCCCCACACTTGAGCTTCAGCCTCAAGTAGCGTAGCTTAGTTGCGGTGTGGACTGGAAGGTGCACCTGCATAAAAACACTAGAAGCAACCAAACTACAACTGGAGTTAAGGGTTAACAAAAACAAAACCAAAGGTGGGTGATCCTTGGTACGAGGATCAAACTGTGGTGGAGCCTCCTCTTCAAATTCAAGGATGTAAACATCCTTATCTTCAGTGAGCGGTGCAGGGAGAACTCCGGAGCGGACTTTGTCTTCAATCTTTGGTCCCGGATCAAATGGGAAGGTGGCCTCCACACTTAGCGGGTGTACGTTGAGCTTCCACCCAACTTCATTAGTGCACGGGTGGGGGCCTTGATCCTTCAAGTGAAGATCAAAGTTTGATGGCTCCTCCTCCTCCTCAAATTCGAGGATGTAAATGTTCTCAACTTCTTGGTGAGGCTCATGGGAAGAGCCTTGATGAAAATCAACTTCAGAGGGAGGTGGCTCCTTGAAGTTGATTATAGCACTCTCCTCTGATGGCTCGGAGGGAGGCGGCATCTCCTCCTCCTCAAGGTTGAGGATGTGTCCATCCTCATCTTCTGGGTGGAGCACAGAGAAGGAGGGGAAATAACGGTAGTTGACTTCAGAGGGAGGAGACTCCATGAAGTCAAGGTGGAAGCGGTCCTCTGATGGCTTGTCTTCGAACTCAGGCAGATGGTTGAATGATGTTTTCTCAGGTTCGAACGGGGGAGGTGATAGAGAGCAACTCAAGTCCTCAGTAAGGTGATCCACTTTATGAACCATTTCGCTCTCCGGTTGCTGCGATGCAAGGTTTAGTAGACCTTCCATCATTGCGTTCATCTCTACTAATTTGGAATAGAGCTTCAGTTGGTTCATGTCGAGGTCTTTTTCCTTAGTCTGATGCTCCACTTCATGGACCATTTCACTCTTTGGTTGTTGCTCCCTTCGAGCTAGTGTAATGAGCTGGTTCATGTCGATGGTGTTCATTCTAGCACTAAGATCCTCCAGAGTGGGTGAATCTACCCCTGCCGTGATCTCAGAACAATAAGCACTCTTCTGGCCTCCTCCACTCTCTTGGCACCTGATCCATCGACTGATGTCTTGTTCAGTGGGGTTTGGATTGACAGATAAGAACCGGTTCTCCATGAGAGTTTCCGATCTTGAGATTAGATCCTCACAAGGAGGGCACATATTAAAGGATCCACACCCTTGACAATCAATGTATTGGTCGTAGGTTGCTCCAGAGGTGTAGCCGTAACAATCTTCTGCAAGATCATCAAGACCATCCATCAGAGATAGGTTCCTAAAAAAAAGTAACACAAATTTATACATAAAAGGGGGAAATAAAGAAAATGAAAAATATACACAGAAACTAAACAGATAATAAACAGATAGTTGGACCGAAGTCCCCGGCAACGGCGCCAAAAACTTGTTGGGCAAAATAGTGGTGAAACTATCTTGCTAACTATGGGCAGTGAACCCAATCATTGTAGTACAACAAGGTCGTATCCACAGGGACTTCGTAACTATCTAGCTAATTATAAGCTTAGTAAATGTGCAAGAGGATATATACAAAAGTGCATAAATGTAAATTATGGGTTTGGGTTTTTGGGTTGTAATTGGAGAAATAAAGAAAAGCAATAAACACTAAACTAACTATCTAGGATAGGTGTAGCCCGGGATGGATATTTGCACCCGTCCTCCCCTTACTACCGATTGTCGAACCTCGAACTCATAGCTAAACCACGGGAACGCTTAATTAATTAGCAACCTAATCTAGGCCTACTAATCCTAACCAATTTAATCGAGACTTCTCATTCAGCTAAGCCCCGGGTCAATCGATAGCACTAAGCTCAAGTTCCACTAAGGTTGCAATGTAGTCTAATCTCAAAATTATCGAAATCAGAGTACACCGTTTTAGTCTCTAACAGTTTAGGATTCTATCTCTGAATACTATTTTGATAGAATCCCACAATAATGCTAAACTAATCGGTAGGCCAAACCAACCAATTTAACACATAGAAGACAAATTGAGCAAAACCCTTAACAAATCCCCAAATCATGAGCAACAAGTTTAGAAGTCATAAACACACAATATTCATCTTCATTAAGCTCAAAGACTAAAATAGAGCATAAAAATAAGTTCAAGATTCAACAATGGAGGTTTTAGGGATTTTGGGGCAAAATCCCCATCCCAAGCTACAAGGAAACTACACAACCATTAAAGCACAAAAGAGAGAGAAGGGAGAAGAAATAGCCATGGGAGATTGAGGAAGAGCTTCAATGGAGGTGAGCCTTCTCCTCCTTCTTCTCTTCTTCTTCTTCCTTCCCTTTCTTCTTCTTCTTCCCTCTTTCTCTTGTTTTTCCATCGTTTCTCTGTTCTGTGTGGAATACCCCTCTTTCCTCTTCTTTTCCCCTTTTAAAATCTGATTTCTGGGCAAATTTTACGACCGACCGAACTTGCAAGTTCGGTCTAGGGTCGGTCGATTCCAGTAGCTTGCAAAAACGCGAATCTGGGCAAAATTTTGACCCGACCGACCTTGCAAGGTCGGTCCTAAGGTCGGTCGGAGTCAGGCTAACTTCAAAACACTGTATCTTCTTCGTTTTAACTCCGATTTTGGATCCGTTTGCGCCCACGCGTTCCTCTCTTCGTCTACTTTACTCCTAGCTATGTTACTCCTCCTGTTTAAACAATAAATGTGTAAAACACCACTGAAACACAAAACTAGAGGAAAACAAGCTAGAGTAGATAAATGAGCATGAAAAGTGTTGATTAAACATATGAAATACACCCCTAAAACATGCTCATTTGGACACTCATCACGCGCCAGACGCACCGTCCGAACTTACAAGTTCGGACAGACGTCCGGACAGCGCAAAAGCAGCAGTTCGAGAAAGGGAAACAAAGGCGAAAAACACATCAAATCATCACCAAACTCACACAAATTCCACAGATGGGTAAATCAGTACCCTCGGGGGTTTAGCCAATCGATAAACAACGCAAAACCGGAGTGAAATCACCCAATCACAACACAATACCAACTCAGAAAAACTAGAACAAAACAGTCCCCGAGGGTGAGTAAACTACCCTGATTCCATCCCCCACTTATCTTGAATTGTAGAGAAGACCGCACCGATCTGAAGCAGAGAGAAGCCCTGACAACACAGCAGTCCCGAACAGCAAAGCAACCACTGAATTCAGCAACATTCAGACCCCAAAATCAGAAAACCGGACAACCCAAAAACAATGAATCTGAAACGAAAACTGAACCCCAAGAGATCAAACTTGAACACTGTTGGGCAAAATAGTGTTGAAATTATCTTGCTAACTATGGGCAGTGAACTCAATCATTGTAGTACAACAAGGTCGTATCCACAGGGACTTCGTAACTATCTAGCTAATTATAAGCTTAGTAAATGTGCAAGAGGATATATACAAAAGTGCATAATTGTAAATTAGGGATTTTGGGTTTTTGGGTTGTAATTGGAGAAATAAAGGAAAGCAATAAACACTAAACTATCTAATCTAGGAGAGGTGTAGCTCGGGATAGGATATTCGCACCCGTCATCCCCTTTCTACCAATGGCTGAACCTCGAACTCATAGCTAAACAACAGGAATTTAATTAATAACCAAATCCCGGTCTATTAATCCTAACCAATTTAACGGGGACTGAATGCTCGTTCAAATCCCCAATTCAATCAGAAGCATTAAGCACAAATCTACCCTAAGTTGCAATGAGAACCTATCTCAAAATCAGTGAAAATCGGCTAACATTGATTTAGTCCCCAACGGTTTAGGTTTCTATCTCAGAATATCATTTTGATAGAATCCCACAATAATGCTCAACTAATCGGTAGGCCAAACCAACCAATTTAACAAAATAGAAGACAGATTGAGCAAAACCCTTAACAAATCCCCAAATCATGAGCAACGAGTTTAGAAGTCATAAACACTCAATAATCATCTTCATTAAGCTCAAAGACTAAAATAAAGCACAAACACAAGTTCAAGATTCAACAATGGAGTTTAGGGATTTTGGGACAAAATCCCCAATCCCTAGCTACAAATGATTCTACACAGCCATAGAGAAAAGAAAAGCATAAAAGGGAGAAGAAGAAGCCATTAATGGAGCTTGGAAGCTTTGGAGAAGGTGAGCTCTTTCTTCTCTTCTTTCTCCTCTTCTTTCTCCTCTTCTTTCCCTTCTTTTTCGCCTTCTTTCTCTGTGTTTTCGACTGGTGGAGTCGTGGTTAAGAATGGGGAGAAGTGTCCCCAAAATCCCCGTTTTAAAACTCAAATCTGGGCAAAAATACGCGTCGGACCGCCCCACAGGGGCGGTCCATAGGGGCGGTCCACACCAGAGGCGATTTTCCGTGTTCCGAAATTGACTGGACCGCCCCACAGGGGCGGTCCACAGGGGAGGTCCGGACCAGAAGCAAAGAAAATGCTTTATCTTCTTCGTTTCAGCTCCGATTTTGGATCCGTTTGCGCCCACGCGTTCCTCTCTTCATCTACTTTACTCCTATCTATGTTATTCCTCCTGTTTAAACAATAAATGTGTAAGACACCAATGAAACATAAAACTAGAGGAAAACAAGCCAGAGTGGAGAAATGAGCATGAAAAGTGTTGATTAAACATATGAAATACTCCCCTAAAACATGCTCATTTAGACACTCATCACCCCCCACACTTACCTTTTTGCTTGTCCTCAAGCAAAACCAAGCCCCTAAGCAAGTAAGGAATGCTCAAGACTAACAAATACTAACATGAATTGTAGGATAAGAGAAGAAGCAAAAAGTGATTAAAACCTTTGAGGAGTGTGAACCATCTCTTAGTGGTGGCATGGGTGAACTTAGGGGAAAAACAAAAACTAGAGTTTCGGGGTATGATCCGGAGTGCTTCAAAGTTCTAAAGATTAGGTAACTTGGAGAGCTTTTACCGTGGCCAACTTCTCTCAAGAATGGGCATTGAGAAGAAAACAAAAGGAAAAATAGATTTATGCATTTGTTTCACTTTTGCATAAGAGATGAGAGGATAACATTTTGGCATCAAGCCTTTGCATTTAAGAACACTCAACTCTCATTGTTGGTTACCAATGGCGTCTCACAAGTCCCTTAAAGGATTTTCACGAAGAAGCACCCCTTAGCAATCCCTAAGAAAGAAGACAGAAGGAACCCCAAAGCAATAAAAATCCAACCATATAAGATCACTTGGCCACACCGCATGTAAAATGCTCCTCAAAAGCAATCAAAAAGAAAAATTTAAGCACTTATCCCACAACTCATAATAGTATTTGTTCTTAATGAGAACAACTCACAACACAAGGGTCCAAGTTTTTTTATTTTGGACAATCACAAGATAAGCAGAGAGATCTAACATTTAAGCACGCAATTCGCCGAAAAGGTCACTCCCCCACACTTAACTTGAACAATGTCCTCATTGTTCACCAAACAAACCGGGGAAGGTTTCAGAAGACCTTGTCACGAAGCAGGCAAAAGAGGAAACACAAGGGACATAAACACCATTATACACACAGCAGCTATCCCCAGATTTGCAGATTCAAAATTAGAGAAGAGAGAACGAAAACTAAAAGAAACTAGTACTCCCCTGAGATTGCTATTGCTATCAGTTTGTAGAACTCCCCCACACTTGAGCTTCAGCCTCAAGTAGCGTAGCTTAGTTGCGGTGTGGACTGGAAGGTGCACCTGCATAAAAACACTAGAAGCAACCAAACTACAACTGGAGTTAAGGGTTACAAAAACAAAACCAAAGGAGAACGAAAACCAAAAACAGGAAATAAAAATAGTGGAGTCGTTGTGGGCAAATATTAAAGGAAGGGTGAAACGAGTACTCCCCGATAAGATGCGGAAGGAAGATAGGGTGCCCGCACAATTGCAAGTGGGAGGGGTCGTTGAGGTGCTACCTTCAATCGTTGGAGATGAAGGTCCTCTTGGAAAATTTCGCCAGAGGTTCCTTTGTAATTGTTCCTAATTCCATCCCTTTTTCAGAGGGGCTTACCTGTTTCCAAAATATTCACAACACAGACGCCACCAATTGGGCGTAAAAGGGCAAGTCCAAAGAATGCCAAAATAGCCCATTATTGAAAACAATGCAAAATCTAAACTAACAGAATTTAAAAGACAGGACACGAAATGAAATCCGGGTTGCCTCCCGGTAAGCGGCCCTTCTTTAAGGTCTTTGGCTAGACCATACCACCGTGAAGTCATCCGGGATCGAATATGAACGTTGAAGTCGGCTTCAACGGGTGGGTTGGGCGGGCATCATCTAGCAATGAAGAACGACCCGGATCAAAAGGAAATGTGGCCTCAACACTTAGGATGTGAAAGTGTAAACTCCACCGATCGTTCATCAGGTGGAAGTGTTGAGGTGGGTGATCCTTGGTACGAGGATCAAACTGTGGTGGAGCCTCCTCTTCAAATTCAGGATGTAAACATCCTTATCTTCAGTGAGCGGTGCAGGGAGAACTCCGGAGCGGACTTTGTCTTCAATCTTTGGTCCCGGATCAAATGGGAAGGTGGCCTCCACACTTAGCGGGTGTACGTTGAGCTTCCACCCAACTTCATTAGTGCACGGGTGGGGCCTTGATCCTTCAAGTGAAGATCAAAGTTTGATGGCTCCTCCTCCTCAAATTCGAGGATGTAAATGTCCTCAACTTCTTGGTGAGGCTCATGGGAAGAGCCTTGATGAAAATCAACTTCAGAGGGAGGTGGCTCCTTGAAGTTGATTATAGCACTCTCCTCTGATGGCTCGGAGGGAGGCGGCATCTCCTCCTCCTCAAGGTTGAGGATGTGTCCATCCTATCTTCTGGGTGGAGCACAGAGAAGGAGGGGAAATAACGGTAGTTGACTTCAGAGGGAGGAGACTCCATGAAGTCAAGGTGGAAGCGGTCCTCTGATGGCTTGTCTTCGAACTCAGGCAGATGGTTGAATGACGTTTTCTCAGGTTCGAACGGGGGAGGTGATAGAGAGCAACTCAAGTCCTCAGTAAGGTGATCCACTTTATGAACCATTTCGCTCTCCGGTTGCTGCGATGCAAGGTTTAGTAGACCTTCCATCATCGCGTTCATCTCTAATAATTTGGAATAGAGCTTCAGTTGGTTCATGTCGAGGTCTTTTTCCTTAGTCTGATGCTCCACTTCATGGACCATTTCACTCTCTGGTTGTTGCTCCCTTCGAGCTAGTGTAATGAGCTGGTTCATGTCGATGGTGTTCATTCTAGCACTAAGATCCTCCAGAGTGGGTGAATCTACCCTTGCCGTGATCTCAGAACAATAAGCACTCTTCTGGTCTCCTCCACTCTTGGCACCTGATCCATCGACTGATGTCTTGTTCAGTGGGGTTTGGATTGACAGATAAGAACCGGTTCTCCATGAGAGTCTCCGATCTTGAGATTAGATCCTCACAAGGAGGGCACATATGAAAGGATCCACACCCTTGACAATCAATGTATTGGTCGTAGGTTGCTCCAGAGGTGTAGCCGTAACAATCTTCTGCTTGATCATCAAGACCATCCATCAGAGATAGGTTCCTAAAAAAAAGTAACACAAATTTATACACAAAAGGGGGAAATAAATGAAATGAAAAATATGCACAGAAACTAAACAGATAATAAACAGATAGTTGGACCGAAGTCCCCGGCAACGGCGCCAAAAACTTGTTGGGCAAAATAGTGTTGAAACTATCTTGCTAACTATGGGCAGTGAACCCAATCATTGTAGTACAACAAGGTCGTATCCACAGGGACTTCGTAACTCTAGCTAATTATAAGCTTAGTAAATGTGCAAGAGGATATATACAAAAGTGCATAATTGTAAATTAGGGGTTTTGGGTTTTTGGGTTGTAATTGGAGAAATAAAGGAAAGCAATAAACACTAAACTATAATCTAGGATAGGTGTAGCTCGGGATAGGATATTCGCACCCGTCATCCCCTTTCTACCAATGGCTGAACCTCGAACTCATAGCTAAACAACAGGAATTTAATTAATAACCAAATCCCGGTCTATTAATCCTAACCAATTTAACGGGGACTGAATGCTCGTTCAAATCCCCAATTCAATCAGAAGCATTAAGCACAAATCTACCCTAAGTTGCAATGAGAACCTCATCTCAAAATCAGTGAAAATCGGCTAACATTGATTTAGTCCCCAACGGTTTAGGTTTCTATCTCAGAATATCATTTTGATAGAATCCACAATAATGCTCAACTAATCGGTAGGCCAAACCAACCAATTTAACAAAATAGAAGACAGATTGAGCAAAACCCTTAACAAATCCCCAAATCATGAGCAACGAGTTTAGAAGTCATAAACACTCAATAATCATCTTCATTAAGCTCAAAGACTAAAATAAAGCACAAACACAAGTTCAAGATTTCAACAATGGAGTTTAGGGATTTTGGGACAAAATCCCCAATCCCTAGCTACAAATGATTCTACACAGCCATAGAGAAAAGAAAAGCATAAAAGGGAGAAGAAGAAGCCATTAATGGAGCTTGGAAGCTTTGGAGAAGGTGAGCTCTTTCTTCTCTTCTTTCTCCTCTTCTTTCTCCTCTTCTTTCCCTTCTTTTTCGCCTTCTTTCTCTGTGTTTTCGACTGGTGGAGTCGTGGTTTAAGAATGGGGAGAAGTGTCCCCAAAATCCCCGTTTTAAAACTCAAATCTGGGCAAAAATACGCGTCGGACCGCCCCACAGGGGCGGTCCATAGGGGCGGTCCACACCAGAGGCGATTTTCCGTGTTCCGAAATTGACTGGACCGCCCCACAGGGGCGGTCCACAGGGGAGGTCCGGACCAGAAGCAAAGAAAATGCTTTATCTTCTTCGTTTCAGCTCCGATTTTGGATCCGTTTGCGCCCACGCGTTCCTCTCTTCATCTACTTTACTCCTATCTATGTTATTCCTCCTGTTTAAACAATAAATGTGTAAGACACCAATGAAACATAAAACTAGAGGAAAACAAGCCAGAGTGGAGAAATGAGCATGAAAAGTGTTGATTAAACATATGAAATACTCCCCTAAAACATGCTCATTTAGACACTCATCAAACACGCTGCAGAGAAGAAACCAAGACGACGACGCAGAACCAGAACCGGACCAAGATGCAGCAGCAATCGCACCAGAATCAAAAGGGCACACCAATGGAGAAGAAGAGAAAAAGAGCGCTGAAAACTGTCGAGAGGATGAGCGGGGTTTGCAAACTGATCGATAACTCAAAATAGAATAAGTGGCTTATTTTCCTTAATAAAGCCTTACCAAAATAAAAGAGAGGGAAACGACCTCCTTGCCCCCGTCTTTTAATAAAAGGACTCCGATGTCCCAAGAGCTAACCAAAGCACCACATAACATAAGAAGCAAAATAAAACCGGAATGTTATGTTATGAAATCTGAAAATGAAATACGGAGTATTACAGAGGATGTAGCGGAACGGAAGAGGTGCTGGAATGGGAGGATTCTAGAGTTTTGTCCATTGTTGCTGCCAGAAACAGTCACGGGAATGGGTAGGGTGGGAGGAAAAAGAAGAAGGGAGCAGCGAATGAGGTCGGTGGCTCTAGTACCATAGAGAGGATATTAGAAAAGTAGGGTTGATAGGGCCATGTGTAAATGCAAATTATGCAATGCTCACTTGTATTGATTCGTTGTGTACATAAGAGTATATATAGAGAGTAAAAGGATAAGGTTTGTCACAAGTGGATAACTACAAGTGTAAATAATCTGGAAAAGAATATGTACTTGGCCTTATACTAATATTTGGGCCTGACTTATTTACTGGGCTATTCTTGACCACATTTATGTGTAAAATGGGTGAAGTTTCGACTTACTCCAAAGTGACTAAAAACTTTATTCTATCGTTAGTTATGTTATAAAAGACAAATTTGACGTGTAAATGAAGATGACTCCATTCACCATTAAACCTGGTAAAATTAGACCGTCTTAAAAATTCACTCGTTTCACTTAATTTTTTTTTTAATCTGATTGAAACTCAAAAATCGTATAAATGTATTAAACTCAACATTTGAGTGGATCAAAATAATAGTGATGTGAAATTGATCTAAATCTGAATATTCCAAAATAATAATAATCATAATTTAAATTTGACATAAATAGGGGTGAGTATCCAGTTTGGATATTTTGGATTTATCCAAAAATCAAATTAATCATTTTTTGTTGTAGTTTTAACCGAATTTTGTAACCAAATTTAAAATTTCGGTTAACCAAATTATCCAAATTATAATTTTGTTTGGATCCACTAGCTAAAATTTAGATTTTGGTTCGGTTTTCGGGTTTTCACTCAAAAAAATTTCAAATTTTAGATAATTTGTATAACGATTAATTCGGTTTTGGTGTTAATTTGGATAATAATTCGGTTTTTAACCAAAATAACTGAAATCTAAGTTTTTTTTAACAATTTAAAATTCGATTAACCGAATTATCCAATACTAGGATTAGATAAAGGCACCTTATTTGCCTTTACCATAAAGGCAACAATATACGCCATCGATATAAAACTATATATGCCATGGGTATACATAATATTAGCCATGATTATATATAAATAACAACCATCATATAAAAAAATATCTTAATATATAAATAATTGTGAGTAATAAATTTAAGTGAATCTTAAGAACAAAAAACTTTCCTATGGTGGTTTTTAGGGTGTGTGGTGTAGGAGAATCATTTTTTAACTCGTTTTATATTTTATAATGTCGTCATTGACTCGACAAATTTTAAAGGTTTATGGTAATGACCTTAAACCCTTCACTACAAACTCTAAAATAGATTTTCATTGTTTTAGCTTTCCTATGATGGTATTTAAGATCTATGCTGACTAACATGTTCGGGTATATGTACGGCTAACAATCTTTTATTTATTAGTTTAAGCTTTTATATACAAAAAATTGTTGCCATAGACAGTAAGATATGTAAGCCATGTATACATAAATATGTATACCATAGATAAATAAAATATTGGCCACGGTTGTATATCGTTAATATTCCATTGCTTATATAAACGGTTTATGGTTTAGGGTCTTACAATGCTTGTATTACAAACCCTAAAAATGTTTTCGGTATTTTTTAACTGATCATATAGTGGTTTTTATGGTTTGTGATATAGGGTAATGTTGGTGTAGCGTAATCTTAAAAAAATCATTTTTGAGGCTGGTTACTGAGCCTATAGCTTGTATTCTGTCGCCAACAGCCTATGAGTACATTTAGACTACAAATAACAACTTCCTTAAAATATTATTATTAGTTATCTGGTGGCTATCAATTTTCATATATATGACCAATATCATCCTATAAAAATGACTGACATTTTTCTCTATATGGCTGATATTAATGCCTTTATGTAAAGACAATTAAATTACCTTTAGCTTAACCACGCCCCTGATTAAACCCGAGTAGATGAAATATTATACTAAATCCTTTTTTTAACTCAAGCGCTCCTATTTATCACACCCTTGAACTATTTCATCTCGTTGGTATTTTCTTTTTAAATGAATTTTTTAAAAATAATAGAAGTAAAGAAAACAATTAATTAAATCATAAAAAATAGACTAAGAAAAGCATATACAGATGGAATATGGTAGATATCTATTTAACTCTTTTATCGGAAAATTTTATGACCGATAGAACATGATTTTGTCTGAATATGATTAACTCAAAATCTGATATAATCTGAAATTTTTATTGACTCAAATGGGTCATCATTCAAACAAGTATAATCCAAAGCTTACATATAACTTATTTGTAGACCTATTTAAGAAACTCAGTGCCAACATATACAAACAAGGACTAGAAACCTCTTATATATTAAATTCATATTAATAACAAAATAAAGATAAATTTGGGTTTCACAAATAGAGACTGGGAACTTTATGTATGAATGGAATACGGATTTTGTGTTTGATCAATTGGAATAGGCTAGTAACAAATTCTCTTATATATATATATATTGATAACGATAAACATTTTGCTGATCCTCGATTGCATAATACAATTCAATTCACATCAATCCAATTTGCTTGTCTTGTTCTGCCATGGATACTTGAGCAGAAATCCCTTGAACTGGATATAGTATAAATACAATCCTCCGGGTGTCACCTCCCATGTACAGTGCCTACCGCCATATTGTCCATCTACAAACTCCATATTTTCTGCAAAAGCTAGGAAATTAGTCGCATGCCCTTTCACCTTTCCATTCACCTTCCAGGTGGCGTTGCACCAGTAATGAATTCGACAAAATGGTGAGGTTGTGTGATGGTGTTTAATTATATGCGTAGCGATTTGTATATATGTAGAAAGAGATTCATGTATTCTTGAGAGTAAAGCTCAAACTTCTACTCTGATGTTACATTGTTTACGTATATAGGAGATTTATATCCACAAATATCTCAACTAACAATATACTAACTAACTCTAGATAATCCAAGTAGTAATTAGTAAATAATTTGTTAACTAGAGTTGGGCTGAACTTGTGGATTGATCCAATACCCCCCGCAAGACACAGGTGGGCTTGCTCACCAAGTCTTGAATCCTTGCTGGTACGCATGCCCATATGATGAAGTTGACTACGATATCGTGTTCCAGGTAGAGCCTTGGTCAACATGTCCGCGAGCTACATGGAAGTAGATGTATAAGAAAGATTAACAAGTCCTTGTTGAATTTTCTCATGGACGAAATGACAATCTATCTCAATATGTTTGGTGCGTTCGTGAAACACCGAATTACGAGCAATGTGAATGGCAGACTGATTATCACATTTGATAGAGATCGGTGTAATGTCGGCAACCTCAAGCTCATTGAGCAACCGGCTAAGCCAAGTCAAATCGGCTGTAACTCGCCGTAAAGAACGATATTCAGCCCCTGCACTTGAGAGAGAGAGACAGAAGTTTGCTTCTTGGTCTTCCAATAGATAGGACTGTCGCCAAGAAAAATATAAAACCCAGAAACAGACTTCCGTGTATTGGGACAAGCTGCCCAATCAGAATCACAATAAGCGATAAGATCAAGACGAGAGGAAGATGTCTTATTTAGTGTAATGCCATATCCCATAGTACCTTTCACATAACAGAGCACATGTAGGGCAACTTCCATGTGAGTATCGCACGGTTTTTGCATGAACTGACTCAATACCTGAACAACAAAACTAATGTCTGGTCTAGTGTTGGAAAGATAATTAAGTTTCCCCACAAGCCGTCGGTAAACAATGGGATCCTCGAGAACTTTCCCCTCATCTGTATGCAAAGAAACACCTACCACCATCGGGCTGGCCACAACTCGTATGTTTTCACACCCATACTCCTTAAGCAACTCCAAACAGAACTTTCGTTGAGACAAAATGACTCCACGATTAGTCGCCACAAACTCTATGCCAAGAAAATAATGAAGAGCGCAAAGGTCCTTGATTTTGAAATTCGTGTCAAGAGCACGCTTTATGTTATCAACATCACTTTTATTGGACCCAAAGACCAAGATGTCATCCACGTATATAGCAATGAAAAGACAATGAACACCATTCTTCAGATGAAACAAGGAGTAATCATTCTTTGACTGAGTAAAACCCATAGTCTTGAGAAACCGTGTAAGCTTATTAAACCACTGACGAGAAGCCTGCTTAAGTCCATAAAGAGACTTTTTTTAGCAAACAAGCCTTATTCTTTTCCGGAACATCAAGTCCCTGAGGAATTTTCATATAGACTTCTTCATCCAAATTGCCATGAAGGAACACATTGTTAACATCCAACTGATTAATGTACCACCCCTTATTGAGAGCCACAGTGATAAGAGCTCGAACTGTAGTCATCTTGACAACAAGAGAAAAGGTTTAGTGATAGTCAATGCCATGTCGTTGAGTAAACCCCTTCGCCGCGTTGATTTTCTTCATGAGTTAAGATAGAGAAGGCTTTTTCGAAATCTGGAGTATCCTCCATAGCAAGTATTTGACTTCTAATATGTGCGTAAGACTTGTTTAAGCCCATTAGAAATTGAATTAACTTATCTTCCTCTTCACGATTTCTCTGGGTTTTGCGAGCACCGTAACTACACTCCAGTGGCGGTCTGAGCATCTCGATCTCACCCCAGACGTTCTTCAATCGTGTGAAGTAAGCTGTGATTGACTCTTTCCCTTGGTTAATTTCCGAAAGACTTTGTTTTAATCCATGAATCATAGCTATTTTTTTCTGTTCGTACCTTCGACAGAGTGCATCCCAAATCTGTTTTGGATTACCGGAATACATCAAGCTGCCGGTAATACTTGGGTCAAGCGAACTCGTAATCCAAGAATCGACCAGCGAATTCGATCGAACCCACGCCGAGAGACACAGTGGATCATCTGCACTTGGTTTCTTGACTTCCCCGGTAACAAAACCGTATTTATTTTTTGCTTTGAGGCTTAGTGTCATGGCCCACTTCCACCCCAAGAATCCCGTCCCCTTGAATTTTCTTGTGAGATTGAGTCCTGGATTCTCTGATCCATGGACATATAGAGGATCAGAGACATTAATACCAGCAACCGGTGTCGCAACTTCAGCAAATTTCTTTCCTTTGCCGTCGTCTCCCATCTTTTCTTCCTATGTTTGAACAACGCCAGATACTAAGAAACAAAACGTAGGTCTTCAAATGATTTCTCTGATACCATAATGCTGTTTAATTATATGCGTAGCGATTTGTATATATGTAGAAAGAGATTCATGTATTCTTGAGAATAAAGCTCGAACTTTTGTTTTGTATTATTGTATATGTCTACTCCGATGTTACATTGTTTACATATACAGGCAGATGATAAAGAGTAAAAGAAAGTTTTACATCCACAAATATCTAAACTAACAATATACTAAATAACTCTAGATAATCCAAGTAGTAATTAGTAAACAATTTGTTAACTAGAGTTGGGCTGAACTTGTGGACTGGTCCAATATTGTGAAAGACCACTTATAGATGCCACCGATTGGAATGTGGTGGATCCCTAGATCGTCGACTTTTGACCAGCAGTGCACGTCCAAGACGGATTTGGTGTTTTTCGGGAGCTGGTTTGTGATGCTTAGATGGTAAGGGCTGATTGTGAAGTATCCAAAGACTTGTATAGTTGAAATTGTGAGATAGACGAGGGTAGCCATGACTGTTGTCGTTAATGTTGTCAGGTGATTGTTGAAATAACAGGATGCCATCATCTTGTTTGTGTTGAAGTAATTTGATATTTGATAAGTTATGTGTGTTATTGTTAAGGTGTACATGTGTTCATATCTGAAAAGCCACTTTAAATACCATCGTCATCTCATTTATTTATTTTTTATACTTTGGATTGGTAATAAATGTTTTGTTCAGTTACCTTCACAGTGAAGAAACAAAGGATAAAAGGCCAGAGGTTATCTTCAATTATTGAATGTTGTTACTGAGGTTCACAATCCTTTAGTAGAAAAACATCCCACAAAAATGAAGCACTTATGGCATCATAACATTGAATGAATTCACTTTGTGTAGAAGTGAAAGAAAGTTCATAATAGAATACATTTAGTGGGATTTGTTTAAAATGAAATTAATAAATTGATTTACATATTAATGGTCACTTTTTTTAAACCAAATTGGAACTTATATTAATGACTACATATTAGAGTTACAACACCTAGAACCAACACCGGAACCTGCCCACTACGGCTTATTCGATAGAATGGTGTAATGACAGCCAAAGGCACAATTGCCTTTAAGGATCTCGATGAACAAACCATGTCATCTTCATGAGGAACCCAACCAGCAAAACCAAAGAGTTCATCCCAACCCGACCTGATTCTAGTAATTAATACTAAGCATGATTCCAACATAGAAAGCATAAAAACTAAGGTACTAGCTACAAGAAGTAGAAGCAAGTAGCATAAGAACAAGAGCATTAAACTTAAACAACCTGACCTAACTGCCGAGGAAATGCCTACACTCAGACAATAGGTTCCAAGGACTTTATTCTTCATTGTGGTCCTGAGGTGGCCTCGAGACCGCATTTAGGTTTAAGTGATGACAACATCCATATGAACAATTATTAACACTTGTGCATTCTCTCGTGTCTCCTGAACCATTATGTGCCTCCGCAAGTACGTCACCGGTTTCTTCCTTTGCGTTTGGCTTCATCAAGCTTCAAGTCCTAGCATTTTGTTCGAGAGGCATAAGTCACCAGTTGATCAAACGTCCACTCCCTAGATGAATACTTGGCTCCAGGACCAGTGGTTCTGCCCAAGTCCACATTTGCATCACACACAGAGGGTGAAACTGGCAAGGTAAGCGGTGTCCCCAACAGCGGAAATCCAGACGGTGGCGGGAGACTCTCTCCCAAGAGATCATAAGCAATACCTCGTATGGAAGTGGTGAGCCAGTAAGAGATCTAGGGACCCTGGATCTAGATTGAGCAAGAAACACATTCGTAGCCAACCACATCTTGTAGGATGCACCATTCTCATTTGAGGGAACCATAAGCAGTCAAATGTCAAAGGAGTGGGTAAAGAAACCACATTTACGACAAATAAGGGGCATAATGTCCTCGGTAATAGTAAACACTAAGTCAATTACCTTAAGAGACAAACGAAAAGAACACTAAACCGGAATCTGGATATTAAGCAAGACTTTGATACGTAAGCAGTCAAGTCCAAGGTGTGTAGAGTCCTCCATTATTCTAGTAAATTGACCAACCTTGGAAGCAACCCATTAAGCAAAAGTAATGTTGTGATAATCCTTTCGGACATCAAACGCATGGATCCATAATGGGACCCATTTGAACTACTGACTATCCAAGGGGGTGTCCGGATCATACGCTTGAACTGCGAAGAGAATGCGGTTGGTAGTCCATAGCCCTCTAATGAGTACAACTTGCATATCGCTCTGAGTTTTGAATTTGATAACGAAAAGGTTAGGACCAACCTTATAGAATGGATATTACCAAAGTCGCTCCAGCTGGCTTGGAGATGAAAGCGCCGCGAAAGCGCCACAAAAGCGCTTCAAATTGCTGAGAAGAGAAGAGTCTAGATAACAAATAGTGGCTGCAAATGAGACGAACTCCTAGAACATTAATAACCTTCATGGCTAATATGGGTTCGGAAGCTTGGTATGAAATTTTAAAGGGTTTAGATACCTTCACTACCATTAAAAAACTTTTTTCCTTTACTGCTATGACTCTAAGGCTAGATTTTTATGACATAATCCCTCAAACCCTAGAATTCCCAATGTGTTACGAATAAAGATTGCTTTCACATTTTTTTAGCCAAATGTACAATATGCTTTGAGATCGAGAATAAAAGCAAGGACTAACTGTACACCAAACATTTCGATGTATATATTCGTTTCATTCCTATCTAATGGAAATTCATACCTAAACAAACACGTGGTTGAACTGCGCTTCTGTAATTCCAGTCCGATGTTATGACATTGAAGCCAACAGAGAATACTATAGTCAACATGCACGACCAACCTCTGGACCGTTTGGCATGATTATCAAAACAACAAATATGTTTTATGATCAACTTTTTTGACGCAAGAATTAGATTTAGGATATGGGATTCAGAGAAATCATATAAATTTAGACCAAAAGAATTTACAATTTCTAAGCAACGCAGCTCCGCACCACCTAGACCTAGGCTATATCAATCGGCAACAATATACATACATATTATCAAGATGAAACTTTTGAGGGTACGGTAAAAAACAATGAATACATTTTACAAGAAATCTGTTAGTTTCGTGGACCTTTGAGCCGTTTAGCCAGGAGATCAACAGGTAAAGAACCTAAAGCTACAGAAGAATGTGAGCCATCCAATGGGTTACCATCGTCAATTGAATTCTCATCAAAGAAGTAATCATCATCATAGTCATCACTACTGCTACCATCACTATCATAGCTGTCAACCGAGTTGGCATCTGAACTTCCAGTAGAAACCAATGTTGCAGGATATGAATGCTCCAGTGCCTGCACTGCACGGTCAAATTCCTCCACTTTCTCAAGAAGAGTGTCAGGGTCGAGCTCAATGTCTTCTTCTCTCAGCACCATAGCCTTGCTTGAGTCTATGGCGTGCTTCCATAGAGACATCATCCTAGGACTAGAGATACTACTACTTTTGATGTTTTTAGGAGAATTAGCTGAATGTTCACCTGCTGAATTGCGATAACACAAGTAAGGGCATCCACAACAATAGTTCTTAACACGGTTACATAGATAAAGGCTAAAATAGAAAAAGGTTAACAGTGATGTGGAAGACAGAAAGTTAAACCAATGACTGATTTTTGATATTCAACTTGACAAGCAATTAGACCACATAATATTTTAAGCATCAGAAGCCCTTTCAGAATTGTTTCTTACCTGAGCTTTCATCAGCAGCAGAAGAGGTAGGTGAAGTTGGAGGTGGTGGAGGGTAAATTGACTTCCATTCATGTCCTCTCCACATCAAAACTTGCTCATCATCAAAAGAAAGCAGGACACAAGGAACCAACTCCTGTTGTTTCAATTATTTCCCACAGGAAGTTTAGTGGTTAATTAGACTGATAAGAGATGTCAAACAAGCTTACAATGAGAATTTCCACCTTTCAATAGTTAGCGTTAGAAAAGATGCATAGAAAATAACTCAGTCAAAAGACTAGTAAAGTAAAACCCAACCTTCAATTTAGCTCCAATCCTTTTGTAGTCACTTGGATCCAATCCCCGGCAATCAATCTTAACCAAAATGCTTCTTTCAAAACCATGTCTCACATCATTTACAAGGCTGGTGTACACTCCATTTTTTGCTGCATTTTGAAAAGAATATATATATTAACACATTGGAAGCTGTTAAATAGAAGTATAAGTATAACTAGATCAGATAGCAAAGAACAGAAGAAAACTGACAACAGAGTATCACTGCAGACTAACATAGTTTACAAATCGGTTTGAGTTGTTTCCCTTTCTTTCTCAAATCATCAGCTTCCTTCTTGGTCAAACCTTCTGGAGCTTCTTGGATAAGTTTAGGATAAACTGGCGCTGCTGGCTTCCACAACATCATTGGATACTGCGGCCGAGTTCGATAATTATAATTTCTACCACGAAAAAGATAGACTACACCTCCTACACGATGAATAATTTTGCCCCCGGTTCTTTCCTGAAGATTTATGTCATTTTTCAAAGACATTTGTTAAGAATACGAAGGATAGGATAGTTTTATATAGCTCAAAATAGTAAAAGCATAGTCTTAGATAACCTAGCAAAACAGATGCAGAAGCGAACAAGGTATTCTTCATTATATTTCAAAATGGCAACGACTATCAGAAGTACAACACAACACAATTTATGGCTGAGAGCAGTGGTTTATCAATACACACCTCCAGATGCTTACAAACATTATTCATATCAACTGTTGGGACGCCTTTACATTTAACTTTACAGACGCGCCTTCTCTTCCAGTGCGTGTGAACAAGGTCCAACATATTATGGGTCAAGCCATCTCGACCTACAAAAATGGTTATCCTTTTTGACAACCCATCATAATGAAGAATAAATTTGACGAAATAACCATAAGAAAAGTCCTGTTCTGATCTGTAATCGCAATGCAGCTGATGTTCATAGAGTAAAAGCTTAAAAATTCCTAGTATTAGCAGTATCATTACTGAAGGTTCAACAGAAATGACTATTAATCCTTTCCGTAAGACTGAAAATTGAGTTCAGATGCGGTATCCAATATGAGAAACTCGTTAACAAGCTCAGCCTCCAAATTTATTGAAATTTGTTTCTTTAATTGAAACAGAAATATTTCCATATCATGACAGCTCCAGGACCTCGGTGAAGAAGCTCAATTGCACCTTCGATGAGGGCAAGCAATCAGAGTTCACAAAAAACCTCAGCAAGAAACAGTCCCTAAGAAAGTCCCATGATAAAAGAAAGGGAAAATTACATCGCCCACCCATGACGTTTGGCGAAATTACATAGCCCACTGAGGTTTCAAAAATTACTTTACCCAGCCATGTGGTTTCCACAATTTTACATCCAGTAACTTTTCTAATATTTGATCAACTTAAAAGATGGTTAAATGATATCCAAATTTGATGAAACTTTACATGGACGATGTTAAGGTGTTATATTTTTGTTCAATGCCAAATCCAAAGATTTTTAAGGTCATATATGACCTGTGGGACCCAATGAAACATGAGACACGTTCAACGGGTCCCACGGATCATATATGAGCTTAAAAAACATTGGATTTCACGTTTTACCAGAATATAACATTTTAATATCATCCATGTAAAATTTCATCAAATTTGGATATCATTTAACCATCTTTTAAGTTGACCAAATATTAAAATTGTGGAAACCACATGGGGGACAATGTAATTTTTGAAACCTCGTGGGTGGGCTGTGTAATTTTGCTAAACGTGGTGGGCGATGTAATTTTCCCTAAAAGAAATGCTATAAGCGAGAACAGTACCAAGATTAACTTGACGATTTGATGCCAAATGAGGCTGAATAAGCAGCTTAATCTCTGCTTTGGATAACGGTTCTCCCAAAATCTCCTCTCTGGTCATCGACACTTTCGGAAACTGCCCCAATTTGTACGGACCTGGCATCTCCACATACTTGACTCCTTTCTTCCCGGGCGGTGGAGGATTGAACGAATCGAACAACGGAATCTTCTTCTTCATTAACTTTTCTTTCTTACTCTTTAATGGTGGCTTACCGGTCCATGGCCTGGGCATGCTCGGCGGGGCAAAGGGCAAGAAAGTGGGTTCTCTCAGCGCCAGAGGCTTAGCTTTTGGGGTCTCTGAATAGCTAAACTGGAACTCGAAAGGAGCGCCGGGCAAGAGGTACGAGACCCCGGATTCGCCAATTTGTATTGAGCGTTCGCCGTCGGGCGAGGGAATTCGAGTCACATCATTTATAGGTTTGTAGAATTTGGTTCGACGATGAGGGATACGGAAGGAGGGGTGAGTGGAATCCTTGTTGAATTTGGGTTGTGGAGGAAAAGAACGAAGATTTTGAGATTTTAGAGGCTTTGTTCTGGGCTTGTATTTGGGTATGGGAATGGGCGGTTGGTGATTGATGGCGGAAGGATCAGCGGACGAAGGTGGCGCTACTGTGGGGAGTGAGGAGAAGAGATTGTGGCTAGGGAGACTGGCCATGGATATCGAGGAGAGGTTACACCAGTGATATTTTTCCAGTTTAGCCGCCAAATAATATCCCCGGTGGAAGGGAATTAAGAGAGTCTTCCTAATTAATTTTGTTGTCATAAATGTGAATTATTTCTCATTGTTGACGTAGACTTTCATGGGAGAAGTTGAGGGGTATGGTATAAGTTCTGTTCGGCCTTACTTTTTCGCTGGTTTGTTTTGTAATTAATTTGGTTTGGTTATTTTAGTTGACTGATTTATAGTTGTTGTTGATTACTCCCTCCGTTCTGAATTGACTGTCCTGTCAGTTTTGGCACGTTTTTCACTTCAATATTAACATATAATATAAAATAATTTTATAAAACTAAATTTTGTAACATATAGTTTATCATGTAAGGATTCATATGCAAAACTTAATTTTCAAAATTAATTTATCTTATATGTTAAAAATTGAAGTCAAACGACATGTCTAAATAGTGAACAGGACGGTCAATTCAGGACGGACGGAGTATTTTGTACTGACATATCTGTGGCACATTGTTAATTTGTTGGTCCATTCCGTATGGACTTGTTCGCATAGAATTGTCTGCATGGAATTGTTCGCATGGAAGTGTCCGTATGAGAATCCGTATGGAATCATCTGCATGACTTCGGATTGTGATTTGAGCATCGTGAATTTCCAGATTGATTTCGTCCGCATGAGAATGATCCATATGGAGTTGTGCACATGAGTCCACATGAGAAATCATCCGCATGAGAGCACAACTAACTAAAGTATGCGGGAGCTTATATAAAAACAATTGTTATGTTCTTCAACTAATATAAAAATATTTGTGATTGTAAATTATAAAATGTTTTTTTAAAAATTACATTTTTCATAAAACTTAATTAAAATGATTTATTATTAGCTGATAAACTAAACTGATAAAAAAATATTTTTTAATAAAAAAATTCATAAAAATTAATTAAAATAATTTATTATTAGTTGTTAAAAAATATTTTTTTGATGACTGCATATTTTATATAACCACGCCAATTAAAAATCTGACTGAAAAACGAACACTCAACTTTATTCTATGTTTAGTTATGTTATAGTAAAAGACAAATTTAACGTGTAATTGGAGATAATTGTATGCATCATTAAACCTGGTGAAATTTGACCGTCTTAAGAATCCACTTGCTCAACTCGAATTAAAATGTGATTGAAACGCAAAAACGTATAAATGTA
The DNA here is from genome assembly GCA_023374045.1 of Limonium bicolor. Classification (NCBI taxonomy): domain Eukaryota; kingdom Viridiplantae; phylum Streptophyta; class Magnoliopsida; order Caryophyllales; family Plumbaginaceae; genus Limonium; species Limonium bicolor. Next base: position 103,709,378 of record CM041779.1, read on the forward strand.
TTAAACTCAAAATTTGAGTGGATCAAAATAATAGTAATGTGAAATTGATCTAAATCTGAATATTCATCAATAATAATAATCCAAATTTGTCGTAAACTGACCTAATCTCTTGCTATAAGAGTAATAAAAGTTTTTATGTAACCTAACTAAACAAAATAGATGAAATATTATATTGACTCCTTTAAAAAGAAACTCAAGAACTCCTATTTATCACAACCTATGCACTATTTAGTCTCGTTGGTATTTATTTTTATATGATTTTTTAAAAAATAACACAAATAAAGAAAACAGTTAGCTAAATCATTAAATATTGACTACGAAAAAATATATAGAGATGGAATATGGTAGATATCTATTCAACTCTTTTATCTGAAATTTTTATGATCCGATCCAACATGCTTGTCTAAATAACTCAAATCTGAAATAATCTAACAATTTTATTGACTCAAATGACTCATCATCCGAGCAAATATAATCCAAAGCATGAACATATAACCTATTTGTCAGATCTATCCAAGATACTCAATACCAACATATACAAACAATTACTAGAAACCTCTTATATATTAAAATTCATATTAATAACAATATGAAAGATAAATTATGGGTGTTACAAATAGAGACTGGGAACATTATGTATGAATGGAATACCAATTGTGTGTTTGATCAATTGGAATATGCTAGTACTAGTTTTCTCTTGTCAAATAACAAAATCTCTTTTTATATTTATTGGTCGCAATAAACATGTTTTTTTACTGATCCTCGTTTGCATAATACTATTTATATCACATTAATCCCATTCGCTTATCTTGTTCTGCCACGCATGCTTAAGCAGATACCCCTTGAACGGGATATAGTATAAATACAATCCACCAGGTGTCGCCTCCCATGTACAGTGTCTACCGCCACATTGTCCATCTACAAACTGCATATTATCTGGCAAAAGCCAGGAAATTAGTCACATGCCCTTTCACCTTTCCGTTCACCTTCCAGGTGGCGTTGCACCAGTAATGAATTCGCCAGAATGGTGAGGTTGTAAAAGACCACTTATAGAGGCCACCGACAGGTATGTGGTGGATCCCTAGATCATCGACTTTTGACCAGCAGTGCACATCCAACACGGATTTGGTGTTTTTCGGGAGCTGGTTCGTGATGCTTAGATGGTAAGGGCTGATTGTGAAGTATCCGAAGACTTGGACAGTTGAAATTGTGAGACAGACGAGAATGTCGTCCATTGTTAATGTCGTCATGCGATTGTTGAAATAACAAGATGCCATCATTTTGTTTGTGTCAAAGTAATTTGATCTTTGATGAGTTCTGTGTGCTATATATGTGTTCATGTCTGAAAACCCACTTTAAATACCATCGTCATCTCATTTATTTGTTGTAATACTTTAGGTTGGTAATAAATGTTTCGTTCAACTACCTTTATGGAAAAACGAAGGTTAAAAGGCCAGAGGTTATCGTGAATTATGGAATGTTGTTACTGAACTTCACAATCCTTCAGTAGAAAAACATCCCACAAAACTGAAGCACTTATGGCATCATAGCATTGAATGAATTCAGTTTTAAGTGATAGACAATTCATAATAGAATACATTTGGTGGAATTTGTTTTAAAAAATTAATAAATTGATTCCCTTTCATTCTTAATTGTTTGTTTGCACTATAAAAATAAATCAGTTACCCCTTTCCTAATTCCCCAAAATAATCCCAACTCTTTTTAAATTTTTTTTACCAAATACCACCAATTTTTTGTTTAAATTAGACAGAATCACACTAAGTTTTAACTAAATTCACCAGACAACAATTCATTCTATTTTTGTTATGTACACCGTTTAAATCTATGGAAAAAGACTAAAATACTCATATATTCCACGAGATAACATTTCCTGCAAAATGAAGGCTAGTTTTCTTCAGCTTTATTAAATTCCACAAGGCAACACTTTTCCACAGAATAACAGCTAGTTTTCAATAGATTTCAAACATATCACAAGATACCACTTGCTGTAAAATATCACTTACTTTTGTATATTATGCAAAAAGTCCACAAGATAACACTCTGCTGTAAAAACGGCTGTTTTTGTATCTAACGGTTAGTTTTGTATGTGTTGTGCAAAATAGTGATTAAACTATCTTGTTAACTCATGAGCACTGAGCCCAGTCATTGTAGTACAACAAGGTCGTATCCACAAGGATGTAGTAACTATCTAATCAATTATAAGCTTAGTAAATGTGCAAGAAGATAAATAAAAGTGCATAAACTTAAATTGGGGGTTTTGGGTTTTTTGTTGCAATTGGAGAAATAAGGAAAAACAATAAACACTAAACTAACTATTGAGGATAGATGTAGCCTGGGATGGATATTTACACCCGTCCTCCCCTTAATACCAATTATCGACCCATGAACTTATAGCTGAACAACGGAACACATAATTAATTAGCAACCTAATATGGGCCTGCTAATCCTAACCAATTTAACTAGAACTTCTCAATCAGCTAAGCTCCGGGTCAATTGACAACACTAAGCTCGAGTTCCCCCTAAGTTGTAATGTAGTCTAATCTCAAAATCATCAAAATTAGAGTACACTATTCTAGTCTTCAAAGTTTTAGGTTTCTATACCAGAATATCATTTTGATAGAATCCCACAATAATGCTAAACGAATTGGTAGGCCAAACGAACCAATTTAACACATAATTGATAATTTGGGGCAAAACCCTAATCCTCAAATCATGAGCAACAAGTTTAAGAATCATAAATACCCAATAGTCATCTTCATTAAGCTCAAAGACTAAAAAAAAAGAACAAACACAAGTTCAAGATTCAACAATGAAGGTTTTAATTTTGGGGCAAAATTCCCATCTCAAGCTACAAGGAGACTACACAACCATTAAAGCACAAAAATGAGAGAAGGGAGAAGAATTAGCCATGGGAGGTTGAAGAAGAGCTTCAATGGAGGTGAGTCATCTCTTCTTCTTCTTTTCTTCCCTCTTTTCTCCTTCTTCTTCTTCTTCTTCCCTTTTTTCTCTTCTTTTCCCGTCATTTTTGTGTTGTGGTCATCTCCCCTCTCTTTCCTCTTCCTTTCCCCTTTTCAAAGCACGATCCTGGGCCAAATTTTGGCCTGACCGACCCAGGGTGGGTCGGTCCCATGGGTCGGTCTTCGCCTGTTGAAGACGATGCACGTGAGCGATTTTAAGTCCGACCGACCCACCTTGGGTTGGTCCCTGGGGTGGTCGGTTCCAGTAGGTTACGGCCGACCCATCGTTTGGGTCGGCCGAACCCAGTAGATTCCGGAAAAAGTTTGACCGACCCACTCTGGGTTGCTCCTATGGGTCGGTCCTGTGGGCAAGGGTAGTCTTCAAAACAATTGTATCTTCTTCGTTGTAGCTCCGATCTTGGATCCGTTTGCACCCACGCGTTTGTCTTTTCGTATACTTTATTCTAGCTATTTTATTCCTCCTTTTTAAGCAATAACTGTGTAAAACACCAATAAAAACACAAAAGTAGAGTTAAACTAGCTAGAGTGGAGAAATGAGCATGAAAAGTGTTGATAAAACATATGAAATACAACTCCTAAAGCATGGTCATTTGGACACTCATCATACCCCCACACTTACCTTTTTGCTTGTCCTCAAGCAAAACCAAGCACCCAAGCAAGTAAATAATGCTCAAGATTAACAAATACTAACATGAATTGTAGGATATGAGAAGAAGCAAAAAGTGATTAAAACTTTTGAGGAGTGTGAACCATCTCTTATTGGTGTCATGGGTGTGCTTAGGGAAACAAAATCTAGTGTTTTGAGATAAATCTAGAGTGCTTCAAAGTTCTAAAGATTAGGTGACTTGTAAGCTTTTACCATTGCCAACTTCTCTCGAGAATGGGCATTGAGAAGAACACAAAAGGAAAAATAGATTTATGCATTTGTTTCACTTTTGCATAAGAGATGAGGAGACAAAAATTGGGCATGTATCCTTTTCATTTAAGAACGCTCAACTCTCATTGATGGTTACCAATGGCGTCTCACTGTCACAATGAAACACTCCTTAGAAATCCCTAAGAAAGAAGATAGAAGGCACCATAAAGCAATAAAAATCCAACTATATAATATCACTTGGCCACACCGCACGTAAAATACTCGTTAAAAGCAATCAAAAAGAAAATTTTGAGCATTTATCCCACAATTCATAACATTATTTGTTCTTAATGAGAACAACTCACAACACAAGGGTCCAAATTTTGATTTCGGACAAACGGAAGATAAGCAGAGGGATTAAAGATTTAAGCACAAAAGTCACCGAAAAGGTCACCCTTCACACTTAATTTGAACAATGTCCTCTTTGGTCACCAAACAAACCAGGAAGGTTCCAGAAGACCTTTTCGAGAAGAAAATAAAGAGAAAACACAAGGGACACAAACAGCAGTATAGCACAGAAGCTATTCCCACTAACAGAATCCACCATAATCAAAATAAAAGAAGAGAAATGAGAGTAGTGAAATAAAAGAAACTAGTACTCCCCTGAGATTGTTTTTGCTTGCATTGAAGGAACTCCCCCACTCTTGAGATTTAGCCTCAATTAGCGTAGCTTAGTTGCGGTGTGAACTTTAAGTTGCACCTGCATAAAACACTAGAAGCAACCAAACTACAACTGGGGTGAGGAGTTAGCAAAAACAAAATCAAAGGAGAACTAGACAAATTAAAATAAAGCAAAAACAAAATCTTGGGAAGTTGTCCATCTTTAAGGTCTTTAGCTAGACTATACTACCTTGAAGTCATCCGGGATTGAATATGAACATTGAAGTCGGCTTCAATGGGTGGGTGGGGCGGACATCATAAATCATTGAATAACGACCCCGATCAAAAGGAAATGTTACATCAACACTTAGAATGTAGAAGTGCAAGCTCCACCGATCTTTCTTCAGGTGGAAGTGTTGAGGTTGTTGATCCTTGGTGCGATGTTCAAATTTTGGTGGAGCCTTCTCTTCAAATTTAAGGATGAAGACATCCTTATCTTCAATGAGCGGTGCATGGAGAACTCCGGGGCGGACTTTGTCTTTAAACTCTGATCCCTGATCAAAGGGGAAAGTGGTCTCACACTTAACGGGTGAACCTTGAGTTTCACCTTATTTCATTGGTGCACGGGTGGGAAAGGCCTTGATCCTCCAGGTGAAGATCAAAGATAGATGGTTCCTCCTCCTCAGTTTCGAGGATGTAGACATCCTCATCTTTAGGGTGAGGCTCATAGGAAGAGCCTTGATGGACATCAACTTTAGAGGGAGATGGCTCCTTGAAGTAGATGGGGGCACTCTTCTCTGATGACACAAAGGGAGGCGGTGTCTCCTCCTTCTCAACGTTGAGGATGTGATCATCTTCATTGTATTGATGAACAAGGGAGGGGGAGACAAATTCGTGGTTGACTTCAGATGAAGGAAACTCCATGAGGTCAAAGTAGAAACTCTCTTCTGACAAGTTGTCTTTGTAATCATGCTGGTGGTTGTTTGGTGATGGACTCTTTGATTCGAACAGGAGAGGAGAGAAAGGGCAACTCAAGTCCCCATAAAGTTGTTCCACCTCTTGAATTGTTTTGCCCTCAAGTTGTTGCACAATTTGATCTAGTCGAGCTTGAATGTTCATGTTCAAGGTGCTTTGCTCAGCAAACTCTGACTCTACTGCTTGGTGCGCAAACTTGATGGATGTGGTGAAATCCTCCATTATAGCCCCCAATCTTGACATTGCAACTGGACATTGAGAAATCTTATGGTCTCCTCCATATTCTTGGCATACAATTCATGGGTTAGTGACTTGTGTATTCTCATGATAGTCCTCCAATCCGGTTGGTGTACTCACATCTGGTTGGTATATTGAGATAAAATCTGTTTTCATATCCTCCAACCTAGAGCTTCCAACTTGATATTAAGAACTGTCATGGTTTCCTCCGCATCTCTCACACAAAAATCATTGACTGTAGTTTTCTTGGCCATAAGAGTAGCCATTCCAACCTCTAGTTGGATCATAATAACCATCCATCATCTTAAAGTTCCTACAAAAAAAATTATACACAAAGTAGGCAAATAAAGGAAATGAAAAATATGCATGAAAACTAAAGAGATAATAAACAAGATAGTTGGACCAAAGTCCCCAGCAACGGCGCCAAAAACTTGTTGTGTAAAATAGTAGTGAAACTATCGTGCTAACTAATGGGTAGTGAACCCATTCATTGTAGCTCAACAAGGTCGTATCCACTGGGACTTCGTAACTTTCTAGTTAATTATAAGCTTAGTAAATGTGCAAGAAGATAAATAAAAGTGCATAAACTTAAATTGGGGGTTTTAGGTTTTTAGTTGTAATTGGATAAATAAAGAAAAGCAATAAACACAAAAGTAACTATCTAGGATAGGTGTAGCCTAGGATGGATATTGGCACCCGTCCTCCCCTTACTACCAGTTGTTAACCCTTGAACTTATAGCTGAACAACGGAACACTTAATTAATTAGCATGTAATACCCCAAATTCTTAAACTGTTATTAGGGCCTGACTTTAACTGTAAACCTTAGGAAACCATAATTTCTAAGGATGGAGAAGTTTATAATTAGTTTGAAGTGCATGGTGAACATTAGAAACCCTAGTTCCCGGAATATCACCCGGTAAACCTTAGTTTCACAGGATTCCTGAAATTCCCGAAAATTACTAAATTCCTCAGGAACTGAGAGTGGTTATCAACCTTAGGAAGAGTGTTAGATACTTTTGAGAGTATTTTGAGGGAAGAAACAATCATATCTTTCTTCTTTTAATATAAGACAATCTAGTTACATTTTTCAGTATTTAGTGGTTCTGGGCAAACGAGGCTTCGGAAGACCTCAGAAGTGACCCGAGGAAATTCCTGAAACTTGATAACCCACACTAGTATTAACATACCTACATATATAGTCTTAATATCCATGAAAAGCTCAAGCCAAACATGGCCTAAGGTGGTGGCCGAAAATATCAAAGGAAAGGAGAGAAAATATCTCGGTTAATATTCATAACTATTCACACCTCCTTACTATTTGTAATGATTATCAAAGCAAATTGCTCCCTCCTTATCCATTCAAAGTCGGTTACATACCAATGGTTAGGATTGGTTTTGGACACTTGACACAAATCAATGGCTAAGGAGAATTCTAGAACTAATGATTACAAATTTAAAGATAAGGATGAAATTTTAGTATAAAAGGGGGGGGTGAGGTCGGCCATGGTAGGTGAGCAAGGTGGATATTATTCTTCATCTACCTTGTTTCTCCCAAGATAGAAAACACCATTGGAGCTTAGGCAACAACACTCTTCCATTAGAAACACAAATCTAAGGTGGTAATTAAGCTAAAATCAAGGAAAAAGGCAAGTTTAAGGAGTGGAAGCCAAACTCCAAGGTGGGCGACTTGGTTGGTGGGGATTTTGAGTTCAAGCAACCTATAATAAAGGTATAAGAACACCAAAATGGCTAGGAGAGGACAGGTAACATCTATGCACATCACTTTCACCTTTAAAAGCTTATTTTCTTTCTTAAGTCATTCTATTTGGTTACCTACGAATCCTATCTTATATTTTCTTAAACTTTTTACAGTAAACTATGGATGAATAGTTAGTGATTATCCTAGAAAATCAAGTCGAAATAAGGTTGGGAAGTAAGAAAACTCTAAGGAACTTTGAAAATGGAGAAAAATGAGCTTTAAGCTTTAGGAATTGTTTAGATGTGTTTCCGACATGTTTTTGAGCTGAAATTTTGAGGGTAGTCTTGAATAGTTATTATATGGTTATGGTTGAAAAATAAAGTCGAATGGAGATATTTAAGTCGGTTAGACATGGTAAGGAAGCTAAAAATGAGAAAATGTGCTTTAAGCCTTTCTGAGTGGTTGAATGGGTTTCCGGATTGATCTTGTGCTGAAGTTTTGTGGAGATACTTGTGTTGTGGATCTAGAAGCATGGTTAAAATTTTAGGCCGAGACTCCTTTTGAAAGTTATTTAAGTTGGTAAATAGTGATTTTGGTCAAAAATAAGTTTTTAAGCTTTCTAAGGTGGTTTCTTGGAAATAGTTTGATTCTCTGATTTATTGAAGCTTAAATGGTATTTTTATGATGTTATTAGGGTGATTTTACAAGTGGATGAGCTTGATGTGTGAAATACTACTTGTGTTGCTTGTGTTAAGCTTGTTTATGATATCTTACTCATGGTTTGTAAATGTGTTTAAGGATAACCTCTTGTGGTGGTGGTGGAAAGTATTGTGTGATGTTGATATCATGGTTATCCTAAGGCTATGCCTCTTGTGAGAGCCTTTAAGGCCAAGCCGATGTTCTGGCAACAATATAAGCTCCTACTAATGAATCGGAGCTGCCACTATGATCTACTCCTATTGGGCAGAAGTTTTCAATAGGGGGTGTGCACACTTAAGGACATAGGGTGGGTGGTGGGTGGTGGTGGTGGGCTTCATTTGGAAATATCTTGTATATGATATTAATTATCTCTTGATAATTCTTGGTACAGGTAAATGGTGTGTGGTCTATTTTGATTTGTTATAATCATTAATATTTTTTGGAAACAAAGGTTTTAAAGAGAAAATGTTGGGACATCAGAGTGTTGCAGAGATAGCCAATCACCTCAACAGAGTCAATCATCCCTAGTCAGACACAAAGAGTGAGCCACTTCAATGGAGTCCACACAACTAATGAGACTTCAAAGACCCTCCCGTGCTGTTGCGAATAATAAGGAGTCAACTCGGGAATGCCTCAACGCCACAACGGTCATAAAGTCCTCCCTTAACACCCGAAGTTCACGGCCCAAGTAAGAAGACCACTCAAAGACATTGGACATTGCTCAACTAAGTTAGTTCCGGAATTTTCAGAACTAACTCCCTCGACCTACCCGTTGTAATGCTAGTATAAATAGGTTATGTAATAGCTAGTTTCAAGTGCGCTTTCATTGAGACATATTTCAGAGTTTAAAGAGAGAGAGAGAACTGCTTTGTAAGCAAGAAAGAGAGAGAATACGTAATCAAGTTAGTTAGTGCATCTAGATAGACTCTGCCTAGGAAGATCCTAGTTTCGCTACGCTTACCATCGATCTGATCAGAAAGTGTATTGGGTGAGTGAGTGAAAATCCGCTAAGTAGATCTCTTCTACTTAGTGGGCATTTGTAAGTTATTTTATTTGACCAGGAAATGAAATAGCTTATTTGTGTATCTTGCTGAGTTCCACAGAGTCCTTCTACCTTTCTAGCATTATTTCATTTCGATTACTTCAAAGTCTTCCGCACCCTTAGTTTAAACAATTCGATTGAGTGCCTCTACATCACAGAGTGTTTCTCACCCACAAAGACTGATTGAGTCAAACCAACTCTTAGACTCACATATTTGGTTGGTTTGAGTTAGCCACCCGATCCTACACGTGGTATCAGAGCCTTGCTTAGGCTAACGGTCAATCAACAAAGCAATGGCAGACCTCTTCGCCAATCAAAACAACAAAATGCACTTCGAGCACCCCCGACTCACCTCCACCAACTACGACCATTGGAAAAACGAGATCGAGCAACACATTGAGTCAGTCAACTCTGAGCTTTGGGAGATAGTCACTAGAGGAGATCTTGTAGTCAATCCAGATCGATCAACATGGACTGCTGCAGATTGCAAAAGGTACGAGCTGAATCGACAAGCATCACGTGCAATATACACTTGCCTATCCATCCCAGAACAAAGGAGAGTCAACCACTGTAAGTCCGCAAATGAGATTTGGACACTCCTTCAAGCTACCCACGAAGGAGTCACTGAACTCAAGAAATGCAAAGCTCAAGAACTTCAAATGGACTATGAGAATTTTCTGTAGAAACCCGGTGAGTCTCTGGAAGAAGTGCTTGATCGTTTTTATTTACTAACCACTACTATGCAGGAAGTTAACATCTTACCGGATAGAGAGAGTGTCTTGCACAAGCTGCTGGACAGTCTCAGAGAAGAATGGACAGAAACGGTAATCTCTACCAAAGCATGCAAGGATTTATCCAAATGGAGTTGTCAAGACCTAGGTTCCTATCTACAATCCGTAGATAAATACAAGAAGAATGTTCGAAAGAAATGTGGTAATACATCTTCTCCTTCTTCTAGTAAGATTACTACTTTGAATGACCAAGCCTTGTAGGTCAATTCGACTCAGTACACTCAAGAAGGAGCCTATGTCGCTGATACTCAAATCAGACAAGCTAAGGCTGAGCTGGTGGATATTATTGTTGAAGAAAGTGAGGCTGAGACTATGGAAGACTTTGTCTTCATAGTCAAGAACTTCCGAAAATTCATGCGTAACCAACCAAATCGACATAGTCGGTCGTTCTCAAACATCTCCAAACAAGTCTTCAATTCCGTCACTTGTTTCAACTGCAACAAACCCGGTCACTTCAAGAAGGACTGTCCCTTACTTAAGAACCAATATGGAAAATCTCAAGGGAGATCGCTGATGGCAGCTGTTGGTTGGGGTGATTCAGACTCCGACGATCCAGACACAAGTCCAACGGCTTGGTATGTCTCATGGCACACGATATGTCGGAGTCCATGATCCCCGACAATGAGGTAACTCGTTCTCACCTTGAAACAGATCTTTACCATATTTCTCCTATGAGATTTATGACTTCAATTGCTAAAATTGTCTCCGAGAATAACTCCCTCAAAGCAAGTCTCACCAGCAAAATAACCGAGCTATCCGAGGAACTCGAAATCTCTAAAGGTCTTATGTATGCCCTAAGAGATGAAGCTGAGGAACACAAGACCATCTCTTTCTCTCTTAGATTAGATCTACAAGAATCAAGGCGTCATGTTGATTCCCTTCAAAAGGAACTTCATGATACCTTAGAGCGAACTCAATCTAGCCAGGGCGACCAGAAAGAGTCTCTCTTCCTGATCGACTCTCTCAAACAAGACCTCACCATCTTTATTGATAAGTGTTGTTTCTCTTCAAAATGATCTAAATGCTTCTGAATCCAAAAACATATCCCTGAACACCACTATCAAAAACCTCACTAAAAAACTGAAAGAAAAGGAGCATGCTCTCTCTCTCAAGCCAGTCAAATTTATCAAACAAGTCACCTCCTCCGAACTACCTGAGTGGGCCAACTCCAAGATCAAAGAAATTAGCCAAGATCAAGATGATCTTCGCTCCAAAGTAGAACAACTCTCTCAAGAGATTGTAAATCTACAATCCGGAGTTCGATCCACTCAATCTAAGCCCAAGTGGCACAAGGGTAAGTTCGATATCTCAAAGAATATGTCCAAATCCGACAACAGAGCCAAACGATATCAAGAAAAGGAGAAGTTTGACTCCTGGTGGAAAGGACAACAGAAATACGTCAATCTTCCTCCAACCAAAATTTGTGGCTACTGCGGGAGTCTTGGACATAGAGACAGTGCATGTGATAAATTGAATAAAGATCATTCGTATAACATCAAACGTGTTAAATTGATACTTGAAGCACGAGAAGAATTGAAAAGATCTGGCTCAAAAAGGGAACCCAAGTACATCTGGGTTCCCAAATCTAACAAATGATCTGTTATTTTGTAGGTGAAGGCGAATGGAGACAACTGGTACTTGGACAGTGGATGCTCTTGTCACATGACTGGAGATCCAAATCAATTCAATTCACTTTCATCCTACCAAGGAGGTAAGGTTACTTTTGGAAACAACAACCAGGGTGAAATCGTGGGAGTTGGCTCCGTAGGTAACCCCTTAAAATTTAAAATTGATGGAGTCCACTTCAACATAGTTTACTAAGTATTTCTCAAATTTGTGATAGATTCAATTTGGTACTTTTCTCCTCTTCGGATTGTAAGGTTTATGATGAGCGTACAGGTTCCTTAAAAGTTGTGGGACGTAGAGAAGGAAATCTCTACAAAATGTGCTTAAACTCCATTAATCCAGATGATCAAGTCTGTCTCAACGTGCATTCCAAAAACTCATTGTTGTGGCACTTCAGACTTGGTCACGTAAATCACAGGCTGTTGAACAAGCTCAAAAGTAAGGACTTGGTGATTGGTTTACTCGACACAAACTTTGACACAGACTCTGTCTGTGAAGCATGTGTAAAAGGTAAGCACACCCAATCCTCCTTCAAAAGTAGGTCGACTCTCTCTACTAGCTCTCCGTTAGAATTGCTCCACATGGATCTTGTCGGTCACATGCGTACACAAAGCAGAAGTGGTAAGAGGTACATTCTGGCCATAGTCGATGACTATTCTAGGTGGACTTGGGTCATTTTTCTATCTACCAAGGATGAAACTTTTACGGAGTTCGTCAAACTCCATAAAATGCTTATCAACAAATTTTCATTTACTTTGAAAACCCTGAGAACGGACCAGGGTACTGAATTTTGCAACAAGTCGTTCGATGAGTTTTGCAGGGACAACGGTGTTGACCACCAAATCTCATCCGCACGCACTCCGGAACAAAACGGAGTGGTTGAACGAAAGAATAGAATTTTGGTAGAAATGGAACACACCATGCTCATTGACAGTCAACTCACTCCATCATACTGGGCAGAAGCTGTTAACACAGCATGCTATGTGTTAAATCGTGCGCTGATTCATCCATTCCTTCACAAGACACCCTATAAATTACTCTCGTCAACGTAAACCAAGTCTCATTCATCTCAGGCGTTTCGGATGTAAGTGCTTTATCCACAATAATGGTAAGGACAACTTGGGTAAGTTCTCTCCTAAAAGTGATGAAGGTATTTTTCTCGGCTACTCCTTTAAAAGCAAAGCTTATCGTGTTATCAATCTGAGAACTCAATGTTTAGAAGAGAGTCCCCATTTCAGGTTCGATGAGTCCCACAATGTTGGCTCATCTTCTGATCAACTTGACTTTGCTCTCGACGATTTCCTTACTGATCCACACTTCATCACTGTCCCCATAGGAAGACTCCCCGATTCCCAATCCATCACTCCTAATGATTTTTCCGGAAAACAAAAACAATACATCAGACTCTACTGACTCTGACAATAACCCGGAGACACCCTTACCACAAAACTTGAACTTTGACTCCTCTGACAAAGACACACCCCCTCCTGCTTCACGTCGACAGTTCCAACAAAAATCAGCCCACCCTCCTGAAAACATCATTACAGACCCAAACTCCGGTGTTCAAACATGCCACCAAGCTATGCAGAACCTCTGTGTCTTTGGTGCTTTTCTTTCCAGCACTGAACCAAGAAATGTCAAAGAAGCACTCCTTGATAGTGATTGGGTTACTGCAATGCAGGAGGAACTAAATTCTCTCCAGAGACATGTTGTCTGGGAGTTAGTTCCTCGACCCAGTCATCAACAAACCATTGGTACTTGTTGGGTCTTTCGTAATAAACTAGATGATGCAGGACAAGTTTTCAGGAATAAAGCTCGATTGGTTGTCCAGGGCTACAATCAAGAAGAAGGGATTGACTATGATGAAACCTTTGCACCCGTAGCTCGTCTTGAAGCAATTCGCATGTTAATTACGTTTGCTGCATTCAAAGGTTTCACATTATATCAAATGGATGTCAAGACAGCCTTCCTCCATGGCTATATTGATAGAGAAGTCTACGTCGAGCAACCTCTAGGGTGCACAGACTCCGTCCATCCCGACTACGTCTACAAACTGTGTAAGGCCCTTTACGGACTGAAACAGGCTCCACGCGCCTGGTATGAAAGACTGTCTACATATCTATTGCAAAATGGTTTCTCTCGAGGTAATGTAGATAAAACGCTCTTCATTCTTCACTCATCGCATGACTTACTTCTAGTACAGATTTATGTTGATGATATCATTTATGGCTCTACAAGTAACACCCTTTGTGACCATTTTGCTAACCTCATGAAGCAAAAGTTTTCCATGAATGAGTTAGGTGAGCTCAAGTTTTTCCTAGGATTACAAATTCAACAGGAGACGGAAGGGATTAAGATCCACCAGCAAAAGTACATCAAGGAACTCCTTGACAAGTACAACCTCAAAAATGCCAAGAGTATGTCCACACCAAGCTGTACATCTGCCAAACTTCATCTTGATGATGACGGAGTCGGTGTCAATGCCACAGAATATAGAGGAATGATAGGGTCCCTCCTGTACCTGACTGCCAGTCGCCCCGACATTCTTCACGCAGTCTGTCTCTGTGCTCGCTTCCAAGCAGCACCAAAGCAGTCAAGCGTATCTTCAGATATCTAAAAGGTACAAGTACACTCTATCTATGGTACCCACGATCTCCTACTTTCACTTTATCTGGACATAGTGACTCTGATTGGGCTGGCTCCCTCCAAGATTGAAAGAGTACTTCAGGCAATGCACAGTTCTTGGGTCTTTGCCTTGTTTCATGGTCCTCCAAAAAACAGAACTCCGTAGCACTCTCTACAGCGGAGGCAGAGTACGTCTCTGCTGCAGCCTGTTGCTCCCAACTCCTTTGGATGAAACAACAACTTCAAGACTATCATATCACCCAAGAACAAATCCCAATCTTTTGTGACAACAAAAGCACAATCAAAATATCAGAAAACCCAGTCCAACACTCAAGAACCAAACATATTGAAATTCGTTTTCACTTCTTGAAAGATTGTGTCGAGAAAAAGCTCATTCGATCCAACTTGACTTTGTGCCCACAGAAGATCAACTTGCAGATATCTTTACTAAACCCCTGTCTACAGCATGATTTGAAGCACTGCGATTAGCAATCGGGTTGACTCCGTCTACCTAGACGGTCGCATCTCCTTGCCCCTACCGCAATCTTCAGCAGGTACTCCCTCATGTCTCATCGAGTTTGTCTTTGTTTGCACTTGAATCTGTGAAATGTGTTTTATTGCTTAGAACGTCTATAATTCTGGCGCTGCCACCCACGTCATCTATCCAAACCAACCCCGCCTAAATCCTCGCCGTTAATCTCGCTAACCCCTGACGTCCCCTTATTTTTCTCGCCTGACACAAGCAATCTCTGCAACTTCCGTAGACATTTCAGCCTTTATATCCATCACCCGTCCACTCCATCTCTCTCACTTCCATCCCCTTTCCACCCAAGTATCCTACAATCTCCAAATGCCAGACATTAAACTCAACGGTATCAATATCCCGGCCGATATTTTTCAAGATCCCATCCGCCTTCAGGCGTACCTCCAATCCATGGCCAACCCGAATCCATCTCCACTCACCACCACCACCACCACCACTCACTCTCCCACTAAACCCACTGCTACCTCGTCCCCCACACACTCCGCCACACCACCACCACCCACCCACGATCCATCCCCTCATCAAACACCACCCTCTGCCGCAAAAACCGACATTCTTAAAACGGATGTTGAAGAAGTCACCCCACTACAAATTCTGCCACCATCTCCACCACCACAAGACCAAAACCCTACTGCCGACACCCAAACTGCTGATCAACCGCAACACCCAACAAAAAAATCTCCTACACCAACCCCACCCGCATCTCCCGAAAAATCCACAACACCTCCAAAATCTCCTAAACCCAAAACCCGGAAAAGAAAAGCTCAAACCTCTAGCCGACCCACAGCCAAAAGAGTTCTCCGTTCTTCTGTTAAGGCCCAACCAGTCTCCTCTGGTTCCGGCGAATCTTCACCGGTACAAGAATTGCCCACGGTCAGTCACGATACTTCTACTGGCGCCACCTCCACCAGGGACCAGAAACCTCCCAAGCCACATCGACGTTGTGCGAAGATAGACCCCTTCACCCAGCGCTACATGCTCAGTGACTCCGTTGTGGAAAGAAACATCGTTAGGGGTAAGTTTCTGGACTTTCCTTGGGCTCTGTCTTCGAACCTAGGAGAGTTAGTGACAATGCTGGAAGTACAAGGGTGGAAACACCTTTTCTCTGAGATAGATGAATGGTACCCTCAAGAGTCTGTTGCATTTTATCAAAACCTTGTCATCAGAAATGGTGCCGCTCAATCTTTTGTCAATTCTACCCTCATCTTCTTTAATCTTGAAAAATTGTCCCAAATCCTTGGAGTCCCTGCTACTGGCCTGTCCTTCTATGAGAAAGGAGTCCTTCCTAAAATCCCCGGGGTCCCAATAAAATCTACCGCTTTTTCTCCTCAAAGAAAAAAGTTGGCTCCCCAATACCCCGTGGCGATCTCTCCATTCTACACCAACTCCTGCACATACTTGTAATAAAAAACATTGTCCCCCGCAAAGAAGGAAATCTCATGGTCAACTGCTTGGATCTAACAATAATGTACTGCATAATCAACCGTCATTCCATCAATCTGGCCCACATCATTCTCCATCACTTAGCCCAGTCTGTAGACACCCCGAAACACTCCCTGGGGTATGTGTTTTGGCTGCCTCGTGTTCTAAAATTCTTTCAGGTACCCCTGGCAACATCAACGCCGGAGTCCATCGAAGAGGCAGACACCATCAACCTCCGCTATCTGAATCGGCTGACATCTATCGACAAATCCAAGCTGCTGCCCCCACCATCAACTCCAACGACGGCGGGAACTTCCACTTCCCAAGAGGCAGTCCCTCAAGATTCTCTCCTACCCCTACTGGAGAAAGTGGAGCGACTCCTCACGCAGGCAGCAGAGTTGATTCAGGGCCAAACGCGGATGATGGACAAACTCGCTGGGATCGAGACGACTGTGACGGCCTTGCAAGAACAACTCCTTGATATCCAAGCCTCCCTGACCCCAACCCCTTAGCCATGACGTGTGTGTGTGTGTAGTTTTAGGACTTAGGCTGTTTGAAAGTTCTAAACACTTTTTGCTGGTTTGTGTGTGAATTTTTTTGGCTAACTCTTTGTGACTATGGGCTTCCCTCTGATGAAAGCAAAAGAGGGAAGCGGTGAATCCCGTCTGGTGTACGGGTGACTTTGTTGTTGCTTTAAACTACTTTTGGATTCTTGCTGCAGGACCGTGTGGTCTAGTACTATAACTGCTTTATATAATATGCCTTATCATGCCTGATACACTGCCTATTCATTATTCGTTTGCCTGGAGTCCCTCTATGATTAAGGGAGAACCTAAATGGAGTCTTTGAACTCAATTACTACTGCTGCTATTAAGGGGGAACTTTGACAGGGTCGGTTCCCTAGTTCTTTGTGTTTCTGTTTCAGGATTGACTCCATCGGGATTCACGGAGGTTTGCTATCATCAACAACAAGGGGGAAACTGTTGGGACATCAGAGTGTTGCAGAGATAGCCAATCACCTCAACAGAGTCAATCATCCCTAGTCAGACACAAAGAGTGAGCCACTTCAATGGAGTCCACGCAACTAATGAGACTTCAAAGACCCTCCCGTGCTGTTGCGAATAATAAGGAGTCAACTCGGGAATGCCTCAACGCCACAACGGTCATAAAGTCCTCCCTTAACACCCGAAGTTCGCGGCCCAAGTAAGAAGACCACTCAAAGACATTGGACGTTGCTCAACTAAGTTAGTTCCGGAATTTTCGGAACTAACTCCCTCGACCTACCCGTTGTAATGCTAGTATAAATAGGTTGTGTAATAGCTAGTTTCAAGTGCTTTCATTGAGGAATATTTCAGATTAGAGAGAGAGAGAGAATGCTTTGTAAGCAGAAAGAGAGAGAATATGTACCAAGTTAGTTAGTGCATCTAGATAGACTCTGCCTAGGAAGATCCTAGTTTCGCTACGCTTACCATCGATCTGATCAGAAAGTGTATTGGGTGAGTGAGTGAAAAACCGCTAAGTAGATCCCTTCTACTTAGTGGGCATTTGTAAGTTGTTTTATTTGACAGAAATGAAATAGCTTATTTGTGTATCTTGCTGAGTTCCACAGAGTCCTTCTACCTTTCTAGCATTATTTCATTTCGATTACTTCAAAGTCTTCCGCACCCTTAGTTTAAACAATTCGATTGAGTGCCTCTACATCACAGAGTGTTTCTCACCCACAAAGACTGATTGAGTCAAACCAACTCTTAGACTCACACCTTTGGTTGGTTTGAGTTAGCCACCCGATCCTACAGAAAATAAGTTTTTACGGGGTGTGGTAGTGTTACTCAGTTTTTACTGATTTTATTTGTTTGTATTTTCCTGTGTATGTGAATTTTGTGTATTCAGGGTAACTGGGATGGTCACCTTCTCTGCACTGAGGATGAGTCCACCGATACCTTCTATATTTTCATGTTTGTCACCTATCGTAGAAGTATTCAGCCTGGGGTCACCGAGATAGTATATGAGGAGTGGAACACGAAGATACAAGGTTTTAGGCACCCGGAGAATGGTAGCAGTCAGTCTATCACTCATGATGTTTCCACCGTGTACGAGTATATGGAAGTAGTCCCATGTTAGATACTAGTTATGTAATAGCCTTTTGATACCCCTTTACTTTTGGTGTAAAATAGGAGTAGGAGTAACTTAGTGGTTGGCTGAAAGGGGTCTTTTGGTACTAAGGTGTAAAGTGACGGGTTGGTTGTGTCACTCTTTTGGTAGTAGAACAGCGTTGTAAGATAGCTAACGTAGGGGTGGTGGTGGTAAGTAGCCTTACACTTACTAGTCTTTAGTAAGTGTGGCGGTAACTCCCGGTGTTAGTATTAGGGGACCTTTGTAAACTGACGCATGTATAATACAAGCTAATGATGTTATTTCAGTTATAGCATGTCTCTAAAGAATAAAAAAAATGGCTAAGTAAAATGGTGGTGGTAAACCGGGGCGTTACATAGCAACCTAATCTAGGCCTACTAATCTTAACCAATTTAACCGGAACTTCTCAATCAGCTAAGTCCCAGGTCAATCGACAACACTAAGCTCAAGTTCCCCCTAAGTTGCAATGTAGTCTAATATCAAAATCATCAAAATTAGAGTACACTGCTCTAGTCTCCAACGGATTAGGTTTCTATCTCAGAATATCATTTTGATAGAATCCCACAATAATGCTAAACGAATCGGTAGGCCAAACGAACCAATTTAACACATAATTGATAATTTAGAGCAAAACCCTAAACTAATCCTCAAATCATGAGCAACAAGTTTAAGAATCATAAATACCCAATAATCATTTTTATTAAGCTCAAAGACTAAAATAAAGCACAAACACAAGTTCAATGTTCAACAATGGAGGTTTTAAGGATATTGGGGCAAAATCCCCATCCCAAGCTACAAGGAGACTACACAACCATTAAAGCACAAAATGAGAGAAAGGAGAAGAATTATCCATGGGATGGTCTTCTTCTTCTTCTTCTTCTTCTTCTTCTTCACCCCCTGGTAGACCCACCTTGGGTCGGTTGCTGGGTCAGTCGATTCCAGTAGGTTACGACTAACCCATCGTCTGGGTCGGCCGAACCCAGTAGATTCTAGGAAAAGTCCGACCGACCCACTCTCGGTCGGTCTTGTGGGCAAGGGTAGTCTTCAAACGTTGTATCTTCTTTGTTTTAGCTCCGATTTTGGATCCGTTTGCGCCCACGCGTTTGTCTTTTCAATATACATTATTCCTAGCTATGTTATTTCTCATATTTCAGCAATAATTGTGTAAAACACCAATAAAACACAAAAGTAGAGGAAACCTAGCTAGAGTGGAGAAATGAGCATGAAAAGTGTTGATAAAACATATGAAATACACACCTAAAGCATGCTCATTTGGACACTCATCAGTATGTAATGGCTAGTTTTGAGCAATACAACCTATATAGACCCTTTTCACACCATATATGTTACACCACTTATAAAGAAGTCCATAGCATCAAAAATCCCCCAAAAAATAGCCACCCCAAATCCAAGACCAATTTTGGTACATGGATGTAGGGGTGAGCAAACGGGTCGGTTATTTAGGTTATTTGAAATAATTGTGGTTTTTTTGTTTGATCAACGTATTTTAAAACCGTTCTACAAATTTTGGGTTAAAATGGTTATCCGTAATAAAGTACGGTTTGGTTATCGAATATTGAAATTCAAACTTCATTTATCCGTAATAACCGAACTTTATATTATATAAATTTCATTTTTTTCTAAACCCAACAATTTTATCTAATACTTCATTATTTAACCAATCGAGGTTTAGGTTTAAGTCGTTTTTGTCAGTTATTTAATGAATTTGATTATTTCAGGATGTTTGATGATTTCCGTTATTTCAAGATGTTAAGCTATTTTAGGAAGTTCGGTTATTCCAGGAACTTCAGTGATCGACGGATAACGGTATCAGTGTAATATATAAAATGGTTATCAGTTAAAACGGTTATTGTTAAAACGGATATTGTTACTAAACTTGGTTAATTCAGTTCTAACCGAAATATTCGAGCAACATACTTTATTTCAAACTTTGGTTAACAGATATCCGTTATAACCTTTTGCTCGCCCCTACATGGATGATTTTTGCAATGGATTTGTTATGTTATGGACTTGTTAGTAAGTGGGTGTAACATATATGGTGCGAAAAAAGTTTATATAGGCTGCATTGGCCAAAAACTAGCCTTAGATAGTAAAGTAATTGTTTTTTACACTAGAGTATCTAGTATAATTTCTACAAAAAAAAAAGTACCAAAGTAACCGCTATTTTACAGTAGAGTGGTATCTTATAAAATTTTGAAATCTGGTGAAATCTAGCCGGTATTCTACAAGAAAGTGTTATCTTGTCGAATTTCATAAATCTGAAGAAAACTAGATGTTATTTCATAGAAAAGTGTTATTTCTTGGAATTATCAATACAAGGGCAATTTAGTCTTTTTACATGGAAATTAACGGTGTAGTTAACATAAAATACATCAGAGTGTTAACTAATGAATTAAGTTAAAACTCAATGTTATCTGTGTAATTTCAAAAGCGCAACGTTATATAATGAATTAAACAAAAACTCATGGTATTATGTAAAATATCCCTTTTTTATATCTCTCTTTATTTTATAAGGGAAAATTCACAATATACCACTATTTGAGTTTGTAATTCATGATATACCCCTTTTTGGAAAGTTATCCCTAATATGCCAAGATTTGAGTTTGAAATTCACAAAATGCCACTATCCGGTAACGGACATTTAATTCACCGTTAACCCTCTCTGGAAAATGACCAAAATGCTCCTGATGGAAATTTTAATTTTTTAAAAAACAATTTAATGACGCTGGTTTGACTGTGCAACGATTTTTTTAAACAACTTTAAAAATATACCAAATACCATTGTTTGGTTTTATAGTTTACAATATATCACTATTTAAGTTTTGTAGTTTACAATATGTCACTATTTGAGTTTTGATGTTTACAAAATGTCCCTGTTTTCCTGTAATGGCTAGTTTTGAGTTCAAACGACTAGTTTGAGTCCAACAACGCCTTCATAAAGACCTTATCATATAAACAGAGTACAAACTCAAACAGGCCGTTTGAACTCAAAACTTGTCATTACAGGAAAAACAGGGGCATTTTATGAACATCAAAACTTAAACAGTGGCATATTGTAAACTACAGAACTTAAATAGTGGCATATTGTAAACTATAAAACCAAAACAAGGGTATTTTGTGTACTTTTAAAGTTGTTTTTAAAAAATGGTTGCACCAGTGCCATTAAATTGTTTTTTTAATTAAAATTTTCATCAGCGACATTTTGGTTATTTTCCAGAGAGGGTTAACGGTGAATTTAATGTATGTTACCGTATAGTGGCATTTTATGAATTTCAAACTCAAATCATGGCATATTGTGAATTTTGCCATTTTATAAATATGCAATTGCTTTTAAATTAATGGTCACTTATTAAATCAGTTAAAAGGTATTATAATTGAAATAAAAGATAATTGGGAAAATTACATGCCCCACCCATGACATTTGGTGAAATTGCACACGCTACCCACGAGGTTTCAAAAATTATTTTCTCCATCTATGTGGTTTCCCTTGTTTTACATCTAACAAATTTTCTAATTTTTGTTTACCATAAAAGATGCTTAAATTTGTCCAAAATTGATGAAACTTTACATGAATGATGCAAAATTGTTATATTTTGGTCTTATGTCAAATCTGAAGTTTTTTAAACTCACATGTGACCCGTGGAACTCAAAGAAACATGTAACATGTGAACGTGTTTTTATTGGGTTCCACAAATCATATTTGAGCTTGAAAAACTTTAGACTTATCACTAGACCAAAATATAACATTTTAACATAATCCATGTAAAATTTTATAAATTTTAAACATTTAAACATCTTTTAAATTGATTGAAAATTAAAAAATTGTCAGATGTAAAACGGGAGAAGCCACATGGGTGAAGAAAATAATTTTTAAAACCTCATCGGTATAGATTGTGTAATTTCACCTAAAATCATGGGTTGGGATTTAATTTTTTTCAAGATAATTTGATATACTTGTTTACAAATAAAGAAGTTAATTTGATCTTTTAGCTTTTCTATTACAAGATATGAGGGGACCTAGCTAGGGACTAGGGTCGAAGGCGAGCTTAATCTAGTTTTACAGACCTGTCACAAAACGGCAAGCAGCATCAATGGTTCGTACTTTCCGTAGTTTTGCAGAAAGATACAAAAATACAACAGCATAATAACATAAGATCTCAACAGGATTCCAACGCTTGCCTAATCAAGTAGCTCAGTCAATTACTTCAAATTCCACGAGGCTATTACACGCAACAAACCAAACAAAAAGCTGAGCAAATACAAACCCAAACACAAATCATTTGCTGGGGCAGACCCATATCACGATAAGTGGTCAAAGTTCTTTATAGTTTCAACGTCTCCTGCTATGCTTTCTACTCTTCTTCTTGCTGCTTCTATGATCATTATCCGAATCTGATTCGGAATCAGAATCTGAACTTGATCCATTATCAGAATCATCCTCTGATGAGGAAGAAGAGGAGTATCTTTTTCTTCTGCTCTTCCCTTTACTTTTCTTCCCCTTCTTCCTCTGCCTTCTTCTCTCCTCCTCCTCTCCTCCTCAGAATCAGAAGATGAACTATAGCTTGACCCACTCTCTTCAGATGAATGCTCAGACCCACTTTCAGAATCAAATACTGACGCTTCACTGTCGCTACCATCAGACTCTGTATCAGATCTGTGCTTCCTCTTGCTCTTCTTCCCCGATTTCTTCACCTCCCCATTCTCTTCCTTAATCATATCCGGATCATCCAACTCATGTGGTGCCATCAATTTCTGCCTTAATTTCGGATTCTTAAGCTGTTGGCTTCTAGATGGTCTTGAAATGTAAACTCTCTCATTCTTGCACTCATAAGTCCAATGTCCCGTTTGGAAGCACTTCTGGCATTGAGAAGCAACGCTCCCCAAAGTAGAACTCGAGGATTTAAGGTCTTTTCGCTCCCCTAATCTCACAGCTTTCTCTGTGCTCATCAGGTACATCTGACGCTTCGCTTCTTTCCTCTCCTGCCATCTACTAGGACCTTCCTC
Organism: Limonium bicolor; assembly: GCA_023374045.1. Lineage (NCBI taxonomy): Eukaryota > Viridiplantae > Streptophyta > Magnoliopsida > Caryophyllales > Plumbaginaceae > Limonium > Limonium bicolor. The sequence continues at coordinate 103,732,712 of CM041779.1, forward strand.
CTTCTGCCCATATGCATTCACATTCCTTGCTGCCGCAGCAGCCGCCCTCTCAGCCTGAGCACGGCTAAGGCCTTTGGCATTGGAAAGAGCCTGAGCTTTGAACTTCTCAGCCTGTGTTTTCTCTTCTTTGCTGCTCGACATTCTTTCCAGACCACTGGAGAGAGAGATCAACAATCAAGACTCAGAGTTTGATAGTTGAAACAAAGGCAGATATTCTCTTATCAGCCTGAAATGACCAGCAACATTCAGCATTTATTAGTATGAGTAACGGAGAGAACCGGCAACCCAGCAAACAATATTACGGTAGCCATTATCCATAAAAGAGCATCACAATCACAGTTAATTGAATGCATATCAGATGACAAATCCAGGATGGGTTGTACCAGCAGTGTAAAAATGTTGTATTTTGGGAGTTGACACTGCATAGAACAAAGACAGTGACGCTGGTATGATAGTAATTACCTATGCATGAAAAGAACACAGATAACACATCAACATCTGCTCATACAAAATACTAAATAGCAATACCTAAACAGCACTACGGCATGAAACATATTCCACTAAAGTGTCCTGACATATACAAACAATAAAAAGAGGTAGAACCAATGCCCCAATGTGAGGAACCAACTGCTCATTACAAAGACGTAATAGCAACACCTAAATAGCGTAATAATATATTTTCCATTAATGTTTAAGAGGTAGAACCAATGGCCCAACGTAAGGAACCCACAAAACAACTCTTCCGACAAGCACTAAGTCAGTATTAGTATCTGGGAATGAATATTCTATACTTTATTAAAGAAGAACAGAAGATAGCTCAAATCACACTCAGTAAGTTAAAATCACAACGTTCACATGATAAATGACGATCCTCTCATTTTCACTGGTTAAGTAATAACCTACAGAATTCTGTACTTTTTTTATACTTATCTAGGAAATAATAGCACAACCCATTGCAGATAGGAGTTAGGACACTAGTGTTAGGCCTAGTTCAAAGAAAATGCATGGCATCAAAGTTTCACTATTGTTGTACAGAAGCACTCATAGAAAGGGCATTGCTGTACGTATTCGAAGACATTCGGCTACTTCAGGGATAACAGTTAATAATAGAATAACCTACAGAAACTGCAAATGGATCTCCAATAGTATCTGAACTTCCCAACTCAAGAGTTGAGATTAGAAAAGCATTTAAATCTTAGCTAAGAGCATTAGAAAAAATCACCTCAGGGTAAAGACTGCACAAGAGATCCTCAAGTATATGAAATTCAACATTTCATGCAGCAACTTTATAGGTGAGGTAATGAGTTTAGGCCAGAACATAGAGTTAAAGGAAAGGTGAATCAGACCCCAAGTTAGCGTCATTTTGTGTGGCCATCTCAATCTCAACCACAACTACTCATTAATTTCCCGACTTTTATCCAAAGTAAAAAAAATAAAAGAAAAAGAACTTCACAGGGGATTCGCACATGGTGGCTCTGTACTTCCCATTTCACACATAGTAGCCAAGCAAAGTTTTTTTATTGAGGACCATTCCGGAGGTAGAATCCAGGTTTGTCACCAGAACCCTTCACCAGTCTACTATTTCGAAGACTACACTATGATTTATATCAGATTTCATCAGAGCTTCAGTGAATTAAATTAAAACATTCAGAAACTTACCAACGGAAGCATATCAATTTACATACATTTCTTCATAGCTGAGAAATGCACCAAGATAAAAACTCGTTCCAACTACAAAACCAAAAAATACACCCAAACCTACACAGGAATTCAAAGATTCCCAGATGTTAGCCAATTTCCACAGAGAGACAAGCTCCACTCCTCTCAGCACTTTGATTTTTCCGGTCAACAGAAATCTTCTAGACACCTCACACTACGTCACCATTGCTTATAGGGCTTCTGACAAGCAATTGGGCAATCAACAATAATCACATCTTCTTCCATTCATCATAAGGCACTTAAACCACCTACACCTATTCTTGTAACCGATCACATCTATTCATGCTCACTGTAGTTGAGTCCTAAAGCTCCACTAATCGAAGCTCAATCTTAGCCTTTCATTTTGTTAACCAGAAATGGCACCTCATTGTGGACCATCATAGACCGCCACCTTAATCTTTCCATGGAATCAACCAATCCTTAGCTCACTTGATCCGCCAATCTCATCAAATTCCTAGTTCTTCATTTACTAGCTAATCATGTGATTTCACTTGTGGGCAAAAAGGTGAAGATCCGTCCTCAGGCCATCTAACCATTCATCACTCATTTTTTCTCCATCAACAAAACAAAATCCTTCAATTTCTCCTCCAAGTCAAGGTCTGGAATTGATAGATCTTCCAAACATGTGTGCCTAAGGTCTAGAGCATGCATGCCCTAACTCAAAAATCCATGATTCTAGAAGAGCGAATGTTTTATCCAAATTGATTAACTGATTGCTAGTCTAAAGAAATTATCTCATGACAGCCAACACAGACATTTATTTATGATGCAATGCAATTAAAGCAGTCAATCTTGATGAGAAGCCACCAACATCGCCGCGAAGATACAATGATATATAGAGAAATATCATGAAAGCAGTGTTACCAAGTGACACCCATAGTGGCGCCATGGCTCTACTGTGTTGCGCAAATATAGCTTCCACAATAAATGCCACAGGTTCTAGTGAATATGATACTACAACCACACAATACAACAAAAATCACCAGTTCCTACTAGGTTGAAAAAAAAAAAAACTCACTTCCCAACTCCAGTTCATCTAGAGAAAGTTTGGCTTATTCAATGTAACCACCACTTTTTTTTCAATTATACTAACATTTATACAACTCTTCACACGGCAGGCAGAGAATAGCTATCATCACACATCGACTCCTCACCATGATTTTAAAACATTAAAAAAAAGCAGTAAGCAATTATGGGCGAGCTATTACCCAGTACCGACCTTTTGGCTGAGAAAATTAAATACTGAGTACGAATGTCATAGTGCGAATCAATTAGCAATTACGAACCCCGAAGAACCCCCAGGTTTTGAGGTCGTCTCCTGCTAGCAAGAGAATGAAAAGAAGTCTAGAGCAAGAGAAAGAAAAGAAGCCTCACCGATTACACCCGCAATGAAAGAACGAGATGAGACTTAGTTCGCAGCAATCAGTAGATTCACAGGATATTCACACGGAAAGCGCAAGCTTTTTTCAGCAACCAAGAACAGAAGTTAGGGTTGAGAAACAAACAAGAGGAAGAGCGAGTATCCCTGAAATATTGGTAAGTATTAGAAGCCGAACCTGTTATGACTATTTCAACCAGATAACTTAAACTCACGGCTAATTGACAACAATTATCTGAGGGGAAATTAACCATTCGTAACATCAATTCCCAGAAATCTGAATACCCCAATAAGGTTGAGCAGCTCGTAATTTCACACATGTGTTTGCAATACAGAAACATATGCAAAACAAGAAACGTAATTTCAGAAATAATATGGAACTTTTACCTTAAACTGTTCCGGTTTGGGTGCGAATGAGCCAGCCAGATTTCCTCTCAAACTTCAAGTTTTCAGTTTACCAAGACCTGTAAAGAGAAGAAGAAGAAGAATAAGGTAAGGATGGGTTCGATATTGATTTCCGAAACAGAAAATCGCACCAGGAGGAGCAGGATCTTACCATTGTTTGAGGAGCAGGATCTACACAAGAACAAGAGTAGGGTATGTTCCTTCCTTGCCTTGTTAAAGTGTGTGTAATTTTTTTCGAGTTCGAGTGGGAACTGGGAAGGGGTCGACCGGTCGAGCAGCCAGACCGGCTTGACTTAAGTAAATATTCATGTTTTATATTTCGGTTTTCGGTTAACCGAAATTTCCACACATATAACCGAAACCGAACCGAAAAAATTTCGAAAATTTTCAGTTAAAAATAACCAAATTAATTTTGGTTTTCGGGTTTAACCAAACCTTCATGGACTTTTGTAAAAATATAGTGGCATTTTGTGACTTTCTTTTATTTTTGAGATATTTCATGAATTAGTCAAAAATATAATGACATTTAATAAGATTTCTTTTCTAAAAGAACCGTGAACTTTTTTTTTCTTTTTTGAAAAGAGTCCTGAACTTCTTGATGGAGTCAATTGTTCACTACACAAGTTTAGAAAGCCCACTCACAAACACCTAATTAGGAGTCCAATACTCTGATCTGTCAAGCGTAGTTAAATCCTTGTAAGAGGTTACGATTTCAGCAGAATGAAAGACAACCCGCTTCAAACCATCAAATTCACCAACAGCTGCACAACCTTGCCTCGGAACCCTTCAACAATACAGTTGCATAAAACCATGCCCTTCGAACCAAAAGATTGTACACAAAATGAACGACATGCAGAATATCATAACTGAAGAAGATGATAAAGAAAACCATAAGACCCAGTATTATAGATGTTCAAAAAACCATCGAAAGGAAATGAAGTAATGCAACCTTTCAAAATGGACACAATTTCTGATAAAAAAATACTTCAAACCGCCATGTTGCAAGAGTTGTGTCCACACTCATGCAACTAGCACAAATTACCCTCATTTTTTCTAGGTGAATTCAAGGTAACCTGGGGTTGCCATTGAACTTGTTTCTTGCAGCACCACTCCACTTTGAGAAGCATCTAGCATAGAGGAAAGCACAACCTTCTTTCCTTTGTGTTTTGAGTCTGACAGTCGAAGGTCCCAAAACTCAGCTCATGAGGCCTCAATCAGTAACTGATCAAACTTACGCTAACAGGAAACGTTGGAGGATTTAGGAACATCCAACTGCATCGCATCCATGGGTTGATCAACAATATCGTGCCTAGACTAAATAGAACCACACTGCCCCAACATGTCCAAAGCCACACCTGCCATATAAGACCAAGCCTCAGGCGTTGCGTAGATCTCTCGTGACCATGTGCGTGCCAGGTAGACGTCCATGCTTAGCCTAATGCCAAATGGAACATCCCTATTGTCAGGCACTCGGGCTGCTGGACAAGAACCGACGACGTTTGGGAACTTTATAACACGGCTCAAAGTAATCGTGTTATAAGATCTCAGTTTCCAGGACCTTATAACACATAAGATCGAAATAATTTTGACTTTTTCTTTTAGCGGGGGTTTTAGCGCTAAAATGCATCGATTTTTTGATCTTATAACACACTTTAATGGAGCCGTGTTATAAGATCTCGTTTTCCTGGACTTTATAACACGACTAGTATCAACTGTGTTATAAAGTCTAATTAATTTTGACTTTTCCGTTTTGGCGGGTCTCAAAAGGCATCATTTTCTTGACTTTATAACACGGTTAAACGAAGCCGTGTTATAAGATCTAAGTTTTTGTTTTTTTTTTGCAGAAAATTTATTAAACCGAAACGACATCGTTTTTATTGATCTTATAACACGGCTAGACCAAGCCGTGTTGTGAAGTGTAGCAGAAACCACGCACGGAAAACTATACAAATGAAACGACAACGTTTCGGCTGATCTTATAACACGACATATTATAGTCGTGGTATAAAATCAAGCTAGCCGTGTTATATAACATTATATGACACGCTATGTTATTAGCCGTGTTATAAAGCCTTGTGTTATAAGAGTTTTTTTTCTACTAGTGGGAGATCACTGAAGAAGATTATCCCCACTCCCTTAAGAAAGCTTTAATCATCACTACCATTTCCAAAGTGAATTAAACGAGAGTTTTTTTAAGACTTAAATATATATTAGATTTGGATGGAGTTACATCCTAAGACAAGGCACAACCAGTAGCCGGACCTAGAGCTTACATACAAATAGCGACATGTAATGTAACGACCCCAACACTGGCCTAGGAGTTAGGGGTGTTACACGCCGCGTATTACTACCTAATAACGCAAGGCTCTAAACCAACGTTCGTAAATAAGACCCAAACGATACTTGTATGAAAGAATAATCAAAGTGTAACAGAAATATCTTTAAACTACAAATACAACGTAGTTGTCGAATCAGAGATCAAAAGCGGAAGAGTCAATGTGACTAAGGCCCGTAGGCTACAAATCATGATCGAAATAGTCTGAATAATCAAATAAGCTAACTAGCTAAGCTCCGGAAACAAGAGCGATCCTCGTTGATCAATCTGCAAAGTTAGTAAGAGTAGGGGAGTGAGCACACAACCATGCCCTGTAGATGACCAACTTCATCAACCAGCATGCTCAAAACATTTGCAGAACAGAGTATAAATTCAGAGGTTTAAACAGAAGGGAAAGATAATTTCCTTAGCAAAACCAGAAGTAGAAGTCCATCCAACATGACTAAACAGAATTCAGAGTATTCAGATTCACAAACAGAACGGGACACTAGTCATCAAGGTAGTCAGGCAGAACGGATAGATTCCGTGAACATAACGAGGAAACATCACTCATGAACGGAACAGGTGAGACACCTGTGAACAGAACGGGAAGCACTTGTGGCAAACAGAAGGACGTCCTACGCAGCGCGCTACGAGATAGCTAACCCAGCCATCCACGGTTCAGATACAAAGATACTAGGTCCCAAAACAGAAGCTTAAATAAACATAAGCACATGTGCACCAACTGCACCACAAAGCATTTAGAAAGCTTAGTTATCAGATGGGGAATACAACCCCGCAACGGAAGTCAAAACGGAGCTCAAACGAGCATGTTTAGGCGAAAACAGAGGTGTGTCCAACTTTGTGTTCGGACGCAAGTCGAACTGAAATCGGAAGGAAAAGGGTCTGTCCGAACATCAATGTTCGGACACAAGTCAAACTGAAATCGGAAGGAAAACTAAGGTGTCCGAACGTCAATGATCGGACGCAAGTCAAATTGAAATCAGATGATAAACCGGAGGTGTCCGACTTGTGTTCGGACGCAAGTCGAACTGAAATCGGAAGGAAAATTAAGGGTCTGTCCGAACATCAATGTTCGGACACACGTTCGGACATGGCAAAATACAGAATTTTCAGAAATGAATTGCACACGAACAGAGGCACCAAAAGCACCAATTTGCAATGTAAATTCAGAGTTGTGTTTGAAAACTACTATGGGGGTTTTAAGTGAGTAAGACCACAGCAAATCGGATAGAAAACAGTCACAAACGCAGAGTAATTCAGCCATTCATAAACTTAGATTATAAACTCCCCATAGGCGAACACACGGATCGAATCCACTAGCCACCTACCTCGAATTAGCAGAGACGAAACAATTCTGGTGCAGAAACTCAACCAACGAGCAGAAACCGAAATTTAATTCCCAAGCTCTGAATCTGCAGCGAGATCGCAGAGACGCTAACCGTAGGAGAAATCGATAGAGAATGCGGAGACAATTACTTAACCCGACCCGGAATTCACAGAGGAGGAGCAATCCACAGCAGAGATTCAAATTCCAAACCGGCACAACAGCACTTCACAAATCGAGATGGGGATGAGAAACGCAGAGAGAGATGAGAGAGATGAGCGTTGTCAGTTTTGGAAGCAGTACGGGAATGAGGTTAAAGACTAAGAACGTGATTAGAGTCACGATTAAAAGAGGTTATTAATATCTCATTAATAACTAATAAATTTTCTTACCAAAATAACAATTGGAGAATGACCTCCTCGCCCTTGCCTTTCCTCCATAGGACATCCATGTCCTAAATTCAAAATAACTCAACTTATGATAACATCGCGACGAAATAAATTCTACAACCAAACTTTAGGTTATAACATCACCTCCCCTTAAAAGAATTTCGTCCTCGAAATTAAACGTACCTACTGCTGGAAGAGGGCGGGAAACTTGGATCGCACTTCACTCTCCAGCTCCCAAGTCGCCTCTTCCTCAGACTGACCCGACCACTGAATCTTATCCAAGGGCATGGTCTTACTCCGAAGCTTACGAACATCACGAGCCAAAATCCTCAGAGGAGCTGCTTCATAAGTGAAGTTCTCCCTCAACTGAAGCGGACCAAACTCAATGACATGCGACGGATCCGGAATATACTTCATTAGCGTAGACACATGGAACACATTGTGGACTCCGGCTAAAGATGGCGGCAACGCTAAACGGTAGGCAACCGGTCCAATCCTCTCTAGGATCTCAAAAGGACCTACAAAGCGAGGGCTGAGCTTGCCTCTCTTCCCAAACTGTACTACCCCTCGGACCGGAGAAACCTTCAGATACACATGGTCACCCACCTGAAACTCCAATGGTCGTCTCCTCTAATCGGCGTAGCTCTTCTGATGACTCTAAGCCACAAGCAAACGCTCTTTGATGGACTAAATCTTCCCCACTGCGTCCTGAACCAAGTCTAGACCCACTTTAGCTCTCTCCTTCAGATCATCCCAACAGATGGGTGATATGCACCTCCTACCATATAGGGCCTCGAACGGGGCCATCCCGATGCTAGACTGGAAACTTATTGTAGGCAAACTCGATCAATGCCATGTGCTGATCCCAACTACCTCTGAAGTCCAGCACACACATGCCCTGAGCATGTCCTCCAGAACCTGATTCATCCTCTATGTCTGCCCGTCTGACTGAGGATGATAAGTCGAACTGAAAGACAACTTCATCCCCAACGCCTGATGCAAACTCTTCCAAAATCTGGACACGAATCTTGGATCTCTGTTAGACACAATCGAAGCAGGAACCCCATGCAGACACACGATCTCATCCATGTACAGCTGAGCAAGGCGGTGTAGACTATAGGTCTTCCTGACCGGCAAGAAGTGGGCGCTCTTCGTGAGCCTATCTACGATAACCCATACTGCATCAAATCCTCTCGGAGTCTTAGGTAGTCCCATAACGAAATCCATGTCCATGCTCTCCCATTTCCACTCCGGAACCGGAAGGGGCTGAAGCAACCCAGTTGGTCTCTGATGCTCTGCCTTGACCTGCTGACAGGTCTGACATCTGGATATGAACTCAGATATATCCCTCTTCATGTTGTTCCACCAGAATGTCTCTCGAAGGTCTCGGTACATCTTTACACCTCCTGGGTGTACCGAGTACGGGGCTCCGTGAGCCTCCTGCATAATCTCACGCCTCAAAGCATCGTCTGCAGGCACACAGACATGATCCATGAATCTCAGGCAGCCATCCTCAGACACTCTGAACTCAGACTCCTGACCAGAAGAAATTCCCTCTCTGATCTTACATAACCCGGCATCGAGCTCTTGACTGGCCTTGATCCGGTCAATCAAGGTAGGCTGAATCTGCAAGGCTGCAAACATCCCAGACCTCTCTGGACGAACGACCCAGATACCCAAACACTGTAACTCAAGTGCAGATCTCTGCACACCTGACAAAGCACAAGCGGCTCCAGACGGTCCTCTCCTACTGAGTGCATCAACTACGACATTCGCTCTACCCGGATGGTAGAGGATCTCCAGGTCGTAATCGTGCAACAACTCCAGCCACCTCCTCTGTCTCAAGTTCAACTCCTTCTAAGTGAACAGATACTTGAGGCTCTTGTGGTCCGTATATACCTTGCACGAAGCTCCATAAAGGTAGTGCCTCCAGATCTTCAAAGCAAACACAACAGCAGCCAGCTCCAGATCGTGGGTCGGGTGTTCTTCTCATATGGCTTAAGCTGACGTGAGCCATATGCAACCACATTCCCATGCTGCATCAACACACACCCGAGTCCCTTATGGGACGCATCACAAAAGACCTCTAGACCCTCGGTCCCCTCTGGAAGAGTCAGAATCGGCGCATAAGTCAACCTCTTCTTCAGCTCCTGAAAGCACTGCTCACAGGCTTCGCTCCACTCGAACTTCACCTCCTTCTACAGCAGCCGAGTCAAAGGGATCACCAACTTGGAGAAGCCCTCCACAAACTTACGATAGTAGCCCGCCAATCCAACGAAGCTACGAATCTCTCCAACATTAGTGGACATGGCCCACTCTGTAATAGCCCTGATCTTCTCCGGGTCTACGGAGATACCATCCATGGAGACAACGTGTCCCAAGAAAACTACCTGATCCAGCCAGAATTAACACTTCTTCAGCTTCACGTACAGCTCTCTCTCTCTCAGAGTCTGTAGTACGGTCCTCAGATGCTCCTCGTGCTCCTCAGCACTCTTGGAATACACCAAGATGTCATCAATAAACACCACAATGAGCTGGTCCAAAAACGGCTTGAACACCCGGTTCATCATGTCCATGAACACAGAAGACGCATTCGTCGGACCGAATGACATCACTAGGAACTCATAGTGTCCATAACGAGTCCTGAAAGCGGACTTAGGCACGTCGTCTGTCTTAATCCTCAACTGATGGTAACCGAACCTCAGATCAATCTTAGAAAACACTTTAGCTCCAGCTAATTGGTCGAACAAGTCATCTATGCGCGGGAGAGGATACCAGTTCTTAATGGTAACCTTGTTGAGCTTCTTGTAGTCGATGCACAAGCGCATGCTATCGTCCTTCTTCTTGACAAATAAGACTGGGGCTCCCTAAGGTGAAACGCTAGGGCGAATGAAGCCCTTATCCAACAGCTCCTGCAACTAGATCTTCAACTCCTTGAGCTCAACAGGACCCATCAGGTATGGGGCCTTAGAGATAGCGCTGAGTCTCAGGTGTGAGCTCGATCGAGAACTTCACCTCTCTGGCAGGGGGAAGCCCAGACACATCATCCTGGAACACATCCGGAAAGTCTCTGACCACTGGAATGTCCTCCAATTTCGCATCCCTGCGGACCTCAGGGATGTAGCACAGAAATCCCTGGCATCCTTTCCTCAAATGGCGAAACGTCTGCATAGCTGAGATGACTGGCGGCGAGCACGGGATTCCATTCCCTGCTATAGTTAGGCGGGGCTGACCCGGCTCCTTAAGCGTGACTCTTAAAGCAGCACAGTCAATATGGGCATGATGGGTAGCAAGCCAATCCATACCCAATACCCAAAATCACATCAAAGCTAGTCATCTCCATTGGGATGAGATTAGCACACAGAGTCATATATCTTACTAACACAGGACTATCTTTACACACAGAGTTCAGAAGCATGGAAGAATTCTTAACTAAAGGACTATGCACACACAGCTCCATACCCAGAGGCACAACAGGCAAACCGAGCTCACCCACCAACTCAGCAGAAATAAAGGAGTGGGTGGCTCCGGAGTCAAACAAACAGAAAACAGAACAAGAGGACAGCTGGAGAATACTTGTGGCAACTCTGTCAAGGGATCGGTCCCTCTCTCCAGCCATCGCATAGACTCTGGCCTGGCCCTGAGGCTTCTTCTGCTCAGCCCGGTCTCGGTCTCTGGTCTTTGAGGCGGACCCTCCAGTCTTACCTCCCGAGCTACCTCTGCTCCTCTCGGCCTGAGGGCAGTTGGCGATCCTATGGTCCAAGGAGCCACATTTGAAGCAGGCTCCTAACTTCTTGTAGCAGTCCCGCCCTCGATGAAACTTGCCACAGACCTGGCACTTTGGAGCGGACGACGAGGACAATGATCCACCCCGGTCTCTCGAACCCTAGCGATCTCGAGAACGATTTCCAGTAGTCTGCTTCTTCTGAGAAGCCTGCTGATCTCTCCTATCACCATCCTCGGACCTCTGCTTCCTCTTCTGGTCCTTACCCCCAGACTTACGGCCCTTCAGGTCGGCCTCCACTAACAGGGCAACGTCAGCTACGTCCCTGAAGGTCTTGTAACGAAGCGGCGTCACGGCAGAACGAATATTGGGCCTAAGGCCACTCTCAAACTTCTTAGCCTTCCTATGCTCGTCAGGCTCAGGTGCAAACTTTGACAGGTTGATGAACTTCCAGACGTACTCCTCTACGCTCATATCCCGACCCTGGCGAAGTCGGTTGTACTCCAAGATGCGCTGGTCCTTATAAACATCCGGATAGAACTGTTTATTAAACTTGCCCGTGAACTGGTCCCAAGTCTAAGGCTGAGGAAACTTCCCCATCACTGACCTCCACCACTCCTTGGCTTCGGCCTTGAATAGGAAGGTGGCGAAGTCCACCTTCTGCTCCTCCTCAGAGCCCATAACACGGAGCAAATCCTCCACCTCAGATAGCCAATGATTGGCTTCCTGCGGGTCTCCAGTCCCGTCAAATGCTGGAGGCTTCAGCTTCATGAACTCCTGAAGCGCTTTCATATTCCTCCCCCCAGCATTGGCAGCCCCAGCTCCGGTTGCACCACCACCAGCCGCTCCTTCTCCAGGGGCTCCTCCAGCTGCAACCGTCTGCAGTAGCTGAGTCATGGACTGCCTCAGCTACATCGCCCTGAGGAGTAATTGGAGCTCTTCGTGGCGGCATTCTGAAAGTCAACCAGCAAGCAATTAGACCACGAGTCCCCAAAGCATAGATACTGATAACTGACTGACTGACTCAGCTAAGTTCCCATCAGATTAGAACCTAGAGCTCTGATACCACTAAATGTAATGACACCAACACTGGCCTAGGAGTTAGGGGCATTACACGCCGTGTATTACTACCTAATAACGCAAGGCTCTAAACCAACGTTCACAAATAAGGCCCAAACGATACTTGTATGAAAGATTATCCACAGTGTAACAGAAATATCTTTAAACTACAAATACAACGTAGTTGTCAAATCAGAGATCAAAAGCGGAAGAGTCAATGTGACTAAGGCCTGTAGGCTACAAATCATGATCGAAATAGTCTGAATAATCAAATAAGCTAACTAGCTAAGCTCCGGAAACAAGAGCGATCCTCGCTGATCAATCTGCAAAGTTAGTAAGAGTAGGGGAGTGAGCACACAACCCTGCCCAGTAGATGACCAACTTCATCAGCCAGCATGCTAAAAACATTTGCAGAACAGAGTACAAATTCAGAGGTTTAAACAGAAGGGAAAGCTAATTTCGATAGAAAAACCAGAAACAGAAGTCCATCCAACAGGAGTAAACAGAATTGAGAGTATTCAGATTCATAAACAGAACGGGACACTAGTCATCAAGGTAGTCAGACAGAACAGATAGAATCCGTGAACAGAACGAGGAAACATCACTCGTGAACAGAACAAGTGAGACACATGTGAACAGAACAGGAAGCACCCGTGGCAAACAGAAGGACGTCCTACGCAGCGCGCTACGAGATAGCTAAACCAGCCATCCACGGTTCAGATACAAAGATACTAGGTCCCAAAACATAAGCTTAAATAAACATAAGCACATGTGCACCAACTGCACCACAAAGCATTTAGAAAGCTTAGTTATCATATGGGGAATACAACCCCACAACCGAAGTCAAAACGGAGCTCAAACGAGCATGTTTAGGCAAAAATAGAGGTGTGTCCGACTTTGTGTTCAGACGCAAGTCGAACTGAAATCGGAAGAAAAATTAAGGGTCTGTCCAAACATCAATGTTCGGACGCAAGTCGAACTGAAATCGGAAGGAAAATTAAGGTGTCTAAACGTCAATGATCGGACGCAAGTCGAACTGAAATCAGATGAGAAACCGAAGGTGTCCGACTTGTGTTCGGACGCAAGTTGAACTGAAATCGGAAGGAAAATTAAGGGTTTGTCCGAACATCAATGTTCAGACAGACGTTCGGACATGGCAAAATACAGAATTTTTAGAAACGAATTGCACACGAACAGAGGCACCAAAAGCACCAATTTGCAATGTAAATTCAGAGTTGTGTTCGAAAACTACTATGAGGGTTTTAAGTGAGTAAGACCACAGCAAATCGGATAGAAAACAGTCACAAACGCAGAGTAATTCAACCATTTATAAACTTAGATTATAAACTCCCCATAGGCGAACACATGGATCGAATCCACTAGCCACCTACCTCGAATTAGTAGAGACAAAACAATTCTGGTGCAGAAACTCAACCAACGAGCAGAAACCGGAACACAATTCCCAAGCTCTGAATCTGACAGTGAGATCGCAGAGACGCCAACCGTAGAAGAAATCGATAGAGAATGCGGAGACAATTACTTAACCCGACTGGAAATTCACAGAGAAGGAGAAATCCACAGCAGAGATTCAATTTCCAAACCGGCACAACAGCACTTCACAAATTGAGATGGGGATGAGAAACGCACAGAGAGATGAGAGAGAGGAGCGTCGTCAGTTTTGGAAGCAGTACGGGAATGAGGTTGAAGACTGAGAACGTGATTAGAGTCACGATTAGAAGAGGTTATTAATATCTCATTAATAACTAATAAATTCCCTTACCAAAATAACAATTGGAGAATGGCCTCCTCGCCCTTGCCTTTCCTCATTAGGACATCCATGTCCTAAATTCAAAATAACCCAACTTATTATAATATCGCGACGAAATAAATTCTGCAACAAAACTTTGGGTTATAACATGTAAAGAGTTACAAAGAAACTACTACTGAAAGCAACTGATTCGTATAGAATATTGTTTGGGTAGTGAAGGCACTATCGGACCGTGATTGTGAAAAAACGTGAAAGGAATCTTCGGGCACCTAATTTCCTGACTAGAGACTAGCAAGGTCCGATCTCCCAACAGCGAAAACCAAAAGGGATGACCTAAACATCCAAATTAAGGGTACAAAATCTACGAGAATAAGGTAACAAAGTCTGAATCCAACATAAACAACCAAACGAACACCTACACAACCATTGGGGCCAAACAGATGGCTAACTACCTTATTTCTAGAGGAAAAAGAGTAAACATGGAAGATGGGGGTAGCACCGATGATGTAGGTATGCGGCAGAGTGATAAGTGGTGAAATAATGTAATTATAGGGTCTTTATGCACCTTCATTTCATGCAACTATTGACCTATTTCACCATTTTATAAATTTTGTTAGTATACATGAACTTATACTCTTTTGGTTATAATGTAGGAAAAAGATCATTTGAGCATATTTTTGAGGCTAAAAAGATCCTTTCGCTAAGATTCAGCACTGTGGGAAGCTGATCAAGAATGAAGGAGCGGTTCGGGAAGTTTTCGGTGGACAAATGGCCTTTATGGAGCAGACCGACCCAAGCGGCCAACCAACATGGGTCGGTCGAGCTAGTCTCCAAGACACTGGAATGGACCGGCCCAGGAGGACCGACCCATGTGGGTCGATAAAACTCAACCATGATATACTAGAATGGACCGACCTAGGGAGACTGTCGGTCGCAACTAAAAATGGTCATCTTCTCCAAACTTCTAACCACCTTCAATGCTTCTTCTTATTTATTTCTCTTTCCTCCATGGTTGAGTAGTCCCTAAATGTGCTTTGAGATGGGGTTTTAACCCTAAACCCTTAAGGGGGCATTTGTTTTGGGATAATCAGGCTGTTTGTTTTGCTAGTTTTTCCTATTTTCAGAAAAGGGAAAGAGAATGGGATTACCCTAAAACCCTCTATCTTGATTCCTCACCCCCTACTAGGGAATGAGATTCCCTTTCCCCAGGACACTTTGATCGGGGACATATGACCATTGACCGGTGACTAATGACCATTGACCGGTGATCAGTGAATGTTGACCAGCAATTAATGACAGTTGACCAGCAGTCGGCAACCGTAGACCATTGACCGGTGGCCATTGACCAGGTATTTATGTCATTTCCCCCAGCTCAAACAACCAACCAGGAAAATCAAAGGGAATTATTTTCCATTCCCTTTCCCGATTCTATTCTGTTTCCCCTGCCAGAAACAAATGCCCCCTAAATATGCTAGTGAGTCTTACTATGCTTTAATATAATTGTCCCTCTCTTGATATTCATTCAATGCTTTTAAATTGATCCCTTAATTGCATTTGTGGTGAACCCTTTCTACAATTTAATTTTGAGTTAGGATTGTGACCAATTTGAGAGAGAAACTCTAATTATACCTCTAGGGTTAGTGGGTATAATTCGGGGCTTTCATCAAGAACTTGTGCTTAATGTTATTTAGTGAGTTTAGCCCTAAATGGGTTTGAAGGTTAAAATTAACTAAGTAAGATTTAGCCCATCTTTGGTTTAGAGGGTTATTATCCTTGTTCTAAAAGACAACTATTGCGTAAAAGAATCACAAGTATGTTTAGGAGGTTTAGGTGAGTGCCAAAGTCCAAAAGTCCTTCTTCATCCAATCCGACAAACTATCGTCTTTAGTTTAATTGTTTGTTCATTCCATAGTTCAACCTACACAATCAAGCTTGCCACCGGCTAAACTCCCAATTTACTGCTTTTATTCCAATTACTAATTACTGAGACTAGAAAGTTATGATCAATTTCCTTATGGGTACGACATGTGTTGTACTACATCGGTTAGGTGCACTTGTCTATTCCTTGCATTTATTTACATAATTTGTTAAATAGTATTTGCTACAACACAGGGCGGAAACAACGACAGTGAGGGGACTGTCTGGTGGCAACGAGAAGACCAATCTCAGCAACATCAAGATATACACCAGATCTAGATGCAGGGGCCGGAGGCAAGCAAGATATGAAAGGTGGTGGACCTCGGAGGACAAAGAACATATGGTTATTGATATTGGGGATGCGGATGGTGATGATGGAGCTGTGACTTAGAGCAAACATTGAGTGAAATTTGGAAGAAGACGAGCTTGGGGAAGAAGATGGCTATGGAAATGCATGCTTTAGGAACCCGTAAAGCAAAAAGAAAGGGAGGAAGGGGAAGAGAAATGAGAGAGCTTTTCTCTTACTCCTTCCCGTGACTACATTGCGTTTGTCCCTGATATTTCTATAGTTTTAGATTTGGGTTAGTTCAAACGGGTAACCGTAAAATTGAACCATAGTTGAGGAAGAGATGATAGCAAGAAAACAAGGAAATACTAAGAGGAGAGCTCCTGCTGAGGGGGAGAGAGGTAAGAATGAGTCTGCTTACTACGCAAGTTAATATTCTAAATTTTTAATTTTATCATTTCTTTAAAATATAAAAATTTATTTCAAAATAGGGAAAATTACACCCCCCACCCATGACATTTGATGAAATTACACACCCTACCCACGAGGTTTCAAAAATTACGTTGCCCACCCATGTGGTTTCCTCTATTTTACATCCGACAACTTTTCTAATAGGGAAAATTACATCCCCCACCCACCAGGTTTGGCGTATTATCATAAACCACCCACGAGGTTTGCATATTTAAATTGCCCACCCACAACCTTTTCCCCGTTTGACACCCGTCAATTTTTTCCCACTTCCATTAGTTGTGTCCACGTCGGCTCCACGTGGCATTGTCTGAGTGGTTTAATTATTTGATGACATGTCAAAAGCAAGAGCAACTTAATCCCCCATCATTCCCTCCTCTCTTCTTCTTCGATGTTCAATTCGTCGCCCGACATCATACTTCATCGCTGGTTCTGGTCGTCTCTGGTCTTCGCCCCACTTCCTACTTCGCTTCTTTGCCGCTTCTGGTGTAGCTGTCGCTGCTCTACCTTCGTACAGTCGTTGATATCTCTCCTCTGGTATGCGAGTCTGAACCCTCTTCAATTCGCTAACCCTAGCTCTCCTCTGGTACATCAAATCTGAACCTGTTTCAATTTTCGATTTGCTTTTGCTGTTGTTTTTACGGTTGGTAGTCACTGTGAACCCACTTGGCTTTTGATGTTTGGTTTTACGGTTGGTAGTCACTGTGAACCCACTTGGCTTTCGATGTTTGGTTTTACGGTTGGTAGTCACTTTGCTTTAGTATGTGTTTTTTTTGTTGGTCGATGATTTTGGTGCACGATTTTTGAGTTGGTATTTTCTTCGAGAAGATACAGGAGAGAATGGCTCTTTTTGTTTGTTTTGTTTGGCTCTTTCTGTTTGTTTTGTTTGCTGTTAGTTTTATGGTTAGTACTCACTTTGAACCCATTTGCGTTTTGCTGTTTGCTTTCGAAGTTGTTTTACTTTGAATTGCGGTGCTGTATGTTGGTAATAGTGGTTGCTAATAATATGTTTGGCAGTGATGGAGGAGTGCTATATTGGCGTTATCTATAAGAATGACCGGTACAAGGTTGAAATGCCCTTCGATCCAGACCAGTATTCAAGTATCGAATTGGAGAATGAAGACACGATCTCATGGTATTGTTCATTCTTATACTTTCTGTTATTTAGTCGTACAAAAGTTGATATGTGTAATGACTTGAAAATATGAGGACTTGTTTTTATTTTTATTCCAGGGAGGTAGAACTTGCACTGAAGCTGTGTGGATGAGATGAAGATGAAGACAATCAAGATCTTTTGTTTTGGCTTTATTTTGTAATGGTGTGTGACGACTAGTGAATTTAGGTTGGTTTTGTGATGGTGCATGACAGCTACTGAACTGGGGTTGATTTTGTGATGTTGGTTTTGCTGCTTTGTTCTGTTAATGTAACAGTTGGTCAGTGTAGTTTGGTTTTTTTAAGACAGCTAGTGACTTGATGAAATAGAGCTGGTTTTTGTTATGGTAATGATGTGCTAGAACCAGTTACTGAAGCATTGTTATATGTGTTGAGATGGGATTTAATGAAATGATTTACTAAAACAGCTAGCTCTTTAATGAAACAAAGCTGGTTCTTTTGTTATATATGTTGTGTTGGGATTACAAAGCAACAAGTTTATTTTTCTGTACAAAGCGGCATCCTATACTGTTGCGTCATAGATTCTGCAGCAGTGCATGACTGCCTCTGTACAAGCAGCATCCCGTACTGTTGTTGTGTTATTAACATACCTGAAATCTGTTACAATTATATAGTATGCTTGACATTGAATCAGTGGCTGACATTACATTGAAATCTGTTACTATTATCTAGTATGCAGGTTGATGAGGAAAATGTTGCTGTAGCAGTTCATCCTTTATATAATTGAAATTGAAATCGTGAACATTGGCTGAATATCTTGGAATCAGTGACTGAATCAGCATGCTGTATTTTAATGTTCAGTTGTACATTGGCTGAATAAGTAGAGTGGTTAGATGGAAAATTGGAGTTTAAAGCTCAAATGGTACTACTCATTAACCAAGCATAAATTGTGCTTACATATTACATAATACACGTTGTACAGATTACATAGTACACTTTGACATTGAAAAGTTCTTAAAAAACAAGTAAACTATACTAATTTCAAATACAACAACACAATCACACCGACTATTACGTAAGAGAGAATAACAAGCTTGTTCAACTCGGCCTTCAGTTCAATCCTATCCCTTGAAGAATACTTTTTAGCTCCCTTAGCTCCTCTCTTAGTCGTCGTAGTTGCTCTTGAATGATCAAATCAGCATTTGGATCATTGGAGTTCACCTCACCACTATAAATGTCAGGACGCAGCAGATGCATATTCATGTCCACCTCATACCACCATTTAAAGACTCCGTTAGGACAATCACATTGGTAGAAAAGTTTTCCTAGGTTGTCACATGTCAAAGCAATGAACAAACGAGCATTCCTTTTGCAGGTGCACTTGACATTGGCAAATGTGAAGAGGCTTTCACTGTTTCGGTTGTTTGAGGATGACATAATTCTGAAAAAACTCAGTAAAATCAGCAACAAATGCCAACATCAGACATAACTGAGTTCACTAGTTTGCAGTCATTACCGGATCATAGCTTACGCTCACCATTCAAAAGAACACAAGTTACGAAGAAAAAAGTAACGAGCTCAAACGAGGATTGTTGCCCCATCATCATCGCAGAAAATGTAATACCAGCATATGACATGTCAAGGTGGAGCAATTTCAATTTTCTATTTCAGATGGACTGGAGCAACATTGGGAATACTAGCTACTAGCCACTTCTGCAAGCCATATGAGAAATTTTCTACATTTCTCAAATCAGAGAGAACAACATTCAAACCAGTACACCAACATTGCTTCAACAGACCAATAGACAGATAAATTGGAACTGCTACAACACAAACAACATATCGAACATCAAAATGCTGGTATCACAACGGGGGCTGTTGTGAATCATAACAATGATCACCGAGCATCAGAATACTCGTATTTGAAAAAACTCAGTAAAATCAGCAACAAATGCCTACATCAGACACAACTGAGTTCACTAGTTTGCAGTCATTACCGGATCATAGCTTACACTCACCATTCAAAAGAACACAAGTTAAGCAGAAAATAGTAATGAGCTCAGACGAGGATTGTTGCCCCATCATCATCGCAAAAAATGTAATACCAGCATATGACATGTCAAGCTGAAGCAATTTCAATTTTCTATTTCAGATTGACTGGAGCAACATTGGGAATACTAGCTACTAGCCACTTCTACAACCCATATGAGAAATTTTCTACATTTCTCAAATCAGAGAGAACAACATACAAACCAGTACACCAACATTGCTTCAACAGACCAATAGACAGAGAAAATGGAACCATTGCGACACAAACAGACATCAAAATGCTGGTATCACAAGGGGGGCTGTTGTAAATCATAATGCCATACTGAACATCAAAAACTGGCATCACAAAGCTCATTAAATCACATACCAAAACGCTAGGGTTAACATCAAAAGCCAAGTGGGATCAAACATCGAACTGGGTATCAAAGTCGAAAGCCAACATCGAAAGCCAAGTGGGTTCACACTGATTGCAAACCGTAAAAACAACAGCGAAAGCCAAGTGGGTTCACAGTGACTACCAACCGTAAAACCAAACATCGAAAGCCAAGTGGGTTCACAGTGACTACCAACCGTAAAAACAACAGCAAAAGCCAATCGAAAATTGAAACAAGTTCAGATTCGAAGTACCAGAGGAGAGATAGGGTTAGCGGCGCTAGGTCTAGTGTGACAGTTTAGAGCAAAGACCAACCGAGAAATCGATTACCAAAATCGCTAGGGTTAGCGAATGAAGAGGGTTCAGACTCGCATACCAGAGGAGAGATATCAATGACTGTACGAAGGTATAGCAGCGACAGCTACACCAGAACCGGCGAAGAAGCGAAGTAGGAAGTGGGGCGAAGACCAGAGACGACCAGAACCAGCGATGAAGTATGATGTCGGGCGACGAATCGAACATCGAAGAAGAAGAGAGGAGAGAATGATGGGGGATTAAGTTGCTCTTGCTTTTGACATGTCATCAAATAATTAAACCACTCAGACAATGCCACGTGGAGCCGACGTGGACACAACTAACGGAAGTGGGAAAAAATTGACGGGTGTCAAACGGGGAAAAGGTTGTGGGTGGGCAATTTAAATATGCAAACCTCGTGGGTGGTTTATGATAATACGCCAAACCTGGTGGGTGGGGGATGTAATTTTCCCTTTCTAATATTTGATCAACTTAAAAGTTGCTTAAATGTTGTCTAAAATTGATGAAACTTTACATGAACGATGCTAAGGTGTTATATTTTTGTCCAATGCCAAATCCAAAGTTTTTAAAGCTCATATATGACCTGTGGGACCCAATGAAAACACGTTGACATGTCACATGTTTCATTGGGTCCCACACATCACATATGAGCTTAAAAAACTTTGGATTTCACGCTAGGCCAAAATATAGCACCTTAGCATCGTTCATGTAAAGTTTCATCAATTTTGGACAACATTTAAGCATCTTTTATGTTGATCAAATATTAGATAAGTTGCCGGATGTAAAATAGAGTAAACCACATGGGTGGGCAAAGTAATTTTTGAAACCTCGTGGGTGGGGTGTGTAATTTCACCAAACGTCATGGGTGGGGGATGTAATTTTCCCTTCAAAATATAACCAATTTTTAAATAAAGATTAACTATGTTTATTCTTTTAGTTTTGAAATAATATGTAATAACGTATTTTTAAAATGTGACAATGTTGGTATAATGACTTGTCGAGTTTTTATATCTTATATGAATATGAGCTCTTCTATTAATAATTTAGGGACTTGTATAGTATATATTTTTATTTTTATAAATAACTTCTTATTTTGAAATTGGTTAAATTAAATCTAATTAAAAAGTGAAACATATTAACATAAAATGGTCTGAAAATTTAAAAATATATCCATATTTCATATCCAATTTGAAACAAACAAAGGTTATAAAAACCAAAATATAATTTTACTTGGTATTTCAACCCATTTTGATTAAACTAAATCTAGACACTATATTATCTATAAAAAATCAATAAATATTTTATATTATTTTTTATCTGACTTATAATTTATTACTAATACATGGTCTATATTATAAATTTATGCAATTACTGAAAGGAAAAATTACATTGCCCACCCATGAGGTATTAGGGAATTACAATGCCCACCCATGAGCTTTAAAAAATTACAATGCCCACCTATGAGATATTAAGAAATTACAATGCCCACCCAAGAGTGTAACACCCCAACCGTAATCTCCAAACTTAACTAATAATTGCAGCGGAAAACGTAACTTTAAACATTAACCAAAAAGGGCGGTGTTACACGCCGTTAGCCACCCACATGGCTAACAAGGCTGTTACGTACAAATGTACCGGTCTGATTACAAGAATCCCGAGCTCAATTACAACCTTCCAAAATTATTTCCCAAAAGTTACAATATACCGAGTGTTTAAGTACAAAAATACCATTCTATTCTATTCCACCAAAATAATCAACCCCGAGTATAACAAAAAACAACTCGGGTACAATATAAAAAAACAGCAAAGGTAATTCTTCATACTCCATGCTAGAGCGAGTCCGCTTCTTCGATCACTCTCCTGAAAAATAATATGGTGCCCCAAAGGGGCTCAACAACCCTTGGCTGGTATGATTAACGTGCAGCCCGTCGGCTACCGGGATACACGCAACTACTTCTCATAATAAACATGGGGTTCATTTTAACAAACAACATACATAACCATAACAACATTCATTGCATAGCATCAGCATAAATACAACATAACGGGAACGAATCCCTTGAGGAAATGAAACACATAAACATTAGCCAAATGTGGTGAGCCTAGAGAATGATTTCATTCTCATGTCAAGCTCGTTACATAACATGTTACCGTTCGGTTTATTAAACATTTGATTTACCCCAAGATGTGTTGAATATAGTGATCCAAACACACCGTACATAAATCCCCCCTAGCCCCGAACTAAAGTCAAGGTAGGAGAGTCTCTTATTAGACTTGTGGGAGATTGATTCCCAGAAAGGAAAACAACCAAAACATGGAGAGAGTCGAATCTGATTCAGATATAGACCCCCGTACATACACGCATGACCGGACACCCGGATTCCTCACCCCCAATTATATATAGGTTAGAAGATCCTTTTTCGGAACTTACCAAATCATGAGAAGTTATAATTAATCAACTTTAGTTAAACACACCGGGGAGTTGGAACATATAAACACACACAACAAGCACCAATTGATACACGAATAGCCGTGGTTAGCACGTTTCATAAGTTGAAACGTTAGGAGCCGAATACCGTTCTCTTACGTTTTCCTAACATTGGTTAGCTAACGGGTTAGCACGTATTTGAGGTTAGACGGTATCGGGACATACACACCACAATAAAAGAATAACTGTAAACTAATTTCATGATTTATATCTTACAAGGTCGTAAACACTCAGAAAAATGAACAACACACAAGCCGGTGTAAACCGGTAGCAAACAGACTGCAAGAAAACCATACCTCGGTCCTTGCTGTGTTCGTTGACCACCGAATGCAGCTCCTATACATAATTAATCATGTCGGTTAATTACCGTATTTAACTTTCGATGAAATACCCCGAACTTAATTATAGTGATTAAAACTATTCTAATATGTATTTAAGGGCCTAATTGCGCCTAAGAAGTATTGGTGAAGGAAATAAAACCAAAAGACAAGAGAGAATGCTTAAAAAGTGAAAAATGTAAAAATGAGTGTTATATAACCATAGGAGTTATGTGACCTCTACTAGGATCCTAGGTGGATTTATAAGGCTTATTTATGCCTAAATAGTATGTAGAAACAATTCTCGAAGAAAACGGATCCATAAAATGGATTAAAACCACAAACGAACCTTAAAGCGCGTTTTTCGAGGAAACCGGGAAAACGCGACTTTAAGCGGGTTAAATAGACTCCTAACAATTTTGGTCAACCAAATAGTCATTAATAAACATTAATTAAGGTCTAGAACCAATAAAATCAATTAAACAGGAAAATAGTAACAACTGTAAAAACGGGAAATTTTAGGGTGTAAACCGTAATAAGAACAAACTAGTGTGTCCACTTTTAGAAATAAAAACTAAAAATCTGTAGGAGGTGGTGAGTGTGGCCGGCTCTATCTCCCCCTCTCTCACTTATTTTAATTGCTTCTAATATACTACATGACAAGGCAATAAAGTAAACAAAAGCAAAAAGTAAAAACTCACTTTTTTACCCTCTCTCCTACTCCCTCTCATTCTCACGTACTGCACCCTCACTCCCTCTGATTTTCTTCCTCCTCAAGCTGCCTCTAATGGCGATTTCAAACACCCCTCCAGCACTCTCCCTTCTCTCCTCTTGTTGAACCCTTAAATCTTATCCAAAAATTACAAAATTTGTACCATTGGATTCCTCTCATCAAGGAGAACATTTCCCTCTTTTCCAAATTTGAAAATACCCACTTTCATCTCCATGGGTATGACTGGTTTTGAAGATGAAGACCACCATTAGAAGCTCCTCCTTCACCTTGTTGGTTTGAGGTAAAAAGAAATCCGAAAAACTAGCACTTTTAGCTCTTATTTGCAAAGTAGAAATTTCTAAGTTTGGAACCTCTTATTCCTTGCTTCCCAGCCTATTTTGGCTTCACATTTGGAGTGGAAATCTTGCTTTGGTTGCTGTTCTAAACTTCATATACACCCTTGCAAGGTAACACCTTTTCTAAACCTTAAAAACATGCTCTAAGCTATAAGTTGATTTAAGGGCTGATTTTGGAATTGAAATGGGTATGTATAATGGGCTGTAGCATTAGAACATTGAGCCCCCATAACCGGTTGGTCAAGAAGAGAGGAAAGGAAAGGAAGGAAGAAGGAAAGAAGAAAGAAGAAAGAAAGAGAAGCTAGAAAGAACAAGGTAAATTGCACTCACCTTGTGCAGTTTTTGTATGTATTGTGTAACAGATTTTTAAAGATTGGAATGAGTATTGAAAATGGTCTTGAGTAGTAGTGTAATGTGGAAGAGAACCAAACTGTTTTAAAGCTTTAAAAGATGATTAAAAAGCTTGTATAAACCTTGAGGAAAGGAATGGTATGTGCAGGAATTAAATGAGTGTTTAGTACCTAGTATTTGTGTTGGAGAATTGTATATTGGTGCTGTTGATAAACAGGTGATATGGGTAGCATTGTGTGAATAAAACATGAGGTGAGAACGTAAAATATAGGGGAGACTATGTCAAATTTTATCTAGAGACTAGAAAACTTAAGAGCTAGAAACAAGTGGAAAAACACTTTGAAACAGATTTTTAAATGGAGCTAAGTTGTGGGTAGATTAAGAAAGTATGATAATGCATTGTAAACCTTGGAGATGGCATTAGGAGAGGAAACTAAGTATGGATGAAGTAAGGATCAAAATCTGTAGCATAACAAGACTAGTAAGAAATAATGTAAGTGCTGAAATGAAGTTAGGAAAATAATGTGTGTGAATTAGTATGAAAAGGAGTAATAAGTTAGTGTGGGATTTAAGGATGTTTAGAAGCTTAATTAGGTGCTTAAACATGTGGGATTAAGTGTAGGAACATTGGGAAAAAGATTAGACAAAGAAAGGAGTTAGAACAAGGTGGAAAACTAAGGTAAGTGTGTAAAAACTGTGACAGTCCGGGACCTTAGTCCATGGGGAAGTCCCGGACCAGGTGCTAAAAACGGCCGAGAAGAAATTGCTTATTGTGTTCCGGGACTTTAGTCCCGTATAAAGTCCCGAACCACTAATAAAAATCACCCGAGACTTATGACCAGTGTTGGTCCGGGACTAGGGACCCGGACAAGGTCCCGGACCAACACCAAAAATGAATTCTAAGCTTATTAAATGAGTCTTAAGCTAGGGGATTGAATGGTAATGATTATATAAGACAATTAGGACGTAATTAATGATGTTTAAGGGTCATTAAGGGGTATAAACAAGTTGGGAGGTAATGGAAAGTAAGTAAGTAATGTGAATGAATTTGTATAACGACGAATTAGTAAGTACAAACTGGGAAACGTTAGAAACGTGATAAGTAGAGTTAATTATAGAGAATTAACCGTTGAATGCTATGTATGTTCTAGGACTCGAATAGTTGGACTCCGGAGGAGAGTCAGTGAACAAAGAACCTTAGTGAACGGTATGATTTCTTCATGCTCTATATCCTAACCTGGTTACCCCGATTTGTGTGCTTACTTGATCACCTAACTAAGATAAACGCATGAATCAGACCTTAATGCACTTACTTGTGCTTGTTTTATATTGTTATTGTTATATTGTCTTGAACATTTACTTTGTATAATTCATGAAATGAAAGGATGAGAATGAAGTGTATGTGTACCTTGTAGTGTACTTGTGTAGTGTATTATTCTTGGTGTGGATGTGATGACTTCTAATTCCTAACTACCTAACTCCTAACTTAAGTATTGAATAAATTGGAATGAGTAGAAGTCCGATATAGTTTTGGCCACGCGTGAGGATGAGGAGACACAAGAGGTTGGATCCGATTCCTGGCCTGAATCCTTTCTATAGACCAAACCCCTTAAATGGGTAGCTCCTAGATTGTGGGTGAGTGGAAATCCCTGTGGGATGTTAGTCCCTCCGGAGGTCACCACGACTGACTTGAAGTAGTAGTAAGTAGTACTTAAGTAAAGTTATTGTATTGAGTATGGTTCTTGGCTAGTGTAAGTATTGACCTTGAGTAAGATAATACTGACCGCTATTAACCCGTTGGGTAAAAGAAGCTAACAAGCATGTGTATGTATTGTAGCAGCGTATTCCGTAAAGGTGGTATGGCGTTGTACTGTATTCCTTGTATGTAATGGAAATGTATGTAGTACTTTGTGATGTATCGTAGTATTATGAATGAAAGCATGTATGTATGTATGAATAAAATGACCTGCTGTAGACACCAAAAATTCTCACCCCATAAAGCAAATTCCAAAATAATAAATGAAATAAGAGAGGTCGTCGCCTTTCTTTTCAAAACGTATTAACGTGCTTGCCAAAATGAAACCATCATTTCATTACAAGGTTTTTAAACCATTTTCCAAAGCATTTTAGAAGAAAAAAAACACTTTTTTGAAAATGATTTCCAGTGACAAATCCCAGTTTGAACATGTTTTTCTTTTTGTTTCTTTCTCATGTTTAACTCACGTTGCGGTTTAAATAAAACATCCCCCATACATGTATTGAATGTTGTCGTGGTGTAACCGGTGGTCCTCTGCAGCAGGCATGCAAGCGTCCCAAGTTCGAATCCAGGTAAGGGCAAAGTTCGTTTTCTTTTTTCCCTTCATTTTCGTTTTGTGTTCAAACGCGGCCCATGTCCTAGCCAGCCCGTTTTTGTTGTTCAGTCCAAATAAGGGAAACCCTAGTGAGCCACATGTCTGTCCACCTTATACCCTCACATTATAAAACTGATAGAAACCCTACAGTAGGGGACAGGGCGAATCAGTAGACCAATCCCGATTTGCATTCCATTCTCCCTGTCTGTCGTTGTTCGTTCTTCCGCTTTCGAAACTGAGAAGCAAAAGAACCCAGAAATCCTTTTTGTCTTCCTCCTCCCTCTCGCTTTGAATTACAACTGAAAATCACCACCGATACTCGCCAGCAAATCCCTCCGAATCCACGCTTCGGAGTATTTTTCTTCAACCAAGTCTCATCTTCATTTCCGTCCTCCTCGACTATTCCATTTTCTCGAACTCTCATCCTTCGTAACTTGCCTGAAATACGCCCGTCTTCTCCCAGTTCAATCTCGGTTTTGTTTGGTACCGACAGAGTAAGTTGAATTCACCGTTCTCCCGGTCTTCGAATCTCCTCTTCTCTTTAGTTCATGTCTCGTTCGTTTTTACCTTCCTTCCCCTTTCCTTTTTTTATTATGTCGGAATGTTCAACCAAATGAACCGCAAATGGCGATGGTGTAAAGGGAGAGGAAACCACTGCCCAAGGGTTATCCCGAAACTGGCGCCGGTTCCTCCTTCTTCCTTTCTGTTTTTTTTTATTTCACAAACTCGTCGGGTACGCTCGCATGTTTCTTCAGTATATTTGTTTGAGACCGGCGAACACGGAGCCCATTATGGGTTTCTGGGTTCATAATTTGACGGGAAAGTCAGACAATATCCCCCTCTCAGTTTCTTTACATTCTTATCGTTTATATATATGTACCCTAATCGAGAGTGTAGAAAATTGTTTTACAGGTTCGTTTTGTCTTTTGAATTTGATATTCTACGTTCTCCGTGAGAACTGGTCTTGAAACTACAGTTTTGCACCGTATATGTTCCATCATTCACGTCCCTTGTTGATGTCGGTTGAGTCCAAGCCAGGTTTAAGGTTCAAAGCCACTGTAACAGCACGATGATCAATATGTTCTCTGTTGATTTCCTTCAATGTTACCCTTATACTGAGATGTGTGTTTCATCAGAGCAGGTTGACTACTATGGTTGTGGTCATTCTGACATTTAGTGCAAACAGATACCTCATAGTGTTGATTTGAGCTGGATTTAAAGGTAGATTGTGGTGATGGCTAATATCGCTTTTGCTTACCAGACACTTTAGATTCTAATCACCATTATTACTGTGTCTATCGGTGTTTTTGGGCTGATTCACATTTTATTTTGTCTCGCTCAAGTTATATCTTCATCTGTTGAGAGATTGGTGAGATTCTATAATCAGTAGAGAAATGCTGGCATTCTGAGTGTGTTACTATACCACCCTGGTCCATTCAGTCATGGTGATAGATTGTGTCGTTTAATCTGGTTTTAATCATTCTGAAAACGTGGTCTTAACCAGTTTACTTCTCTTATGCAATATTGCGAATTGTACAGATAGTTAGCTAGCACCCTTTGTCCTTTCTTCTCTTTCTCTTCCTTGTATATTCAATAATCCTTGTCTGTTGAATGCCTGACTAACTTCTTGGTTCATTTTCTTTGGTTTTGTTTTGGTGTATCTTCCTTTTGTTTACAGAACAAAAATTGCTCTTCCTCCGGGTACTGCCTTCTGAACCAAACAGCTCTTAAATTCATGATGTTTAAACTCTTGAATTGGAATCTGAGTGGGATCGCTTGCTAGCTATGTTCCCCTCTGTAAACTCTTCTGTACATATATGTCTGTTTGCTGAGTGTATACGAGTATATATGTACCCGCTTCTGCCTGTTCTGATTAAGCACCCACCATCAATCCGTTGTCCTTCTGGTAATTAACTAAAGAGAAGGCATGTATCCCAGTCTTGTGCATATATGATTTATTAGTTCTTTGTTGAAAGTTTTAGAATTGAATAAATCTGGCTTGTCACTTGGATATTTCGAGATTCACTCCTGCCTGTATATTATTTTAAATAACTTCTGAACTTCGGACTTGTGTGTGAATGATTTAGTCGGCTCTTGAAATCCATGCCTGCTTGCATATCGTTTATGTGGCTCTTGAAATCCATGCCTACGTATTGTTGGTGACTCGTTACTTGTCCTGTATCACTGTAAAACTGCACGGGCTCGTTCTGTTTGGGTTTGTATAAACATTCGGCCCAAATCTAGCTTATTTCGGACCCAGCCCGTAACTAGCCAAACCGGGCTAGGACAGGTGGCCTTAGACAGCCCATTAGGACGACCCCTTTAGTGGACCCTTGGGGCCCATTCTAGAAAAGCTTTTATGGTCAAGGGCTTGTCTCACTCAAACGGGCCGTAGAGTCCGGACGGTGAGAACAACCCTTTCTTTTACAAGACTTTCCAAACCACCCCTTAATTAAGATAAAAAATGAATAATCAGTTTGATCCAAAAAAGAGGCAAATACTGAATAATCAACCCCAAGTTCTTGCATTTTCTCCTCAAATTAGTGATCAGGCCCGAAAATCAAGCCCACGGCCCAAGTTCAAGCCCACGGCCCAAGTTCAAACCCACAGCCCAAGTCCAAGCCCATGGCCCAAACCCAACTTGGCCCATAGCCCATTCAGGCCCAACCTAATTCGGCCCATAGCCCTTTCAGGCCCAACCCAACTCGGCCCATAGCCCTTTCAGGCCCAACCCAACTCGGCCCATAGCCCTTTCAGGCCCAACCCAACTCGGCCCATAGCCCATTCAGGCCCATTGCCCAACTTGTCCCATATCCTATCGAGACCCATTGCCCAACTTGGCCCATATTCTATCAAGGCCCAAACCTAAGCCTTTCCATCTTAAGCCCAAATCAAGCCCACGATCCAAATCAAGTCAAAAATCCAAATCAGGCCCAGATTCCAAATAAGCCTCAAAATTTGAATTAGGCCCAGATTCCAAATAAGCCTCAAAATTTGAATTAGGCCCAGACATAAGCCTCAGAATTTGAATTAGGCCCAAAATCAAAAATCCAATTTCATGATCCAAAATCCAACTTCAAGCCCATTTCAACCCATGACCACCAAGGCCTAATTCGTCCTGAATCCAACTTTGACTTTGGTCCAACTCTGACCAGTCCGAACTTTGACCCCAACCCAAATTTAGCTTGGTCCAATTTTGACTAATTAAACTTTGACCTTGACCTAACTTTGACCCGGTCTATTTTTGACCAATCGACTTTGACTTTGTCCTAGCTTCGACTCGGCCCGTTTTCCAATGTCGGCCCAAATTCAATTCAACCCAATTCCACTCAATTCAAAACCAATTTCAATACATCCAATTCAAACTCAACTTGTAAATTCCATTCCAAAAACCAAAAAGAATCTCAAACCACCATTTCGTCAAGTTTTCAAAGAAACCATTTTGTGGAATTTTAAAGGAAAAACTCTTCTCACATCACAGAAAACTCTTCTCCATTGTAGAAAGTTCTTCTCACATACACAGAAAGTTTTCTCCTAAAAACATTTCTCAAAATCAGTGTTTCTTCGTCGTGAATTCCGAACAACTTCAAAAGTTTTCCAACTCAGTTTTTTAACTCAAATAAAATGTTTTTGGGGAGTAAGAAATGTCTAACCCCTTCAAAACATTTCCTCCATGGTTAGAACATCACTTGTCTCCCTTCCCAAAATAAAAATCCGAGGCGGGGCACTGGGGTCATAACCTCCCTTGTCGCAGTCTGGATCTCTTTAGGCGGGGCATTAGGGTGACAAACCTCCCCTAAATTGCAGCCTAGATTTTACAAGGCGGGGTGCTAGGGAAGTAACGACCTTCCTAGTCGCAGCCGGGATTTTAGAATCGTCCAACTCCCTTCCACTCGATTTCAGTATTTTCGGTTTTTAATGTTTTAAACCCGGGAGTTAAAGACGTTACTAGGGTTTGACCGAGAACATCTCATTCATGGTGTTTCTCTCTAAATCCTATTTTTCGACATAAATTCATTGCCCCATCTTTCGAGCCTCGGCACTTACTATTAATTAAGTGTCGTGTTCGAGGGGGTATATAGGGTAATCCCTAGGGATTATCCGCCCTTTTACAACAAAAATGAATTCTCGATTTTAAAGACTTTAAGAGAGACAATTTTGACAATCATTCCTCCAAACAATTCAGTCCACCATCACCTCACTCTAAATTTGAAATATCCCAAAACTTCAACCCTTTCAGAACCTCGTACCCGAAAAACCCGGGATCTCTATTCAAACTCCAATTGCCTCACACATGCTCAAATCATCTTCAAAACTCCAAATCATTTTCACACTCAAATCTTTTTCACACTCAAATCATTATCCAAACTCAAATCTTTCTAAACTCGAAACATCTTCTGAATCCTGACTTCTTCCAAACTTCTATAGTCTCATAGGCCCGAGTGCCCCACAGACTCGAACATCTCAATCTCTCCACCATTTTCAGATTCAAATGTCTCATAGACCCGAGCTTCTCACAAACCTTGATATCTTATGCCTCCCACTACATGAACACCCCAAATGTCTCACAGACCCGAGCGTCTCACAGATTAGTCTCTCACACCCAAAACTTCAAACCCTTCAAAACTTCCAAAACCCAAAAAGACTGAACTACGTAAGGTCTGATCTCAACAGGGAGTTGAGTACGTAGGCAACCCACACAGGGTGCGACCCCACATCAATCAAAATACCCTTTTACACTCGACTATCTCCCCTCCAAACGACAACTTCCAACCCTCGATCACCTCAAAAAGCCTAGCCATCCTAAAGGTCCGTGAGCTACGTAAGGTCTGATCTCAACAGGAAGTTGAGTACGTAGGCAGCCCACACAGGGTGCGACCCCACTCCAAATAAAAAAACCCTTTTCCCATACTAAGGTGTTCTCCATACCTCTCAAAACACTCAAACCTTCTTTGGCTCCCACAAACTTCAAACCATCACACTAAGTCTTGTTTGTCTATTCGCTCAACCTCAACTTTTCCTAATTCTCATCCGAATTCACCATTCTTCTTCTTGGCGCTAGCTTGGCAGAAAAGCTCGCCTCATCCACTCTCTTCCTCAGCCCCCACTCAATTCTATCCTTTGGCTTTAAATGAATCTCTCTAAAAAGGTTTTGAAAGAAGACAATCCCGATAATTGGAGACCGAGGTTTCCTCGGGCACCAATCCGAAGTTGTGGTCGTTGCCACTTCTAAGGGGTGTAACCCAGTGCGAACCCACACAGAATCTCTGACATGACCAGATAAGTCCTATCCATAGGCAAAATCTCAGAGTCAATTAACGGTTCTTAGAACCCTCTTTCCTTCCTTCCTAGTTCTTTAGGTCAAACTAGGTGGCGACTCTAGTCAATTCCGCCTTATAGAGGCATAAGTCCGCGTGGGGCCCATTGAGAGGGGTGTAGTGTTCACTAGCATTCCCCTTATGCTTTCTGGGAAAGACGGACGATAGTAGGTATTTGAGGGATGCCAGTGACGGGTTTTCACCCTCCACAGAATGGCATTTTTAGGATCTAGGCTTCTCAGTCAGACCATATTTAGATAGACCCCCCTCATACCGAAAAATCACCCTCCACAGAATGGCGACTCTGCTGGGGAAAACTTGAGTAAGTTTTTCTCATAAACTTGGTCAAGGAGGACTGAACTCCATCCAAAATTGTCGGGAATCCCCAACTTCTTTCAAAACCTTCAAGAGATTCATTTCCAAGCCTTTAGGATTACTCTACTCCACACTTAGAGTGTGCTTTGTGAGGATAGTTAGGACAAATGTTTAGAGTTCGAAATTGACTTTGATTATCGCATGTGTGCTTTTGACCTTTGCATGCTTCACTCTTATTTACTATTGTGTGTTTACTGCCTTATGTTTACTGCTCTTCATTCATGATATAATTGCTTATTTACGGTTTTGTAAATGGGGCCTTCGTAGAAAGGAGCCAACCCATTGTTGCATCGGGTAGTTTAAGAACATGCATTCCTCTGTGTCACCTTGACTATCTGCGGGCGGGATTAACAATTGGTCCACAATTGATTCCCTCTGAGTATGGGTCCTTCGTAGTTAAGGAGTAAACCCACGAGGTGGTATGGCCGTAGTTGTCTACACCTTGAAATAACTCAGGATCCTTTCAAACACCTTTTCGAGTCAAAGCCAGCATGTAGTAAGCTATGAGCCTTCAGTGTCCAGCTGCCTTATCCAGTGTCTAGGATGGGTTTTATGTGTAGTTGCCCCCTTGTATGCCACCTGTCTGACCGCCCTTTTGTCTTACCCTGAAGATTGCATGGGCTCAGTTCTCCAGGTGTCCTCTGCACCACGGGTGTCTTTAAAGCCCAATGTCACGCTACAAATTCATAGAGGATCCCGTATTTACGGATACCATACATGACATAGCGTAGTCAGCGAATAATTTGGACTTTAGACACACCTTATCGTGCAGACGACGGGAGACCCGTTCCCATGCAGTACTTCCCCAAGTTTCCCAAAAGTGAGTATGTTGTGATAATCACCGGCCGTGGCTCGTGTGACTGTATTACTTCGGGTATCCTGACCTTTCGAACTTAAGCACTCCGGACTTTCTTGATGACGTGCCCCACAAGGCGTACCAGAGATAAATCCCGAGAGATGAACAGTGAAGGGACGACGGTTCCCCCGGTGGTATGGAAGCATTGATTGACCTGGAAAGTGATTATCCCAACATTAACACTTACAACTCCACATAAAATCAGCCACGATTTACTTTATGCTGTATATGTGTGCAAACAACTTTCTCAAACCAACCTCCTTTAAAACGTTCGGAATTCTCTTTTGCACATCTCTTAAAGCTGTTTTACTAGTTTGTTCAATTTAAAGTCACACCTTATTTTACTCATAAACATTTGGGGGTTTTTATAAAATCTGTCAATTCAGCTTTAACATTTTTATTTCACTTATATGTTATTTCCAAAACAGCCTTCAAAAATAGATTTCGAAAACTTACTTTCTACAAACGAATTTCAAAACAACATTTTTCACGAAGTAGTTTTGAAAATGGTTTTCAAGTTGATTTCTACAAATGTATTTCAAAATAAATGAATTAGTCCCCATGTTGTGACCCACTATTTTTGAAGTTCAACCCACCTTCAAAAGTAGCGGTCATTACTGTGGAGCGTACCAATCATTTCGTGTTTTCACAACAGTGGTGGATTT
The DNA here is from genome assembly GCA_023374045.1 of Limonium bicolor. NCBI lineage: Eukaryota > Viridiplantae > Streptophyta > Magnoliopsida > Caryophyllales > Plumbaginaceae > Limonium > Limonium bicolor. Next base: position 103,767,126 of record CM041779.1, read on the forward strand.
TCACATAAGATTTTGTGCTCAGTCATTCACTTTTTCTTTCTCAAAAATATCCCTCATTCCTCTCGTCAGAGCAAGTGAAGCAGTGTGAAGATTGACTATGCGGTTTGAGCCAAAAACTAGGCACACCAGCCCGTGGAGCTAGTCGAGTGATATGAAGACCAACATCAACAGTTTAAACTGAACATCAGAAGAGCATCAATCTGAATCCATCGACGTGAAGACTATCAACAGTCACTCGAGTTTAGGAATGTCGAATATCAGAAGAACACAAACCCGTGGAACAAATCGAAGCACATAAAGACAGATCACATCCAAACAAACGTCAAGTCCAAGTGTGCAAACAATCAGAGGAACACCAGCTCGTATTGCTTGATAGCAGTGTCACTTCGCTGCAAGAGCCCGAAGACGAACTAGCAGCTAGACAAGAGCCGAAGACGAGCGAGCAGTCAGACAAAAGCCGAAGACGAGTGAGCAGCCTGCGCGTAAGTAGCCAACCAGAAGCCCGAAGACGAACCAGTAGAGTTCAGAAGAAGTTTAGCTCGAAACTCCCCCATTTAATGACTTTTAGAATCGATGTATAGCTTTTCTCCTAAGATTCTCTTCTCTCTTATCCATTTCTGAATAGATCACATGTATAGGGTTATACATTCCCTTTGAATTTATTTAGATCAAATGTGTATAGGGTTCCCCGCTCCCTATTTTATTTGCGAATGACCGAGCGCCAAAATCCATTGAGAAAATCCGCCACTTTGAAAACACGGTTTTTTTAAAATTGTTTTCCAAAAACTCGGTTTCTTTTGGCATGCACGTCTTGTTTAAAGAAAGGAACAAACGTGACGACCCTTCATGTTTTATCTATCACTCTCAAAACTTTGCTTTATGGGGTGAAATTTGTGGTGTCTACGGATACATCCCCTTTAAAAGATTGACGAAATAAAGTGACGCCTATCTCACAACATTTTCAAGATAAATAAAAGTTTTTGCACCAACAATCATTCACATTCATCATACAACAAGTTTTTGTTTAACAAAACATACTGATATTACCTCTTCTCCTCCATTCTAATCATTGTGCGTGCAGGTGTTCGTGACAGTCGGCAGCTGGAAAGAAAGAAGACCAGTCTACCTGTAGCAACGGTAGAAAAGATGGAGCGAGCCCCTCGACATGATCAAACAGTTGAAGGTCGATTTGTTCACGAAAGAATGATCCATGACCTTGCTGATGACTTGGAGAAAAACCTGAAGATAGAAGAATTTGTCCAAAGAAGAATAACTAGGGTCTATGCGGGGTCGGATAGCAGTTACAAGGACTCTCCAACTTACTCTGCATACGATGCCTATGAGTTTCAAGCAATGGATCATCACACTCTCTCTGTCCAAGCCCGAACCACACCAAGCATGCCTTCTTCACCTATGAACAGTTCAACTCTGAGAACCCCAACCGCCACCAGAGGGAATTGGCAACCACAAATGGTCTGTGATAAGGGAAAGACCCAACACCCATCTTCCCCCATGGTGCGTTCCGGCTTAAACCTCTCCTTGCCCACACAAAAATATGTCATTCCTTGGCAAGTACCTCATCACTCGTCAAATTCAAGCCAACATCTTCAACCAGGAACAATACGGCCCTCTCAAACGCTTGACACCGGCTACCCTGAGAAAGCCATTTCAATCCAAAACCTTGATCTCAGAGCGAGTCTAATGAAAGAATTAGTGAAAGAACTGAAGGCGGAACTAGAGCTAGCCCAACGTTTTAAGTCTGCAGGTTGGGAGCCAACTAACCCGTATCCGGATGCTCGTCTACAAAAGGGCACGAGTCTGCCTGAGATGGAGAAGTATGAGGGAATTGGAGACCCGAGACATCATGTCGACAAATATGATAAACTCATGAATCTCCATGGCCTCTCCGACGAGCTGAAAGCCGCATGCTTTAGATTCTATCTACAAGGACCTGCTTACTCATGGATTATGAGCATAAATCTAAACGGAAAGTCAAGCCATGACCTGTATTTAGATTTCCTCTCTCAATACGGCGACAACTTTCATCATGAAGTTACACGTAGAGATTTAGAGGTCACATGCCAAAATTCTGACGAACCCGTGAGAGAGTTCATAAAACGATGGAGGGTGAAGGCCGGACAAATGAATAATCGACCTAATGAGGAAGAGCAAGTGCAAATGGTAATTTCCGGACTGAAAGATGTGTACCGACATCAGTTGAAATATCTAGGGATATGTGACTTTAGACGATTGATGGCGGCCGTGATTACTTTGGAAGACACTGAAATCAAATTGACTGAGCAACCCGAAATCATGGAAAGAAGGGAACATCCACTCGGACAAAGCTCACAGGGACAACTTTCGAATCTCGGAATGTCGCTCAGCGAAGCATTGAAAATATTAGTCAAGGGAGGTCATCTAGCACTTTTCAATACAAGGTCAAGAATCAAGAAACTTGGGCCACATTTGCATGAATACTGTGACTATCACAGAATCTGGGGACACACCACCGATGAGTGTACCACACTAAAGAACGCAATCCAAGAGCTGATAGACAGAGGAGACATATCTTCTTTAGAGCTAAGACGTCCATCCTAGACCACAAAGGCGCACTTTCCTGAGGCATCACCAAGCCATGCAGGACCATGTGCTAATCCGTGGCGATAGTGACATAAAATAGTTGACTCATGTTTTTAATGTAATGAAAGCATGTGAAGGGTTGCATCCCATCCCTCTCCCCTTTATGTTTAACCTACCCAGGAATTTCAGGAGGAACAAGACGATTTTATCATATTGACTAGTGAAGGAATTACCACTCCTTAAGCAGTCAAGATTCGATTAACAGCTAATACATATGGGACCACGTTTCTCCGGGACCCACTCAGCAACTAACCGTCTAAAGAGCCATTGGTGGTGAGAGGAACTTCATGGATCTTCAACTGAAACTGACTCAAGCGAGACTAGGTGTAATCGCACCATTCATGCATTGCATCCAAAACAAAAACATTCAACCAAAATCCAAGATTCAATCATTTTCATTGTCAATACTTCATGCATCTTATACATAGTAATTCCATATTACCACAATAGATTGCATTGTAGATAGTCGCATTTGCATACTCTCATATCGAAACGACATCTTTGGGAAAATCTTGAGAGATCGATTGAACAGAGTGCGTGAACCGCTAAACTCTCGACCCGTCGACTCACACATGAGTCTAATCAAAATCAGCCCCACAACACAAAATGTGTAGCATGCGAAGAGCGGTATTTTCCCTGGAATTTCAATTGAGTGTATTGGACGATCTACTGAGCGATGAGGGAAGGTAGAGAGAGCCAATCGAGGTAAAACCACGAGCGACTTGTGCTTTCCTTCGGCACATGGAAAGGCACAATTTATAGCGAGATCAATGTCGATAAACAGGATACGAACTGTGATTCATGCAAAGATCCGAGAATAGTAAGAAAACAATCATTGACTAGTGAGAATGACGAGGCACTTAGGAATAAAAATCTTCACAAAACCAAAAAGCTTTGACTGCCCTGTACATAATCCCTTAGTTAGCCCCGCTGAGCCTTTCACGATAAACCTTTTTCTGTGAACTCCACAACATGCCAATCCACGTACATATACTTACTTGCCCTTGCAATAGAGGATCTCGAAAGAGCCGGAGCCATGGTCTCTCCCCCCACCATCTTTCACAAAACAACAAACGAAGATGTTCAAAGAAGATCAATGAGTCAATGCAACTCCAAAGTCAAACACCAAAAAAGAATACCGAAATATTTGAGAAGATTAGCGAGTCAATGAAAACTCGAAAGCTGAAAGCAAAGCTGAAAGCCAAAAAAGTAAGCAGAAAATGCCCAAGAAGGTCGATGAGCCCATGCGATTCCAAAAGCAGGAAGCAGGAAAGGAAAAATCACACACCAAAGAAGAGGGAGAAAATAAGCAAAAGGACCAATGATGTCCCGAAGAAATCGATAAGGGGTTATCAAAACCCGTCTAATCATTCCACCCATGGCAAAGGTGAAACATGTCCTTTATTGCATAAAAGCTCCACAATTCCCAAATAAATCCCACAGTCCCATGTGACATGCATCGTACCCCTCATCCCCATTACAACCCAATAAAGACCTCTGACTCATAAGTTAATGAGCGTTAACTAAAAGTACCGGATCTGAAACATGAATCATAAGCTTCATACTCGTTATCAACATGTCCCATCATCCCAAAGGGACTGTGAGCGGAAGAGTGTGACCTTACCCCACAAGGTCTTTCGAGTGCGAGTAATTCTTTGATCAAAGCACCAAATCATAAACAGCTAATCCCATTGCAAGTGAGGAATTTGTGAGGATCGGAAAGTCCAGAACCTCGAAAGTAAATTCTCAAGAAAATACTGCTCTAAGCATCGAGAGTATCATCACACCGCTTTGCACACACAGCCAGACTCACGAGAGATTGACCTGTATCCCTCCATGAGAGGAAAATGATTCACGCCTTCCAATTCAACAATCATTCAAGATCGAATCGAAGATGTCTTATATTCGTAAACCTCATATTAATAGAGATAGGACCGTACCTTCTCTACAAAAATTGCATATGCATTTTGCATCGTATCTAGCATTTAATATTTGCATGCATCATAAGCACTCCATCATCAACATCTGATTGGTAAGAACTCTGCCTAGTCTCGCTCAAAGTCAACTTCAGTTGCAGTTGTTGAAGCATAACTTTTGATCAAAAGATGTCAACTAGAGCCATCCCTGGCCATCATCAAGCTATATCGAATCATCTCGGAGCCATCCCGGGCTACCTTGAGCTGCATCGAATCATTTCTGAGCCATCCCAGGCTGTATTCGGGCTGCATTAAACCATTTCGGAGCCATCCGGAGCTTTGCGTAGACAATCTCGGAGCCATCCACTGTCATACTTGAGTCTCGTCGACACCCCTCCCAAAGCCAAATTGGAGCCATACGGGAGCCGTTCTCAGACATTGTGACCATCTTTAGAGCTACACAAGAGCCATCTCAATAGTTCGAGAACAATATAGGAGCCACCTAACATCCCTGTTAGAGCCATTTCATCACCAGGGTCTTGCCTACACAGTTTCGAACTACGCATGGTCTGATCTCAATACGAAATTGAGTACGTAGGCAGCCCGCCCAGGGTGCGACCACCTCAAAGGAAAAATTCCCCTTTCTTCCTCGCTATCACCAGATAGAGCCATCTCGTAGCCCTTCCCGGAGCCATCCTGAGCTATCCTGGAGCCATCATGAGAGAACCCTGAAGTCATAACCGGGCCGAAGCCTTCCATCCATGACCAAGAATTTATCTACCACATCAAAATACGTCAAACACAACACAGTCCACCAATCACATCAACCCACCATTCGACTCAAAATCTCAATCCAAATCAAAACCCACCAACCACCCCAGCGCCATTGCTCATAATGGGGTCATGAATCATGTCGGAGCCCTCCGGCCACACTGGAGCCACCCGACCGCACCGGAGCCATCAACGTAATCCGGAGCCATCAGTCCACACCGGAGCCACCACCACATGCCAAAGTCATCTCAAAATTTGAAACAACTCTGGAGCCGTCTGCTCACACAAAACCTACATCCACAAGCAGGGAGTTTAATTCAATTAATACATTGGTTAATCACCTCACATCACATATCATCTGCATATACCCACAAAATTTGCTCACTGTCTGACGCATCTTCACACCCGCTAGGCAGCTATTGCGGTCGAATTTTTCATTTTGCACCCGCTAGACAGCTATTGCGCTACTAGTGCGGTCGATTTTTTTTTCATTTTACACCTGCTAGACAACTATTGCGCTACTAGTACGGCCGCCTTTCGTTTTACACCTGCTAGACAGCTATTGCGCTACTAGTACGGTCGCCTTTCGTTTTACACCTGCTAGACAGCTATTGCGCTACTAGTACGGTCGCCTTTCATTTTACACCCGCTAGGCAGCTATTACGCTACTAGCGCAAGATCGTTTCACATCCACCTGCTAGGCAGCTATTACGCTACTAGTACGGTACTCCATTAAAGTATTATAGGCTCGTCATAAGTCCTATGACTAGATATCAAGAGGTCTAGTTGAGGCTCGTCATAAGTCCTCGTACTTTCAATTGCATTATAGGCACGTCATAAGTCCTATAGCTAGATGTCAAGAGGTCTAGTTGAGGCTCGTCATAAGTCCTCGTGCACCCCAATCACTAATTGTTAGTATCATAGGCTCGTCATAAGTCCTATGACTAGATATTAAGAGGTCTAGTTGAGGCTCGTCATAAGACCTCGTACTTTCAATTGCATTATAGGCACGTCATAAGTCCTATAGCTAGATGTCAAGAGGTCTAGTTGAGGCTCGTCATAAGTCCTCGTGCACCCCAATCACTAATTGTTAGTATCATAGGCTCGTCATAAGTCCTATGACTAGATATCAAGAGGTCTAGTTGAGGCTCGTCATAAGTCCTCGTACTTTCAATTGTATTATAGGCTCGTCATAAGTCCTATAGCTAGATGTCAAGAGGTCTAGTGGAGGCACTCCTAAGCCCTCGTGCACCCCAAACCAATCTATTGCTAGCATTCTAGGCCCGTCATAAGCCCTAGGACTGGATGTCAAGAGGTCCAGTTGAGGCTCGTAATAAGTCCTCGTGCATTCAACTATCATATCATTTCTCGTCGCCTTCATACATTATCTTCCTCGCGGTCACATCCCAATACACCACAAAATCGTAGTGAGAATTTTTGGCGCCCTCTCAACCTTGATCCAATTATGCAAAGGTTTGCAGAATTGAATCAAGGGGAGCCATCTGTAGACACCAAAAATTCTCACCCCATAAAGCAAATTCCAAAATAATAAATGAAATAAGAGAGGTCGTCGCCTTTCTTTTCAAAACGTATTAACGTGCTTGCCAAAATGAAACCATCATTTCATTACAAGGTTTTTAAACCATTTTCCAAAGCATTTTAGAAGAAAAAAAACACTTTTTCGAAAATGAGTTTCCAGTGACAAATCCCAGTTTGAACATGTTTTTCTTTTTGTTTCTTTCTCATGTTTAACTCACGTTGCGGTTTAAATAAAACATCCCCCATACATGTATTGAATGTTGTCGTGGTGTAACCGGTGGTCCTCTGCAGCAGGCATGCAAGCGTCCCAAGTTCGAATCCAGGTAAGGGCAAAGTTCGTTTTCTTTTTTCCCTTCGTTTTCGTTTTGTGTTCAAACGCGGCCCATGTCCTAGCCAGCCCGTTTTTGTTGTTCAGTCCAAATAAGGGAAACCCTAGTGAGCCACATGTCTGTCCACCTTATACCCTCACATTATAAAACTGATAGAAACCCTACAGTAGGGGACAGGGCGAATCAGTAGACACCAATCCCGATTTGCATTCCATTCTCCCTGTCTGTCGTTGTTCGTTCTTCCGCTTTCGAAACTGAGAAGCAAAAGAACCCAGAAATCCTTTTTGTCTTCCTCCTCCCTCTCGCTTTGAATTACAACTGAAAATCACCACCGATACTCGCCAGCAAATCCCTCCGAATCCACGCTTCGGAGTATTTTTCTTCAACCAAGTCATATTCATTTCCGTCCTCCTCGACTATTCCATTTTCTCGAACTCTCATCCTTCGTAACTTGCCTGAAATACGCCTATCTTCTCCCGTTCAATCTCGGTTTTGTTTGGTACCGACAGAGTAAGTTGAATTCACCGTTCTCCCGGTCTTCGAATCTCCTCTTCTCTTTAGTTCATGTCTCGTTCGTTTTTACCTTCCTTCCCCTTTCCTTTTTTGCGTATGTCGGAATGTTCAACCAAATGAACCGCAAATGGCGATGGTGTAAAGGGAGAGGAAACCACTGCCCAAGGGTTATCCCGAAACTGGCGCCGGTTCCTTTCTTCCTTTCTGTTTTTTTTTATTTCGCAAACTCGTCGGGTACGCTCGCATGTTTCTTCAGTATATTTGTTTGAGACCGGCGAACACGGAGCCCATTATGGGTTTCTGGGTTCATAATTTGACGGGAAAGTCAGACAATATTCCCCTCTCAGTTTCTTTACATTCTTATCGTTTATATATATGTACCCTAATCGAGAGTGTAGAAAATTGTTTTACAGGTTCGTTTTGTCTTTTGAATTTGATATTCTACGTTCTCCGTGAGAACTGGTCTTGAAACTATAGTTTTGCACCGCATATGTTCCATCATTCACGTCCCTTGTTGATGTCGGTTGAGTCCAAGCCAGGTTTAAGGTTCAAAGCCACTGTAACAGTACGATGATCAATATGTTCTCTGTTGATTTCCTTCAATGTTACCCTTATACTGAGATGTGTGTTCATCAGAGCAGGTTGACTACTATGGTTGTGGTCATTCTGACATTTAGTGCAAACAGATACCTCTTAGTGTTGATTTGAGCCGGATTTAAAGGTAGATTGTGGTGATGGCTAATATCGCTTTTGCTTACCAGACGCTTTAGATTCTAATCACCATTATTATTGTGTCTATCGGTGTTTTAGGGCTGATTCACATTTTATTTTGTCTCGCTCAAGTTATATCTTCATCTGTTGAGAGATTGGTGAGATTCTATAATCAGTAGAGAAATGCTGGCATTCTGAGTGTGTTACTATACACCCTGGTCCATTCAGTCATGGTGATAGATTGTGTCGTTTAATCTGGTTTTAATCATTCTGAAAACGTGACCTTAACCAGTTTACTTCTCTTATGCAGATATTGCGAATTGTACAGACAGTTAGCTAGCACCCTTTGTCCTTTCTTCTCTTTCTCTTCCTTGTATATTCAATAATCCTTGTCTGTTGAATGCCTGACTAACTTCTTGGTTCATTTTCTTTGGTTTTGTTTTGGTGTATCTTCCTTTTGTTTACAGAACAAAAATTGCTCTTCCTCCGGGTACTGCCTTCTGAACCAAACAGCTCTTAAATTCATGATGTTTAAACTCTTGAATTGGAATCTGAGTGGGATCGCTTGCTAGCTATGTTCCCCTCTGTAAACTCTTCTATATATGTCTGTTTGCTGAGTGTATACGAGTATATATGTACCCGCTTCTGCCTGTTCTGATTAAGCACCCACCATCAATCCGTTGTCCTTCTGGTAATTAACTAAAGAGAAGGCATGTATCCCAGTCTTGTGCATATATGATTTATTAGTTCTTTGTTGAAAGTTTTAGAATTGAATAAATCTGGCTTGTCACTTGGATATTTCGAGATTCACTCCTGCCTGTATATTATTTTAAATAACTTCTGAACTTCGGACTTGTGTGTGAATGATTTAGTCGGCTCTTGAAATCCATGCCTGCTTGCATATCGTTTATGTGGCTCTTGAAATCCATGCCTACGTATTGATGGTGACTCGTTACTTGTCCTGTATCACTGTAAAACTGCACGGGCTCGTTCTGTTTGGGTTTGTATAAACATTCGGCCCAAATCTAGCTTATTTCGGACCCAGCCCGTAACTAGCCAAACCGGGCTAGGACAGGTGGCCTTAGACAGCCCATTAGGATGACCCCTTTAGTGGACCCTTGGGGCCCATTCTAGAAAAGCTTTTATGGTCAAGGGCTTGTCTCACTCAAACGGGTCGTAGAGTCCGGACGGTGAGAACAACCCTTTCTTTTACAAGACTTTCCAAACCACCCCTTAATTAAGATAAAAAATGAATAATCAGTTTGATCCAAAAAAGAGGCAAATACTGAATAATCAACCCCAAGTTCTTGCATTTTCTCCTCAAATTAGTGATCAGGCCCGAAAATCAAGCCCACGGCCCAAGTTCAAGCCCACGGCCCAAGTTCAAACCCACGACCCAAGTCCAAGCCCATGGCCCAAACCCAACTTGGCCCATAGCCCATTCAGGCCCAACCTAATTCGGCCCATAGCCCTTTCAGGCCCAACCCAACTCGGCTCATAGCCCTTTCAGGCCCAACCCAAGGCCCATAGCCCTTTCAGGCCCAACCCAACTCGGCCCATAGCCCATTCAGGCCCATTGCCCAACTTGGCCCATATCCTATCGAGACCCATTGCCCAACTTGGCCCATATTCTATCAAGGCCCAAACCTGAGCCTTTCCATCTTAAGCCCAAATCAAGCCCACGATCCAAATCAAGTCAAAAATCCAAATCAGGCCCAGATTCCAAATAAGCCTCAAAATTTGAATTAGGCCCAGATTCCAAATAAGCCTCAAAATTTGAATTAGGCCCAGATTCCAAATAAGCCTCAGAATTTGAATTAGGCCCAAAATCAAAAATCCAATTTCATGATCCAAAATCCAACTTCAAGCCCATTTCAACCCATGACCACCAAGGCCTAATTCGTCCTGAATCCAACTTTGACTTTGGTCCAACTCTGACTAGTCCGAACTTTGACCCCAACCCAAATTCAGCTTGGTCCAATTTTGACTAATTAAACTTTGACCTTGACCTAACTTTGACCCGGTCTATTTTTGACCAATCGACTTTGACTTTGTCCTAGCTTCGACTCGGCCCGTTTTCCAATGTCGGTCCAAATTCAATTCAACCCAATTCCACTCAATTCAAACCCAATTTCAATACATTCAATTCAAACTCAACTTGTAAATTCCATTCCAAAAACCAAAAAGAATCTCAAACCACCATTTCGTCAAGTTTTCAAAGAAACCATTTGTGGAATTTTAAAGGAAAAACTCTTCTCACATCACAGAAAACTTCTCCATTGTAGAAAGTTCTTCTCACATACACAGAAAGTTTTCTCCTAAAAACATTTCTCAAAATCAGTGTTTCTTCGTCGTGAATTCCGAACAACTTCAAAAGTTTTCCAACTCAGTTTTTTAACTCAAATAAAATGTTTTTGGGGAGTAAGAAATGTCTAACCCCTTCAAAACATTTCCTCCATGGTTAGAACATTACTTGTCTCCCTTCCCAAAAAAAAATCCGAGGCGGGGCACTGGGGTCATAACCTCCCTTGTCGCAGTCTGGATCTCTTTAGGCGGGGCATTAGGGTGACAAACCTCCCCTAAATTGCAGCCTAGATTTTTACAAGGCGGGGTGCTAGGGAAGTAACGACCTTCCTAGTCGCAGCCGGGATTTTAGAATCGTCCAACTCCCTTCCACTCGATTTCAGTATTTTCGGTTTTTAATGTTTTAAACCCGGGAGTTAAAGACGTTACTAGGGTTTGACCGAGAACATCTCATTCATGGTGTTTCTCTCTAAATCCTATTTTTCGACATAAATTCATTGCCCCATCTTTCGAGCCTCGGCACTTACTATTAATTAAGTGTCGTGTTCGAGGGGGTATATAGGGTAATCCCTAGGGATTATCCGCCCTTTTACAACAAAAATGAATTCTCGATTTTAAAGACTTTAAGAGAGACAATTTTGACAATCATTCCTCCAAACAATTCAGTCCACCATCATCACTCTAAATTTGAAATATCCCAAAACTTCAACCCTTTCAGAACCTCGTACCCGAAAAACCCTGGATCTCTATTCAAACTCCAACTGCCTCACACATGCTCAAATCATCTTCAAAACTCCAAATCATTTTCACACTCAAATCTTTTTCACACTCAAATCATTATCCAAACTCAAATCTTTCTAAACTCGAAACATCTCCTGAATCCTGACTTCTTCCAAACTTCTATAGTCTCATAGGCCCGAGTGCCCCACAGACTCGAACATCTCAATCTCTCCACCATTTTCAGATTCAAATGTCTCATAGACCCGAGCTTCTCACAAACCTTGATATCCCATGCCTCCCACTACATGAACACCCCAAATGTCTCATAGACCCGAGCGTCTCACAGATTAGTCTCTCACACCCAAAACTTTAAACCCTTCAAAACTTCCAAAACCCAAAAAGATTGAACTACGTAAGGTCTGATATCAACATGGAGTTGAGTACGTAGGCAACCCACACAGGGTGCGACCCCACATCAATCAAAATACCCTTTTACACTCGACTATCTCCCCTCCAAACGACAACTTCCAACCCTCGATCACCTCAAAAAGCCCAGCCATCCTAAAGGTCCGTGAGCTACGTAAGGTCTGATCTCAACAGGAAGTTGAGTACGTAGGCAGCCCACACAGGGTGCGACCCCACTCCAAATAAAAAACCCTTTTCCCATACTAAGGTGTTCTCCATACCTCTCAAAACACTCAAACCTTCTTTGGATCCCACAAACTTCAAACCATCAGACACTAAGTCTTGTCTATTCGCTCAACCTCAAACTTTTCCTAATTCTCATCCGAATTCACCCATTCTTCTTCTTGGCGCTAGCTTGGCAGAAAAGCTCGCCTCATCCACTCTCTTCCTCAGCCCCCACTCAATTCTATCCTTTGGCTTTTAATGAATCTCTCTAAAAAGGTTTTGAAAGAAGACAATCCCGACAATTGGAGACCGAGGTTTCCTCGGGCACCAATCCGAAGTTGTGGTCGTTGCCACTTCTAAGGGGTGTAACCCAGTGCGTACCCACGCAGAATCTCTGACATGACCAGATAAGTCCTATCCATAGGCAATAATCTCAGAGTCAATTAACGGTTCTTAGAACCCTCTTTCCCTTTCCTTCCTAGTTCTTTAGGTCAAACTAGGTGGCGACTCTAGTCAATTCCGCCTTATAGAGGCATAAGTCCGCGTGGGGCCCATTGAGAGCGGGTGTAGTGCTCACTAGCATTCCCCTTATGCTTTCTGGGAAAGACGGACGATAGAGTAGGTATTTGAGGGATGCCAAGGTGACAGGTTTTCACCCTCCACAGAATGGCATTTTAGGATCTAGGCTTTTCAGTCAGACCATATTTAGATAGACCCCCCTCATACCGAAAAATCACCCTCCACACCTGCATGTATTCGACCAAGTGGTCGGCGTACCCTCGCTAGTACGCAGGGTATGCGGATTTCATATGCAGCGTAAGCTGAGCCCCTTGGGGCACCGTTTTTATTGTACAGGTACCCGAAACGGTTATGGTCACAGTAAGAGACCGGTGGCTATGCTTAGATAGCTAGGAATGAATTGTAGATAGTAAAGAATGGTATAAGGCTTGTAGCCTTTGATGTGTCGGTGTGCCTACCAAGGGGTACACCCTTATGTATTTGGGAAGTATGTAGTTTGTGAGGAATGGGTAGATGCTAGACCCTTAATGAGTATGTATAGACTCGAAAGAATTGTTGTATTTGTATTTGGATTTGGATCTTAGTAAACTCGGTATGTTGTATTGTAATTATGGAGTATTGGATTGAATGGAGAAATGTAGTACTCGGTTGGTAATTGGAACATGGATTGTAATTGTGTAGCACTCGGGTATTCTGATCCATCAGACCGATGCTGTAAGTAGTAGTAGTAGGCCTTGTTAGTCACGTGGGTGGCTAATGGCATTGTATCACCCACCGTTGTGTAAGTAAGTATCCGCCGTGAAGGTATGTATGTACGAGGTGATTAGACGGTAATGACGGTATTAGCGGTAGGGGTGTTACATTCGATTAACTAATTACTTCACATAATTTTGTTGTACACTTTCACACTTAAACTTACCATTAATTACCCTCTTAATAGTCATTATATGGTCTTAACAAGTCCTAACCAATCATATAACATCATCCCCATCCATTTCCCCTTGTTTAGATTCAAAAACAAACATTAATTACAATTCTGGTGCTGGTCCAGGACCTTGTCCGGGTCCTAACTCCCAGACCAGCACATGGAGGAAACTCTCGGCCTAAAAACAGAGGTGGTCCGGGACTTTACACTTACCCCAAGTCCCGGACCAATGTGCCTAATAACTCTCGAACGATTTTATGATATGGTCCGGGACTTGGCATGGGACTTAAGTCCTGGACCACTGCTACAGACCTCCAAAATTGACATTTTAAAATCTTGTTCTACTTGTTCTCTTCACCCATTGTTGCCCCAAGCTTCCTACATGTTTTTAGGTATATTCTAACACTAATATAACCTCTTAAACTTGCCTAAATCATCATCTAAACTTGGTACCCAATTCTTGATTACATTCACCCAAATTTCCCCCTCTCATTTTACAAGAACTAAAGCTTAGTTTTGCTAAGTACTATGTTATAGATTTTTCTCACAACTCTCACCCACTTACTAGTCCACAAATAATGCAACATTTCCACCTTAAGGTTCACTCATTTATCCACCTCACATCTACCTAATTTCAAACTGATTTTGTATTCAATTTTTTTACCTCACAAAATACCTTGTAGTTCCCTAGGTTGTTCTTACTTAGAAATGCACTTAAACCATTGGATTTCTATACAAATTTTGACATGGTCTCCCCATAATTTTAACATGTTCGCACACATTATTTAGCTCACCAAATCACTCCAACCATCGAACTCATTCAAGGCACCAATCCACACATCAATTCCATCATTTTAACAACAATCACCACAATGTACATAAACCTTAAAAGCTTGGCTCTTAGGCCCTTAAACAACATTAAATTAAGCATTGAATTTCCTCATAATAATAGCAACACCTGCACTACACTCAACATTTATATTTGCACCAAAACAAACAAAATTCCTTATAATACCACATAAGCTTAAGGTAAGTTATTTACCTTGGATTTCTTTCAAAACTTTCCCTCCTCCTCTTTCACTCTTGTTCCACAACCAGTTTTAATGAGTTTGTATTGCTAATCTAATGACCAAGCCCAATGGAGTACTAATTAGCATTAAGAACTAATAAAGTTCTTGAACAACACTTGAACAAGGAGGTTTCTAGGTATTGGAATTAAGAGCATTACCTTGCAACTTCCCAAAGGAGTATTAGGAACTCAAAAACAATGATTCGCCAGCACCTCTTGAAGATGAACAAGCTAGGAAAGAGAGGAAATATGGGGTTCAAAATCTGGGCACAACCGGTTACAAGAAAACAAAGAAAAAGAGGTTTTTGAGTTTTTTCTTACCATAGAACATACAAGGGGTTGTCTAGCTTCAAAAATGAGTGGCTTTTCCTACAAAATTAGCTACAGCCATGGAGTTAAAAATCAGAATTTGGGGGTTTGAAGGGTGGAAAATGATCTCCAAGGCAAGGTGAGTATTTTGGTGTATTTAGTTTTTGATTTTGACTTGATTTAGTGGAGGAACAAGGAAGGAGAAGAGTGAAGTTGGAGAAGCTTATAAAATCGCCATGGGAGGAAGAAGAAACAGAGAGAAGGCTGGTGGGGAAGAAAGAAAATCGGAAGGGGGGAAAGAGAATAGAGGAAAGAGAAAATATAAAAGATGACTTGTACTTGCTTACTTTATGGTTTTGTCTTTTAGCTAATAGAGTAGAATAAATAAATGAAGGAGGGGAGGGGGGGTATAAAGTGGGTTAGTATAGAAGAGGGGGTTCTGATTTTATTTGCAAAAAGAAAGGGAAGGGCATTGTGGTCATTTAGCAAATAACATCATAAGTCCCATTTGGCGCTAAACCATCAATCGGGACGGTTTTCAGATTTTTCTCATTTTAATCTTTTGATGGTCCTAGACCTTGACTAATGTTAATTATAGTCATATGATTGACTATAATTTTTATTAGTCATTAAACCGTTTAAAATCACATTTCCTGGATTTCTCGAAAAACGTGCTTTAAAGCTCGTTTTGCGTTTTTAATCCACTATTTGGATCCGTTTCCTTCGGGAATTTTTCCTACATGTTCTTAGTGACTAAATATGTCATAGGGATCCATTTAGGACCCTAGTTAAGGTTATATACTTACTATAATTACCTAACACACATTTTTACGTTTTGTGACTTTTACGCGTTTTTTTTTCTTTTTGATTTTTATTTCTTCACCAATGATCTTAAGGACTTAATTGGCCTTAGAATATCATAATTACATAATTAATTAACACATTAAGGTTTGGGGTATTTCAATCTACCCCCCTTAAAAGAACTTTGTCCTCAAAGTTCCACAATTCCCATGCATCATTAAATTTGAATACCGGGATTACTTTGTAACATAAATTTTTCACACTTCCATACACCTTACATATCAAAACACACTTGGTATAAACCTTTCTTACATACCCAAAACACACTTGATATAACACTTCAGACTCAAAGGTCTGGGTAATGTATTTCAAATACATATCGTACATAAATAAAGCGAAACGGCTCTACCCCCCTTAAATAGGGGTACACCCCGTACCCTATACATACGAAGACTACTGAGTAAACAATGACGGGTACTTCGCCCTCATATCATCTTCCAGCTCCCAGGTGGCCTCCTCGACCTCCTGGTTAGACCAGAGAACCTTCACCAGTCGAACAGACTTATGGCGAGTGTCTTGAGTCTTAGTGTCCAGGATCCGTACGGGAGTCTCCACTGATCGCATGGTCGGCTCTATTGTTAGCCTCTCGGGCTTAAGTACATGAGACGGATGTGGCATGTATTTCTTCAGCTGTGATACGTGGAAAACATCATGCACCTTGCCCAGCTCAGCAGGCAAGTCTAGCCTGTAAGCAACTGAGCCTATCCGCTCTGCCACAAACGAAATACGCCTTTCATAGGCGAGACTCGAAGAAATACCTGGTCGCCCACAGCGAACTCCTGGTCTCGTCGACGCCTTCATGTTTGCTCGAATCTGGCGTACTTCAGCTTGTACTTGCTCCAGATACTCCGGTCCTAAAATGACCACCTCACTCGACTCATCCCAGCATAAAGGCGTGCGACATGGTCTACCGTACAATGCCTGGAAGGGAGACATCTTGTTCGACGCGTGGTAACTGTTGTTATAGCT
Source organism: Limonium bicolor (assembly GCA_023374045.1). NCBI lineage: Eukaryota > Viridiplantae > Streptophyta > Magnoliopsida > Caryophyllales > Plumbaginaceae > Limonium > Limonium bicolor. The sequence continues at coordinate 103,783,851 of CM041779.1, forward strand.
AAACTCGATCAGATGTAACTTATCAATCTAGCTGGTCTGGAAGTCAAGTGCACATGCTCTAACATATCCTCAAGTGTCTGGATAGTGCGCTCAATCTGACCATCTGTCTGAGGGTGGAACGCTGTACTCAGCTTCAGCTCGGTACCAAGCGCTTCCCGTGTAGATCTCCAGTACCTCGAGAGGAATCTGGTATCCCTATCAGACACGATAGTCTTCGCTACTCCATGATGTCGTATAATCTCACGGTCGAAGAGCTCTGCTAGCTTTGCCACTTTCCAAGTGTCCTTCATCGGAATGAATTGGGTCACCTTGGTCAATCGGTCAACAACGACCCATATCATATTCAAGCCTCCCCGAGTAGGCGGAAGCCCAACAACAAAGTCCATGGAAATATCATGGAACTTCCACTCAGGAACGGGCATCGGCTGTACCATACCACTAGGACGTTGGTGCTCAAACTTGACCTTCTGACAAGTGAGACACCTGACAACATAGTCTGTCACATCTTTCTTCATACCGGTCCACCAGAAATATCTCGTCATACTCTTATACATTTTTGAAGCTCTGGGGTGAATAGAAGTAGAAGAACAGTGTGATTCACTCAGCATGCGCTCCTTCAGCTCAGCACTACTTCGTGGAATACAAAGTCGGCCATTCAGTCTGATTAGGTCATCATCGTGAAGTCGGAAATCATACTTCTGACTTTCGAATGTGCCGTCAATAAGCTTCTGTTTGATCTCTTGCATGTACTGATCAGACATCTAAGCACTCTGCACCTCATCAACCAAGCTAGAGTGAGAGATTAGTGAATGGAGAGAGTGTGCTCGGCGACTCAATGCATCAGCTACAACGTTTGCTTTACCTTCCTTGTACTGAAGGTTAATGTCGTAGTCGTTAAGGAATTCAACCCATCTTTTTTGCCTCATGTTCAACTCCTTCTGAGTGAACAGGTATTTCAAACTCTTGTGATCTGAATAAATTGTCACATTCACCCCATACAAATGATGTCGCCATATCTTCAAAGCGAAGACTATGACACCCAATTCAAGATCATGTATAGGATAGTTGTCCTCATGTCTTTTCAACTGTCGGGAGGCGTATGCAATGACCTTCCCGTGTTGCATCAATACACAGCCCATACCTTTACCTGATGCGTCGCAATATACCTCAAAACCGTCTGTACCATCTGGTATCGTCAACACTGGTGCAGAGGTCAGAGCGTCCTTGAGACTCTAAGAGGAACGCTCACAGTCGTCTGTCCACTCAAATGGTGCATCCTTCTTCATCAAGGATGTCATCGGCTTCGAGACACTGGAGAAATTCTTTACAAACCTCCGATAATACCCTGCCAGACTGAGGAAGCTCCGGATGTCGGTAACCATCTTCGGCCTAGGCCAGGTGCGCACGACATCGATCCACAGCGATCCCGGCCTCAGAAATAACATGACCAAGAAAAGAGACTTGGTCAAGCCAAAATTCACACTTAGAGAACTTCGCATATAGCTGGTTCTCTCTCAACGTCTGTGGTACACTCCTCAAGTGATTCTCATGATCAACCTTTGACTTAGAATAAATGAGAATATCGTCGATGAAGACTACCACTAATTTGTCCAACTGATCTCGGAATAAACGATTCATTAAGTCCATGAACTTTGCCAGTGCATTGGATAAACCAAACGGCATAACTGTGAATTCATAATGACCATATCTGGTTCGGAATGCGGTCTTCTCAATGTCACTGTCCCTGATAGGGATGGCAATGGGTTGGGTTTGGGTCGGGTGGACCATCACCCGCACCCGTCACCCGACTTCACCCGCTCCACCCATACCTGACCCGTCACCCGTTATGTATCACCCATCACCCGTTTCACCCGTCACCCGCGGGTGAAGCGGGTGAACCCGTTTACCCATTTGTTTTTCTTTTTCCTTGTTCGCCAGTTAGGATTGCAAATTACTGTGAGTGGAGAGAAAATAGAGACGCAGAGCATGTATGTTCTATGTCCGCCGGTTAGGGTTGCGAAATTTACTTCAGAGAAAAGAATGAAATATTGCACAGAGCATGTACGTTCCATGTTCACCAATTATGGTTACAAAATTACCATGAGTCAAGAGAGAAAATAGAGGCACATAGCATGTATGTTCAATGTTCGCCAGTTTGGATTGCTAAATTACCTTCACTGAAGAGAATAAAAATTTTCTCACAGCATGTAAGTTATTTGTTTTACAGTTAGGGATTCAAAATTACCGAGAGTGAAGAAAGAAATTAGATGCACATAGCATCTTTGCTCCATGTTCGCCAGTTAGGGTTGCAATTACCTTCAGTGAAAAGAATTAAAAACTGCGCAGAGCAAGTATGTTAGAGCTGTAAAATTGCCGAGAGTGGTGAGAATAAAGAATGACGCAGTCACCCAGAGTATGAATGTTTCTTGTTCACTAGTTAGGGTTACAAAAATTGTGAGTGAAGGAGAATGAATAATAAGTAACATTTACACATATATATATATATATATATATATATATAATCTATGCGGGTGAGCGGGTCGGGTGATGGGTGAAAAATGTTCACCCGTCACCCGACCCGCACCCGCACCCGCACCCGTTCCACCCGTCACCCGTTTTTCACCCGTTTTATGTGGGCTTTTCACCCGGTTTAGCGGGTTGGGTGACCGGGTGAAATGGGTACCCGCGGACCCATTGCCATCCCTAGTCCCTGATAGCAATCTGGTGGTAACCCGATCGCAAGTCGATCTTAGAGAACACGGATGCACCCTTCAGCTGATCAAACAAATCATCAATACGCGGCAATGAGTAACGGTTCTTCACTGTAACGGCATTCAACTCTCTGTAATCGATGCAGAGGCAGAGACTACCATCCTTTTTCTTCACAAAAAGGACTGGTGCTCCCCATGGTGAAACACTCGGGCGAATGAATCCCTTGTCGAATAGGTCTCGCAGCTGCTCCTTGAGCTCTGTCATCTCAGCTGGAGCCATACGGTAGGGCACCTTCGCTATCGGTCCGGTGCCCGGCACTAAGTCAATTTCAAACTCAACTGCCCGTGTTAGCGGCATGCCTGGGAGCTCCTTAGGAAAGACATCAGGAAACTCGACACAACCGGCACATCTGGGCTAAACTCTTTATCTCTCTCTATGTCCTGAACATAGCAGAGGTATACATCATTCTTTCTTCTGATTTTACGATACATGGCCATGGCGGAGATGATCTGTGTCGAAGGCTCCCTGGGCCTCTGGAGGTATGAAATGGTAACCCTAGACGGACTCTGAAAAAGTAGACGGTGCTCGGCACATATGATTCGACCCTTGTACCGCTCCAACCAATTCATCCCCACAATCACATCAAATCCAAGCCCCTCGAACTCTATCATGTCGATCGGGAACTCTTCATTCTTAATTCGAACGGTGGCATCTCGGTAATAACGGGTACATCTGATCCGCTCCTTAGATGGGAGAGTGACTAGGAAGTCAGGCATCTCCTCCGTGTCTAACCCCAGTCTCCTCGCAAATGAGAGTGAGACAAATGTATGTGAGGCTTTAGAGTCGAACAAAATCGATGCGTTCACGCCATTTACTGGGAAGGTACCGGTGAGGATAGTGCCGCTTCTGCCGGCCTCTGCCTCTGTACACACACTCAGTGTACCTTCGTTCCGAGTGCAGCGCCTAATTTATTTCATAAACTTTATAAGTATAACGGTAATAACACGGGTGGTTTACCCAAGAAATCAACACTGTTTTATTCATAACCCATTTTTTACACCATGAGTGGTATTACATTTGACAACATCGTTTAACGCCTAGCATACTTAATGCATCACATGCTTAACATACAACTAACTTCACAGATTACATGATTACACATGGCTTCAGAATTGCCTAAAGGTTAAGTTCAAACGTCCAGGTTTCATGTGTGTGGCATTGATTACTGTCGGAGGCGCCATATATCATCACCTGACTTCAACACCAACTTCCTTGCGAGATCAGCACGCTTCTGCTCGCCATACATGAATACTACGGTATCACCAATGGACCAAGACACCACGGGTATTCCCTTACTAAGAGACTCGGGCGTCTCGTCCTTGTCTTGGTGTAAACCCAGTCTTCCACCTTTTTCGTAGAAGTTTACAATACATAAATCTGCCTTGATATTTGGAATTGGCTCCGATTCAACTTACTGAGCAATTCCCACGGCATGATTAACGACCGTAAGGAATTCCTCAGGTATACTCGGTATAATCGCTCCATCTTCAGCTCGTGTGTCCTGATATGACTTGGTGTAAGGGTTCCAGTCCTTACCCATGCACATCATCTTCAATTTCATCTTCGATCCGTTCAGGTATTCCGGTGTGTAGAAACCTCCGGGTGCTGCTCCTAGTTTGTTGCATCGTCGGATGATCTGGATTTGCGCTTCAGGTGTCAGGTATCAGCTTAACAATATCATACCTGGCTGGATAACCTGACCCTGCTCCATTGGAAATTCGGTGATGTCGATGGTGGTCTCTTCGGGGGTTGGTGTGGGAGGGATTGGATAACATATATTGAAAGCTCCTAAGTTTTAAAATTATCTAACTTAGGTAAGTTGTAGGACATACTTCGATTTATTGGTCATGTAATTATACATTCTAGTTTACTATCGCTCATGCATGAAATGCGGCAAGCAAGCAATTAATTCACTCAATGGTTTTAAGTAGTACCTGGTCTAGAAGAGGGTCCAACTCCCTCAGACCGGTCAACCACATTAAAGGTGGCCTTGCCAGCTCCCGATCCTGACCCCTTCTGGAAGTTGCGCTTCCCTTGATCATGTGTCACTGCTGGAAAAAAGAGAATAAACAACGCCCCTTTAACAACGGTTATATTATAAATCGTTTTTTTATCATAGGCCGGACATCTTAAACAACGCTTTACTTACAAAGCGTTGTTTTTGTTATCACGCCCAAAGTAAAAAACAACGCTTTGTAACAAAGCGTTTTTAAGAGACATGTATAAAAAACGCTTCAGGAAGGAAGCGTTTTTTATGTGTTTGGGCGCGATAACATAAAAAACGCTTCACTTAAGAAGCGTTCCTTATGCTAGCATAAAGAACACTTCTTAAGTGAAGCGTTTTTTATGTTACCTAAATTAATAAACTCTTTTCGTCCTCCCGCCCAGTCTTCTCATCAATCAAATTGCGACTGTTCCCCTACCACTCTCTGTAAACGCTCTCTGTAAACATACTAAGCTTCTCAATCGAAACCATCCCAGAATTAAATTCATTTCGATTCCGCCACGGCGCCTCTTCTCTTCCCCTTTCTTCCAATATTTGCGCTCGCCATCTTCATCAATATTATAGCGTCTAATCTCTGCAACCCGGCGGCCAAACTGGCGGTGATGAAGGCAGGCCCCATGCATGCGTCGATATCAATCGTCGGCATCTCGAGCTCTCTCGCTATCAGTAATATTGAGCTGTGAACAGTATACATATATGCCTATCGATCCTTATTTTTCATATATATACTCTTCGGTAACTAATTTTAATTTTACAAAATCGCACGAACAGGAACATACATGCCCTGTCGCACGCACGGCGGCGCCTCTGGATTACAACCCCAACTAGCGAAAGGAACAACATACATGCGTGCTAGATCTTTCGGCTCTATTCTTGTGCTGATGAGGTAATTTTGCAAACCAAACTTCTCAATCAGGAAAATGCATGCTCTGTTTGTTTGGGATTAAGGCGTCTGTTTGTTTGGGATTAAGGCGTGAAATGTATTGTGTGTGTATTGTTTGGGAATAATTTTGCATGCAAACCAAACTGTGGCGCACGCATTTGTTGTTAACCTATGTGTGTTTGCAAACCAAACTTGTTAATCAGGAACATATATACTCTGTTTGTTTGGGATTAAAGGCGTGAAATAAAGTGTACGTGTGTTTGGGAATAATTTTGCATGCAGACCAATGGACTTGCTGGTTTTTACTATGTGTTGATTGTTGTTAATCAGGCGCGCATATTGTTGTACTATGTGCTGATTTTTACTTGCTGGTTGTACATTTAATGGACTTGGGAATTAATGTGTAATATAATACGTTTCGGCATGCATACAAATATAGCCACGTGGTTATATATGGCGAAATTAATTTGGTTAGATGATTATAGGGTGTATTAATTAATGCTATATATTATTTATAGTATAACCTAGGGTGCAAATATTAGATGACCATGGGATGTATTAATTAGTTACAAAGACATAGCATTACGGCAGCTTGCCTGACGTCCCCTTCCCCATATTGCTTTTACCTTAACATCCACCCAAAAGTTTATCTACGTTTCTATCAATACCAACATAAAAAACTTTTAAGTTCCTTCACATTCTTCTCAGATTTGTTATCCGGCCAAGCTAGGCATTCCAATTAACCCTCTAATGTTTTGGAAATCTATATGACCACCATTGGCCATATTAGAGACCTCTAGCTACTTACAGCTTCTTAATTTCTTGTAGTTATTATTTTAGTATCCCTTTACATTTTTGGCTAGCGCCTATGACCTTCGATCGTCATCAACCTATAATAAAAAAAATTGAACTAGAACGGGCCCACCAACTTTATTTTCCTTCACGACCTTTCTTCTCTCCTTTTCGATTCCTTTAGTCACCTCTGACTAGTATATGTGTTGTGGAAGCTTCAGTAGATCAAACAATCATAACTGGACAACAATGAAACATCACAGAGAAAATTGGATAAAAAGTCAGACGAATTTGGCCGATGAAGACGGTTTCTGCCTCTGTTGAAGATGAAAGTACCGACGATCATGATGATTCTTCTACTGATACAAAAGAGACAGAAGAAGAAAAACATGGTACAAAGGAGACAGAGGCAGATACAGATGAAAGGATGAATGAGAACTCAGAAACAGAGAGGTTGAAGAAATTGGCTAAAAAGTTAAGTGAGGCTGCCACGAAGTAGAGTCCGGTGGCGATTAACGAATTACCGGCCCACTTCATGACCTTGAATGAAGAAAACGGTTTTCTCGAATAGTTATATGAGGAGGATAGGAGGAAACTTAGTCGATTATATGGTGGCATGGGGGACTATATGAAGATAAAGTGGTACCAAATCGCCCGGTTGATGAGTTTCATGTCTTATGGATGGAGATGGAGATGGAGATGGAGATGGAGATGGAGAAGCTAGGCACTTCTCCATCTCCAGTTTCGATTGAATTCGCATCTTCTTTCAGTTTTGAACATCGATAGGTCGGAGAAATCTTTAAACACTAGGACATTAGTGTCTGTAGATTGCATGTAGTCATTTGGAATACTAGCCACACACTGTTGATGTGGGGTTCATCGTATCTTATAAAAAAACTAGATGAAGGTCCCTTGGCATTTAAAAAGATTGAGAGATTCCCCCTAAGTATGATTCCCCCTGAGTTTGCATGTTAAGCGACTTTAACAAATGATAGCAATAAGTGACAGTTTTTATACACAATAAATGACAGTTTTTATGTTAAAGTCGCTTAACATGCAAACTCAGGGGGAATCATACTTAGGGGGAATCTCCCAATCTTTTTAATTGCCAAGGGACCTTCATCTAGTTTTTTTTTAAGATACTATGCACCCCACATCAACAGTGTGAGGCTAGTATTCCAAATGACTACATGCAATCTACAGACACTCATGTCCTAGTGTTTAAAGATTTCTCAGACCTATCGATGTTCAAAACTGAAAGAAGATGCGAATCCAATCGAAACTGGAGATGGAGAAGTGCCTAGCTTCTTCATCTCCATCTTCATCCATAATTCATGAAACTCACCAACCGGGCGATATGGTACCACTTTATCTTCATATAGTCCCCCATGCCACCATATAATCGACTAAGGTTCCTCTTATCCTCCTCATACAACTATTCTAGAAAACCGTTTTCTTCATTCAAGGTCATGAAGTATGTCGGTAATTCGTTAATCTCCACTGAACTCTACTTCGTGGCAGCGTCACTTAACTTTTTAGCCAATTTCTTCAACCTCTCTGTTTTTGAGTTCTCATTCATCCTTTTATTTGTATCTGCCTCTGTCTCTTTTGTATCATGTTTTTCTTCTTCTGTCTCTTTTGTATTAGTTGAAGAATCATCATGATCGTCGGTACTTCCATCTTTAACAGAGGTAACAACTGTCTTAGCGAATTGGAAATTTCTTCTCAGGTACGTATTATAAGTACTTTTGTGTTTGAATTGGTGATTTTAACTATTTGCGCATGTTTGGATAAGTTTGAATGGTGTACTTAATTGCTTTTATAGTTCTCGTGTGCAGCTTGTTGATTTCTTCTCAATACTTATTCACAAGCCGATCTCAAGTTTGTCAAGGAGAGCGCGCACACAAGTGTTGAAAGCACTAAATTGATCAGAAGAAGTCATGAGTCATCTATATTTTCTTTTTTCAAATGGTTGTATTGTACATGTGTTATGATCAAACTTGAACCATTTTTAGTAGTTTGGTTAACTAGCTATAGTTACAAATGTTGTAGTTGATCAATACTACACTTAAGCCTATGTGCGCTGGTATAATATTAATGCAAACAAAGTACTGCTGTTGATCTATTAATTAAAATTCACCAGTTTGGTTGATCTGGTATATATAATGCAAACAGGTTTTGAATGATTTTGTGATTTTAATTTTGTGTTATGTGCAGGGTAATAAATTGTATAAAAAATAAAAATATATAAAAAAAAGAACCATATAAGAAACGCTTATAAGTATAAGCGTTTCTTATACTCTCGCGCCAAATGTCAGAAAGAACGCTTATCAATATAATCGTTTTTTATAAAGTTTCATAAAGAACACTTATATTAAAAAAGCGTTTTTTATAGTCAGACATAAAGAACGCTTCAAGATGAAAGCGTTCTTTATGCCTCGTAAATTCCCGCCGCCTTACACACCTTAAAAAACGCTTATAACACGTTCTTTAAGAGGTTCGACCATTTACATCGCTGACATAAAAAACGTTTATAAAACGTTCCAAAAGACAAATAAAAACGTTGTTTATTCTCTTTTTTCCAACAGTGTGTAGGCTGGTTCGTCGCCTTCGGGCCCTCGGGTGTCGCTGCGGCCTTACCCTTGTTCTCCCACTTAGGCTTGTAGTTACGGCTGTTGGGGTTCTGGTAACACTCGAAGTCTCGGTGTCCCATCTTTTTGCAGTAATAGCATTGCACTTCATTCCCCTTGCAGTATACCCCGGGGTGGTCTTTGTTGCACCACTTACAGTAATAGTGGCGTCCAGAACCAGAGCCCGTAGAAGCTGTTATCACAACACACTATTAGTACCACTTCATAAGGTTAATAATAATATACACTAAATCGGTACTTGGGAGTAGGTCATTACCCTTGGGTGGGTGAGAGCGCAGGGGCTTGGCCGCCACAGCGTAAGTAAGCTGAAGTGGCTCCTCGGTATTAACAGTCTGGCCCTGGCCCTTGCCGCTCTGCTGCTGGCCCTTCTGTGGCTGGTGGTAGTATTTCCCCTTCTTCTTTCCCCCACCATACCCTTGTGAGCTTTGGCCATCACCCGACGCTTGCGCTTATGTGTTGGGCAAAACAGTGGTGAGACTATCTTGCTAACTATGGGCAGTGAACCCAATCATTAAAGTACAACAAGGTCATATCCACAAGGACTTCGTAACTATCTAGCTAATTATAAGCTTAGTAAATGTGCAAGAGGATATATACAAAAGTGCATAAATGTAAATTATGGGTTTTGGGTTTTTGGGTTGTAATTGGAGAAATAAAGAAAAGCAATAAACACTAAACTAACTATCTAGGATAGGTGTAGCCCGGGATGGATATTTGCACCCGTCCTCCCCTTACTACCGATTGTCGAACCTCGAACTCATAGCTAAACCACGGGAACGCTTAATTAATTAGCAACCTAATCTAGGCCTACTAATCCTAACCAATTTAACCACGGAACGCTTATGAGTTTCGGGGTATGATCCGGAGTGCTTCAAAGTTCTAAAGATTAGGTAACTTGGAGAGGTTTTACCATGGCCAACTTCTCTCAAGAATGGGCATTGAGAAGAAAACAAAAGGACAAATAGATTTATGCTTCTGTTTCACTTTTGCATAAGAGATGAGGAGATAAAATTTTGGCATCAAGCCTTTGCATTTAAGAACACTCAACTCTCATTGTCGGTTACCAATGGCGTCTCACAAGTCCCTTAAAGGATTTTCACGAAGAGGCACCCCTTAGCAATCCCTAAGAAAGAAGACAGAAGGAACCCCAAAGCAATAAAAATCCAACCATATTAGATCACTTGGCCACACCGCATGTAAAATGCTCCTCAAAAGCAATCAAAAAGAAAAATTTAAGCATTTATCCCACAACTCATAATATTATTTGTTCTTAATGAGAACAACTCACAACACAAGGGTCCAAGTTTTTGATTTTGGACAATTGCAAGATAAGCATGAAGGATTAAGCATTTAAGCACACAATTCACCGAAAAGGTCACTCCCCCACACTTAATTGAACAATGTCCCCATTGTTCACCAATCAAAACCGGGGAAGGTTCCAGAAGACCTTTGCGGGAAGCAGACAAAAGGAAAATCACACGGGACACAAACAAACAGTATAACACAGAAGCTATCCCTAGATTTGCAGATTCAAAATTAGAGAAGAGAGAACGAAAACTAAAAGGAACTAGTACTCCCCTGAGATTGCTATTGCTACCAGTTTGTAGAACTCCCCCGCACTTGAGCTTCAGTCTCAAGTAGCGTAGCTTGGTTGCGGTGTGGAATTGAAGTTGCACCCGCATAAAACACTAGAAGCAACCAAACTACAACTAGAGTTAAGGGTTAGCAAAAAAAAACCAAAGGAGAACGAAAACAAAAACAGGAAATTTAAATAGTGGAGTCGTTGTGGGCAAATATTAAAGGAAGGGTGAAACGAGTACTCCCCGATAAGATGCGGATGGAAGATATGGTGCCCGCACAATTGCAAGTGGGAGGGGTCGTTGAGGTGCTACCTTCAATCGTTGGAGATGAAGGTCCTCTTGGAAAATTTCGCCAGAGGTTCCTTTGATATTGTTCCTAATTCCATCCCTTTTTCAGAGGGGCTTACCTGTTTCCAAAATATTCACAACACAGACGCCACCAATTGGGCGTAAAAGGGCAAGTCCAAAGAATGCCAAAATAGCCCACTATTGAAAACAATGCAAAATCTAAACTAACGGAATTTAAAAGACAAGACACGAAATGAAATCCGGGTTGCCTCCCGGTAAGCGGCCCTTCTTTAAGGGCTTTGGCTAGACCATACCACCGTGAAGTCATCCGGGATCGAATATGAACGTTGAAGTCGGCTTCAACGGGTGGGTTGGGCGGGCATCATCTTGCAATGAAGAACGACCCGATCAAAAGGGAATGTGGCCTCAACACTTAGGATGTGAAAGTGTAAACTCCACCGATCGTTCTTCAGGTGGAAGTGTTGAGGTGGGTGATCCTTGGTACGAGGATCAAACTGTGGTAGAGCCTCCTCTTCAAATTCAAGGATGTAAACATCCTTATCTTCAGTGAGCGGTGCAGGGAGAACTCCGGAGTGGACTTTGTCTTCAATCTTTGGTCCCGGATCAAATGGGAAGGTGGCCTCCACACTTAGCGGGTGTACGTTGAGCTTCCACCCAACTTCATTAGTGCACGGGTGGGGGCCTTGATCCTTCAAATGAAGATCAAAGTTAGTGGGCTCCTCCTCCTCAAATTCGAGGATGTAGACATCCTCGACCTCGGGGTGAGGCTCATAGGAAGAGCCGAGGTGGACATCAACTTCAAAGGGGGATGGCTCCTTGAAGTCGGTCGTGGTACTCTCCTCTGAGGAGTTAGAGGGAGACAGTGTCTCCTCCTTCTCAAAGTTGAGGATGTGAGCATCCTCGTTATCTTGATAGAGCACAGAGAAGGTGGGGAAATATTGGTAGCTGAATTCAGAGGGAGAAAGCTCCTTGAAGTCAGAGTGGAGACTCTCTTCTGATGAAGTGTCTTCATAGTCAAGCCGGGGGTGGAGTGGTGTTGGGCTTTCAGATTCGCACAAGGGAGGAGTTGGAGAGTAGCTCAAGTCCTCAGCAGGCTGTTCCACATCATGAACTGTTTCGCTGTCAAGTTGTTGCACAATCTGATCGATCTGAGCTTGAACATTCATGTTGAAGGTATCTTGTTTCATGATAAAAGTATCTTGCATAGTCGAGTTAGGCTTGCAAGAAGAGATAAGATCAGACATGAGCTCCTCCAAACTGGGTGAATCAACCTCTACTGTGATCTCAGGACAATGAGCGCTCTCGTGGTCTCCTCCACACTCTTGGCACACAAGCCTCCTATAGACATATGAGTTGAGGTCCTCCATAGGAGCTCTCAATTCTGCCATTGTTGTTGGACATTGGGGGCTCTCATGGTACTCTCCGCACCTTTGGCATACACTCCAATAATTGGTGTTTTACTCGGTGTAGTCGCCATGCCAACCTTCTGCTGGGGGAGTGACAGATGGTTCGAAGTTTTCCATAAGAGCTCTCAATTCTGCCATTGTTGTTGGACATTGGGGTCTCTCATGATATTCTCCGCACCTCTGACATACATCCCATTGATTGTAGTTCTCTGCGCCATAGGAGTAACCGTACCAACCTCCTGCTTGATCGTAGTGACCATCCATCAGAATTAAGTACCTAAAAAAAGAAACAAAAATTTATACACAAAATGGGCAAATAAATGAAATGAAAATCTGCACAAAAACTAAACAGATAATAAACCAGATAGTTGGACCGAAGTCCCCAGCAACGGCGCCAAAAACTTGTTGGGCAAAACAGTGGTGAGACTATCTTGCTAACTATGGGCAGTGAACCCAATCATTAAAGTACAACAAGGTCGTATCCACAAGGACTTCGTAACTATCTAGCTAATTATAAGCTTAGTAAATGTGCAAGAGGATATATACAAAAGTGCATAAATGTAAATTATGGGTTTTGGGTTTTTGGGTTGTAATTGGAGAAATAAAGAAAAGCAATAAACACTAAACTAACTATCTAGGATAGGTGTAGCCCGGGATGGATATTTGCACCCGTCCTCCCCTTACTACCGATTGTCGAACCTCGAACTCATAGCTAAACCACGGGAACGCTTAATTAATTAGCAACCTAATCTAGGCCTACTAATCCTAACCAATTTAACGGGGACTGAATGTTCGTTCAAATCCCCAATTCAATCAGAAGCATTAAGCACAAATCTACCCTAAGTTGCAATGAGAACCTCATCTCAAAATTAGTGAAAATCGGCTAACATTGATTTAGTCCCAACGGTCTAGGTTTCTATCTCAGAATATCATTTTGATAGAATCCCACAATAATGCTAAACTAATCGGTAGGCCAAACCAACCAATTTAACACATAGAAGACAAATTGAGCAAAACCCTTAACAAATCCCCAAATCATGAGCAACAAGTATATAAGTCATAAACACTCAATAATCATCTTCATTAAGCTCAAAGACTAAAATTAAGCACACAAAAAAGGTCAAGATTCAACAATGGAGTTTTAGGGGATTTTGGGACAAAATCCCCAATCCCTAGCTACAAATGATTCTACACAGCCATAGGAGAGAAAATAAAAGAGCAAGGGATAGAAGTAGCCATTAATGGAGCTTGGAAGGAGGTGAGCTTCTCTTCTCTTCTCCTCCCTTCTCTTCTCTTCTTCTTCTTCTTCTTCTTCTTCTTCTTCTTCTTCTCTTCTTCTCTCTTCTTCTTCTTCTTTTCTTCTTCTTCTTCTTTTCTTCTTCTTCTTCTTCTTCTTCTTCTCTTCTTCTTCTTCTTCTTCTTCTTCTTCTTCTTCTTCTTCTCTTCTCATCTCCTCTTCTTTTCTCCTTTAGAATCGCCCCCTCTCTGTTTTTGGGGCGGAACTCAACTGAATGAAAATGGGGAAGTTTTCCCCAAAATTTCCCGTTTTAAAACGCAGATCTGGGCTAATTTTCGACCCGACCGACCCACCTTGGGTCGGTCCCGTGGGTCGGTCGCGTCCAGAAGCAATTTCGGGGCCGAAAACGCGTTTTTTAAGTCCGACCGACCCACCGGCCGACCCAGACCTATGGGTCGGTCGATTCCAGTAGCTCGGGGATGAAAATCGCGTCTTTTTATATCCGACCGACCCAGACCTATGGGTCGGTCGATGCCAGTAGGCTAACTTCGAAATGATGTATCTTCTTCGTTTAAGCTCTGATTTTGGATCCGTTTGCGCCCACGCGTTCCTCTCTTCATCTACTTTACTCCTATCTATGTTATTCCTCCTGTTTAAACAATAAATGTGTAAGACACCAATGAAACACAAAACTAGAGGAAAATAAGCCAGAGTGGAGAAATGAGCATGAAACGTGTTGATTAAACATATGAAATACACCCCTAAAACATGCTCATTTAGACACTCATCATTATGCGCATGTTCCTCGTCCCTTAGTCGGACGGTGATCTCGACCTTAGCAGCGGCATGATAGCACTCCTGAGGTTCAAGGTGTTAGTCATGCCCCGCAACACATTACACACTCACATATAACATAAACTTATACACACTCAGGCGTTATTTTAAAATACCTTCAAGGTATTGTACTCGGCTGGCCCCATGCCATAGCGTAAGCGGTGACTGTGTCCGCTGTAGAAACGATTCACCAAAACCCGGTTTGAGTAACTCAGGTCTGGTAGAAGATGAACAAGGTCGGTGAAGGCGGTGTAGTAGTCATCTACCGACATCTTGTCCCCTTGCTTCAAGCTATCGAGCTCCAGGCGCTTTGCCTCTTGTACATGTACCGGGTAGTACTTGGCTCGCAGTAGAGCCGTGTACTCCTCCCATCCAAAGTTCGAGTCGGCCACCTTCTCGGCCCGCACAAGCTTCCACCAATTCCTAGCCGAACCCTTCAAGTAGAATGCAGCAAGACGGACCTTGGCATCAGCAGGAACAACCAAGGTCTTGTAGGCGGTCTCCAGCTCGGAGATATACGCCTCTAGTTTGGAAGGGTCGGTCTCCCCTTTGAATGACGGGGGTCGCAGATCTGCCAACGCTTTCACCCAGTTGGTTTCGCGTGGTTGTGGTTGTGGTTCCGGCTGGTCCTGACCAACGGGCTGCTGCTGTCCTTACTACAGTGCAGCGACTAACTAGGGAACCATCTGGGCTACGGCGGCCGCAACAGCATCGGCCATCATCTGTGTCGTAGGGTTCTCCCCTGGTTCTCATCCACCGCGCTCGCGGCCTCTTCCCCGTCCACGACCTGACATCTGAATTTACATGAACGCACATTAGTATTATGCTTACAACTTAACGGGTCAAATCCTCTTCAGACAACAAGGTGAATCCACACTTAGTTAGTGGTCACCCTTTATTTTCTCACATAACAGCTCACTCTTGCAATTATGTTAGGTTTCCTAACTCGGTATATTCCTAAGCTAGGTAATCAGGCAATCAGAGCGATACTTTGCTCTGATACCACTTTTTGTAACACCCCAACCGTAATCTCCACACTTAACCAATAATTGCAGTGGAAAACATAACTTTAAACATTAACCAAAAAGGGTGGTGTTACACGCCGTTAGCCACCCACGTGGCTAACAAGGCTGTTACGTACAAATGTACCGGTCTGATTACAAGAATCTCGAGCATAATTACAACCTTCCAAAATTACTTCCCAAAAGTTACAATATACCGAGTGTTTAAGTACAAAAATCACCATTATATTCTATTCCACCAAAATAATCAACCCCGAGTATAACAAAAAACAACTCGGGTACAATATCCAAAAATAGCAAAGGTAATTCTTCATACTCCATGCTAGAGCGAGTCAGCTTCTTCGATCACTCTCCTGAAAAATAATATGGTGTCCCAAAGGGGCTCAGCAACCCTTGGCTGGTATGATTAACGTGCAGTCCGTCGGCTACCGGGATACACGCAACTACTTCTCATAATAAACATGGGGTTCATTTTAACAAACAACATACATAAACATAACAACATTCATTGCATAACATCAACATAAATACAACATAACGGGAACGAATCCATTGAGGAAACGAAACACATAAACGTTAGCCAAATTTGGTGAGCCTAGAGAATGATTTCATTCTCATGTCAAGCTCGTTACATAACATGTTACCGTTCGGTTTATTGAACGTTTGATTTACCCCAAGATGTGTTGAATATAGTGATCCAAACACACCATACATAAATTCCCCCTAGCCCCGAACTAAAGTCAAGGTAGGAGAGTCTCTTATTAGACTTGTGGGAGATTGATTCCCAGAAAGGAAAACAACCAAAACATGGAGAGAGTCGAATCTGATTCAGATATCGACCCCCGTACATACACGCGTGACCGGACACCCGGATTCCTCACCCCCAATTATATATAGGTTAGAAGATCCTTTTTTGGAACTTACCAAATCATGAGAAGTTATAATTAATCAACTTCAGTTAAACACACCGGGGAGTTGGAACATATAAACACACACAACAAGCACCAATCGATACACGAATAGCCGTGGTTAGCACGTTTCGTAAGCTGAAAAGTTAGGAGCCGAATACCATTCTCTTACGTTTTCCTAACATTGGCACGTATTTGAGGTTAGACGGTATATTATAAAGTTAAATCATATTTTACTACAAAAGTACTATAGGTGTCTTGAATTGAAACACACTAAGCCAATGCTTAATATTAAATTTGTCCAACTTTGTATTTAAAATTGTTCGCTCGACGAACAGAACCTCCATATTCTTGAATGATTCTATTACTAAAAGAAAAACTGTGAAAACCTTCAAAAAAAAAAGTTTTGAATCCAACTTGAAATTATCACATTACAGAAAAATAATTACAACAATCTCCATATCCAAAATACAAGTTGTCCTAATCTTTAAGGAATATGATTCTCAAACCTCCAGTTCTTAATATTAAAGTTGTCCAACTTTATATTTAAAATTGTTCACTCAAAGAAGAGAACCTTCATATTCTTGATTTTTTATTGCTCTCGTATACTCAATTGTGTCGAAGAAAAGAAAAAATTTGAAAACCTTCAAAACTGGTAAAGTGAGTCCATCTTTTTTTTTGTATCGATTATTGAGCATTGGGAAGAACAATAAAATAGAGGAAGAAGAATACGATAATCCTTATTATAAAGTACTTCACACTCCTTACGCTCACCTATTGGAACAAAGAAATCCATAGTTCAAGAAAACGGTGCTCCATCTCTATTACAATGAGTTCTCTTCGTGATCTACCTGATCGTGATGATAATTCACGGAAGACTTGTCATGATAGAGTCCAAAGAGCCACAAGCGCCAACTAAGGGCCTGTTTGCTTTTGGGCAGTCCAAATAAAACTAGCTGAATGCCTCATTAAATGGGTAGCTAGATATTTCCCTAAACTTCAAGGCCCGTTCGTTTTGGAGATATTGTATTTTGGGAAATTTCACGATATACCCCCGAGGTTTGAGCGAATTTTACGAGATACCCCCGAGGTTTCATTTTCATTACGAGATACCCTCGAGGTTTCATTTTTTTTTTACGATATACCCCTGAGGTTTCATTTTCATTACGATATACCCCTGAGGTTTCAATTTTATTACGAGATGCCCCTCAGTTCAGATTCAGATATATTATATTTGTCATATCCTCATTTTACCCTCGCACCATATGCCCCGTAACACGGGTTTATAGTCAAATTTTTTAAAAATTTAAAATATGAACAAAATGCACATAAAGATTAAAGATCAATTAAAATTTTATTTCAATTTAAAAAACATAAATAAAAGTATAAAAACAAATTAAAAAAATTAGAATCATGAAAGGTTTAAAATAAATAGAAATGACTAACCAACAAAAAATAATCTATTTAAAAAACTTATATTGTTACATAATTTAAAAACTATTATAGCGGTGGCTTAAAATCATATGCCCCGCAATAATCTCAGGGATATATGGTCAAAGTTTTGTTTGAATTTGAAACTTAAATAAAATGCTCATATAAATTAAAGTTCATATAAAATTTGAAATTAATATTAAAAAGATGAATATAATTAAATAAACATAAAACAAAAAAATTAATAAATAGAAATGACTAAAAAAAGTAATTATTTTGAAAAATAAACATAACTTGTTAAGGAGTTACCTAGATATGTATTAAAATTGTAAAAAGTATAACAATAATATGAAGAATATTAAAAGCAACAATTTCATATAGTACATAGAAAAAATCATTATTTTAAATTAGAAAAATAAAGTATAAAAATCATTTTTTGTTCTTTAAATATAATTGTTATAATAGTTTTTAAATTATGTAACAATATAAGTTTTTTAAATAGATTATTTTTTTGTTGTTTGGTCATTTCTATTTATTTTAAACTTTTTATGATTCTAGTTTTTTTAATTTATTTTTATACTTTTATTTATGTTTTTTAAAATTGTATTAAAATTTTAATTGATCTTTAATTTTTATGTGCATTTTGTTCATATTTTAAATTTTTTAAAAATTTGACTATAAATCCATGTTACGGGGCATATGGTGCGAGGGTAAAATGAGGATATGACAAATATAATATATCAGAATCTGAACTGAGGGGCATCTCGTAATAAAATTGAAACCTCAGGGGTATATCGTAATGAAAATGAAACCTCAGGGGTATATCGTAAAAAAAATGAAACCTCGAGGGTATCTCGTAATGAAAATGAAACATCGGGGGTATCTCGTAAAATTCGCTCAAACCTCAGGGGTATATCGTGAAATTTCCCTTGTATTTTATATGGGAGTGAATACAAAAGACCATTAACCCCTTCACTTTTCACTTTGCCCCCTATTTTTTTTTTTGATAGTTTACTGGAGAACCAGTAACAATAACAATACTATGGCATAAAGCCCTCCTCGCCAGATAGAAACAAAGGAAACCAATTACATACTACCTCCGTCCCGTCATAAGTGTCCCATTTGCTTTTTGGCACGCTTTTCCACCTCAATATTAAATATATAAGATAAAATAATTTTAAAAAAATAATTTTTACAATATATGTTTTTCACATAAGGATTCCATTATAAAAATTTTTTTTATAAAAATATGTTATCTTATATGTTAAATATTGAAGTCAAACGACAAGTTCAAATAGTAAAGGGGACAAACACAATGGGACGGAGGGAGAGTAACTATAAAGAGAAAGCGGCACACAAATTAGAAACGGAAGTAGCGAGGTTGTCGATTCTACCAAAGGCTTGAAATTGAACTGAGTTCACTGCTGATTACTATCTAGAATGCCAAGTCTTGACCCAAAAAGTATGGGATAGTGCGGCTGATTGGCTGGCATTCTAATGCGGTCCAGATAACCACAACATCACCATCTTCTTCCTCTGGTAACAGTGCACCTCCTCTCTCTGAACTTTCTTCTTCTTTGTTCTTCGGTTTGAACTTTGTTGTTTGCACATGGAAAAGCTTTCATTTTTTGCTGCATATTTTTTTGTTTCGTTGCGGGCCCATCCTTAAGGTCAGCGCTAACAGTTTTGTTTTTTTTTCCAAAAATAGCAGGGTAGTTTGATCTCGAATTCAACAGCGGCAATGTCGACCCGACGCAGTGTAAGTAGTTTGGTACTGTCACACTTATGTCATATTTCCTCTGTGATGCTAGTCTGTGGTCAAATGTTTGTGTTTGTTATGCTCTCTGTCTTCTCTGTATTAAAGAAAAAAACTGCGCCTAGTTTCTCCAAAAATAAATGAAGTTTGCTCAGGAGATTAGTGTGTTTATAACAGCTCGTTAATAGACTTTATGCTGAGGAGACTAGGAGAGTAGTTTGTTCAAGAGATTAGGATATTAGTTTGTTCATGAATTTAGTTGTGACATTGTAGTTTCCTTATCTTTGCAGTAGACAGAACATTAGTTTATGTGGGTTGAATTCTAGGAGGTTAGTATGTACTGGTATTACTTACAAAGGAATAGCCACGTAATCACGTTGTTAAACATTATGCAGTAATCCTCTACTAGAAGGAGCTTGGACAACATCCCAGCACTATATCAGACATCTTGGAATGATCGTCTAACTGTGCTTACAAACCTTGTTAAGGTCAATAATGAGATTACTAAAAATCTGAAGTTGAAGGTGATAGAAATTGCTGGAAAAGTTGACAATATACAGAGAGTTGTGCTTGGGTAGGAGAAGGTCAAGATGATGTCAAAGCATTAGTGTCTCAGTTGATCTTTGTAATGTATGTCTTAGTTGTGTTTGTAGTTGGGTGGTCAATTCTAGGTTAACTCTGTTACTGGTTGTAAACCTAAAGTTGTTATTTACTTGAGTTGATATCCAGTAGTGTAGTTGTTTTAGTATGTAGTTGTTATTTTGTTTTCAGTGAAGTCTCCTAGCATTGGAAGACACTGTCGTAAGCTGGATTTGTATCCTAGTGTTATAATATTTTGTTCAACGAAGTGTCCTACTTGAGGAACAATTGTTGTATTCTGCTGTGTATTTTTGAATTCTGTTATATGGAAAAGTTAACAGACAAGTGTGTTTGAAGATAAAAACTTGTAATCTCTTTATATTTGTGCTACTGTTTTAAATGAAGTCCAGTTATCCTTGTTAACTACACTGCTATTATGGTGTAATTAAGCTAACTGTGGAAGACATTTAATTCACCTCACAGGGCCAATTGATGACACAATATGATGTCCAAGTTGAATAAAATCATCTTGCCCTTACAGTGCATGCCACACCCAAAATTGAATCTGCTGAGAGGTAGTAGCTGTTGACAATGCGTTGCCCTGCTATTAATATTCTGATGGGATTGTTATCTGTATGAATTTATTACTTGGCCAATAATATCTATGTTAGTTGACCTTGAAAGAAGGTAAAAGTAACTAATATGTACTGTTGTGGTGCATCATATTAACAGGGCTTGAGTCAAAGCATTAACTATGCTTTTGTATGTTAGTTGTTATCCGTACATTTGTATTCGTTTGAGTACCTAGTACTTAGTGTAGTGCTTTTTTTATTTTTCTTCATAAAAGTAACTATCCAGTCATTATTTTGATTTACAATTCCATGATATCAGTCACTACATTAATTTTTGGACGATTTTTGAGTTGCACATTGATACGTTTAGAGAAGTATCGCTCTCCCAAGTCCAATAGGACCGTCTTTATTATTCCCCAAGATACCAAAACATTCCTTAATCATCTCCTTAAGTACTAACAATCTGACTAAGCAATTACTAAACAGCCCCTTAATAGAGGTCCTAACAACACTTCCCCCCTAAAACAATCTTGTCCTCAAGGTTGGAGTACAAGTAATGATTTTGATGTAGGAGCTTCTAAGTAGTAGTAGCAATGGACAGCAGTTCGCAAAACTAATTTCTTCACAATGTACCAACCCAACGGGCAGTAAGTGATCACGTACAGACACCTTATCAGGCTTCCTCTTACAAGGAACTCCAGAAGGATCCACAAAGGACTTAGATGCGACAGAATCTTCAACTTTTGGGACCAGCTAGCAAGGGTCTGTTGCCCTAGAGAACAATTATGGAGTTCTTGCAACTTCAGCAGACCTGTGAACATTTTATTTCTACTTTTTGTTTTGGTTCGATTTGCAAGTTGACCAGAGGCGACTGAATAATACAGCATCCGCCAGCAAGAGTATGAACTGAAAGGGCCAGGTGAACGAACAGAGGAATAGGAATGACAAATTAGGGATTGCAATCTCGCTAATCTGACCACACCAGAGGAAGAACCTGCCGACCATGCTGGTGTCGTGAAAACAACCTCAGTCCCATGCGAAACAGCAATTGAAATTCCTTGGTTAGTGTTTTCCCCAAATCCATCACATTCTCCCGCGTGCCCAAATTCACTCTCTTCAACCTTCTTGGCAACTTCCATCAGTTCGCATATCTGAGGCGAGGAAGAATTCCCCAAATTAGGGATCAACACCTCCTTTATTTGGTTTGAAACGCGTGGAAGAACTGTTTGACCACCTCGGTTTCTTGGTCGCGACCTCCGGTATGAGCGAGTCAACAGAAATGACGGAACGTCTCCACGGACGCCAGGAGATGCACCGCCGTCGTCCTGGGAAGAAAATTCGCTTGAATGAACAGGTGATGGAGGATGTTGGCCAGCTTGGACCCCATCTCTGAAATCGATTCCGAAATCGATTTCTCCTGACATTCTTGTTCAACTTTGGTACCGGAACAGCATAAGAAGCAAGCGTCTTGCTTGTTTTGGCCGATTGAGAAATTCTAGAAGAAAATTTGGAAGATTTGGGGGAAAATTTAGGGTTAAGGACCAGATTGTGATATTGAATCCTCTTCTCCTTCTTTTTTTTCTTTACACGCTTCCTCTTTTCTCTCTTTAGCCGATTGTACCTTCTTTGTCTCAACCTTCTTGCCGTTTCTTGAACTCTTGGTAGACGATTCCTTGTCCCAGCTTGTGGCTCGCTGTCACCAACCCCATCCCTCGACTTCATTGCCACTTTACGTCTCCTCCCATTTCTATATTCTTGGACTCTTCTAAACAACACCTCGTCCATCGTAGTTGAAGTTTTTGAATTCTCCAACTTCGATCTCTTCGTCAGTACTTCAATTTTTGTTTCCTCGATCTCGCGCCCCATCCTTTCTTTGCTGTCGGTCGATTCCCTCTGCCGACCCTTGATTTGCTCCTCCGTCTGTTTTTGCGCTTCATTAATCCCTATCAGAGTCTCTTCCAACTCGTCTGTCGAATCTCCCAGGTGATCTCCGATTTCCTCCTCCGTCTGTTTTGATTTATCCACCGTCATCGAATCTGGATGAATACAAGGGCGACCAATTATTTCAAGCATCCTTCCAAGATTCCGCACCATGCGCTCCAAGATCTCCGTTGTAGACTCCTCATCTTCCATTTGTTCTTTCTCTATAAGGTCCATTCCCGATTCTTTCCTGCTTCGCGTAACTACCATTCACTGTCCAGGAATGTAGCTCTGATACCAATTGATACGTTTAGAGAAGTATCGCTCTCCCAAGTCCAATAGGACCGTCTTTATTATTCCCCAAGATACCAAAACATTCCTTAATCATCTCCTTAAGTACTAACAATCTGACTAAGCAATTACTAAACAGCCCCTTAATAGAGGTCCTAACACCATGGAGCATAATGCTGATCATTGGCCACCAAGCACACAGTACATTTGCATCAACCTAGACATGTCTCCACCTACCGAGACTATACCCTTGAACAAAGTACAAGTGATTACCATTGAAGACTCTCCTCAAAAGAAGAAAGACAAGATACCTATATCATCAGCTCTTTTCACAGTAAGTCGTGTTCTTGCATTACCTACACAAAAGGATGGTGAAGGATGCATCAGCAAACCCTTAAAGCGGCATAAGGTTACTGAAGTTGAGAAAAATAAGTCTGAAGATATGGAGTTAGCTACACTCGTCAACATTTTAGTATGAGTCTGTTGATGAGGATGAAGTTTGTGAAATCAGCAAGCCCTATTTAGATAACAAGGAAGTGATTTATGACGTTGTTAAGTTCTTAGTGGTAAGTTACAATTTTTGGTATTAGACGCCTTGGTAGACCTATATTTTGGCAATATGTGGTTGACATGTGAAACTTAAAGTACTCTTGTTTTGATATGTACTGACAGCCTATTGCTGGTACACGTTGTTGGCAAGTGAATTGGCAGCTATTAGTGTTGAAGTTAACACATTTATCATATTGTGTATCAGTTTGAAATTGTACCAGTCCCCTCATTTCGTGAGCATATTTTTTTCCCTGCTCTGCTATTCAATATACGATTCATATAATAGACTCAAAGTGCATATTGAATTTTCATTATGTAAATTGCAACTTTAGTAGACTCAAATGCATTTGTAAAATTAAAACCAGAAATAGAATTTCTTCCTGTTAGGGAGACTGTTTCAGCTTCATAAGTTTGCATATTGAATTTTCCTTACGGATATTACGAGTTCAACAGATGATCAAACTAACACTAGGAGGGTGAGAACACCAAGGAACCAACTACCACTGCACAATTATAAAAACTAAAGTTTTTTTTATGTATAATCATCTAATTATACATATGTATTAGACTGATCTTATATCTTGATAAAACTTAGAGAGTACACCAGATGCAGCTGTGTAACTATTGCAAAGTGTGAACATGTTATAAACAAATTCCATAATTGCTTTCAATAAACAAGCGCTAGATTAATGAAAATGCAAGTTAGTACATATGATGCATTTGTAAAATTCCAAAACCAGACACAACATTTACTAGAGTTAAATCCAACACTTTCAGCTTCATGAGTGTACAGATTGAATTTTCATTACAGATAGTACATCTTCAGTAGACTATGATTCATTTGTAAAATTCCAGAAACAAATTTCCTGCAACTAAATCCAACACTTTCATCTCCATCAGTGTGGAGGTTTCATTACAAATTCTAATTCTATATTAGACTATGATGCAATTGTAACATTCAAAAATCAAAAACAATATTTCCTACAGTTAAATCCAACACTCTCATGAAATGAGCTATCAGCGATGCCGCTGTCACATGCGACGTGCAAACATGTTTACGGTTAGTCTTTCCTTAAGAAGCACCATGTCACGGGCACCATTGTCATAATGGCTACTCTTGATGTAGCACTTGCCAGCGGGACGCCACGAACATAAGTATCATCGAAGGACTCTTCATCAGGGATAAAAGTGGCGTTCGAACTCTCTCTATGGAGCATGTGACAGGCCAGGACAACAAGATAGTTGATGAGACGGGAATTTCAAGATCAAGTTCCCCTTCAAGAAGTGTTGATTGTACCAATAAGGATACTAATGATTCTCAGACAGATCGTGAGAGCTCTGATGCACTGCGTTGTCTTGGAACTCTGCGTCTGCTTGAATACGGTTTTCCTGAAGATGGTCCCAATAATCAGGTGGATTCACTTAATTGTCTGACGTGCTCTCCAGATCAGACCCTACAGGAACAACTTGCTCTACCTGCCCATCTTGCATCTGAGAACATTGACGATGCTCCTGGTGGTGTGTGTGATGTCTCTCATGAAGCTCACTCAGCCATTGGGTCGGATTCTCACATTGAATTAGTCAACTCTGAACCTAATGAAACGAACACAGTCCATGTGGCCAGTAGTACATCAGACCATCCCACCATGATTCCATTGCCACATGAAATACCTGACTCTATGCAAACTTATTATGATATCGGGGCTAGCTTAATTGGGAAAGACACGGCCGATAAAATTGCCAACAAAGAGGCAGTTGCTTGTCTTGGTTTTAGTAAGCGTCTAAAGGTGCATATTCCGAACCCCTTATTATCTATTGAGAATCTTTCAAAATTTCTCGAAGGCCCGAGAAGAAGTGCAAGGGTTGAAGGAAAAAAGAAAAATAAAGAAAATGGCCCGGAGATCTCGATATCTAGTCTCTCATTAGAGTTCTAATCTCCCTCTCATTATGATCCATGTTTTACTTATTGACTCTTTCTCTTGCGTGTTTTGTTTGTTACTGTTCTATTTTGTATGTTTTTGTTATGTCTGGTGTCTTTGTAACCTGGCAAGTGCTTCTTCTAGAAGCGTACTTTGCCACAAACTGCCTTTGACAGTAAATTATCAAAAAAAAAATCATGGATCTCCAAATGAGCTGACTCTCATGAAATTATGGAGTGTGAAACATGCGTTAACAATTTTGATTTGTTTCACTAGAGGGTAGCTAGGTACTTTCTTTAAAATCTGTCATCTGGATTGCAGCACACCGAAAGACCTCTCAATTACCGATCGTAGTGAAGAGTGCACCCTGTTAAACATCTCTTTGTTCCCACTGGCACCCTGCGACCTGAACTCTTATTGATGATACTTGACTTTCGTGTGCGGTGTAAGTAAGCCTTCCCTATGGGGATACCCTTTGTCTCTAATGTAGTATTTACCTGATGAACATGTTGATTGTTAGCGCATTATACATTCAAATTCAAACTAAAATGAAGTGATACAAATTAGTAGGGCATACGTATCACCAGAGGGAGGTTTTGGAAATGTCAAACTTGGATCATTTACACTGTTTAGATAAACACGTGTGCATGTATGGGCTGAACCCTCCCACCCAGCGCATACAAAAACAAAAAGTAAATCAAAATCACAAACAACAAACACGTTTGTGCTGGTATAACATTTCCTATTTATGAACTGAATCCTCTCCTTCTCAGGCACAGTTAACTCCACATGACACCCATCTAACAACACAATCCTGTCATTAGCTGACTAACACTTATTTGTAATAGGAATGGTTAGCAGTACAAACTGATCAATATGAAAATAAATATGCAGTTTAGATGTACCAATTACCTTAAAAGTGGGGTAGTACATCTTGTTTTTCAATATCTGTTGGGGTATTGCAGCATACGTCGCGTCCCTTGGTCGTACAAAGTCACGACCCATTCTTCCTACCACGTCGAGTATGTCACCAAAATGGTATGAGATGGTTGCTCCTGAGTGTTGAAATTTTTCCATTGAATCTCTATTGGCGCACCTATGACTTAATGTGCACTGAAAAAGTTCTACCCTTTCCTTTGATGATATCTGCCCTGCTGTCAATAAAATACTTGTTCTCCAGAATATTGCATAGCAATAAGAAAGTGTCCTATTTCATAAGAAGCGTCTTGAAACACCTGACTGGATGACCATTTGTAGTCATACAACAGACTGAGAAATTTTATGACATTCTCTTTGATAGCAGTAAGTTCCACATAAATGAAAGTGCATATTTCTCTTGCTTTTTCTTCTAGTCATGTCATCCATGTTGTAAATTGACTAAATCCAAATATTACATTGGAATCAACGTGCCAAGATCTTAAGAGTAATTGTTATTATATAAACTTGGCTACTAAAAAAAACCACATTGTTAACAACCAACAGGCACACACGTGCATTCCCAAAGTACATAGTTTATGCTAACATATATTAAGTGAAAAATTACCTACAAACATGAATAAATATGTAAATGCATATTTGTAATAACTTCTAGAGACTCTTATAACATATGCAACAGATGACTAAGCTTTCATTACACATTTCCTAACACCTACATAAACTCCATTTTCATCCTAATGATGTCTACTATTTGTTCATCAGTTGAGAACTCCATCAAGTCACGGTAATTGTAATCCTGAATCATTATAGCACCGATCTTGAATTCCTTCTCTGTCAATGAACTGATGCCTCGTAATTTATGTACTTCCATAGTTTATGTTAGTCGTCCTTCCCTTTTGTTAATGAGATCATACTTTGGCTTATCACTTCCGTACAGTAGATCTTGGATGTGATTATCTAATGACAAGTTGTATGACATCTTCATTTCTATGAACTTCAAGTACAACTGATCAATGTAACTGTTACGCTTGCATAAATCACAAGAGTGTGTCACCCTTTTCCGTTTGCCAGTCGTCATGTATCTTTACATGTGTTGTATTTTTTGGTTTACTAAAATAAGGAACACCTTCCGTTGATATGCTCCAGCAGCCTGGAGGATCAAAAAGTTTACTAAATCCTTCTTACTTTCCCATAGTTTTTTCCTTAGTATGTCCAACATGGGCGTGCTGTTTTCCATGATTCCATCAAATTTACCTACCACAAAAACTCTTTAAGCAATATATTATATAGATAATAACATTTATGTCAGCAACACTACTACTCATGTTAATGAACAACACATTTGTGTATTGATGGGGTTTAGCCACAACATGGACCACAACAATTCTGATGCAATTATTTGGCCAAATTGTCAACAACTAGAAAAGTAAAACATCACCACCAAAGAACATAGTTTCAGTAACACTACTTCTAATTACATTAGTTGCATAGCATCCAAAAGTACATCATCAGATTGACAAACATTCAATAAAACCTTGGTTAGGTACGGTTGCATAGATCACCAAAAGTACAATGTCAACTTCAACATTAACTAAACCCTACTGGTTACTACATACTGACCCCCATAACTAGAACTACCCAAACTAAAGTTGTATCTGCACAAAAAGGTGGGTCATTAGATAAAGCATCAGCATCACATTAGTCTAATTATTGTGTTATTTACTAGTTACTTAACTTCATTAGTTAAGTAATTTACTGATATGGTTCAAAATACTTCCACCGCTAGGAAGTCTTTAACTATAGTTGTCCATACTTAGAGAAAAAAAGATGATGAACCCAATCTTCAATCTCGTCATCATCTATAAGGCACATTAGCGCTGCCCTATGATCTTTATCAGCAATTACCATCACAACATAAGTCATTTCTCTTCTGGTTATTCGTGGAACCGCTCTTATCCTTGCAGCAACTTCTATGACATTGATGACACTATCTAGAGTGTCTTGGACTTTCTTAATCTGACTAAGCATGTCCCTACAGTTGTCTAGCTGACCATTTATCTCACCACCAACATCTACAATCTTATCAGTTGTAGCTGGACTCTTCCTTTTAACATATTTCCCTTTTCTCTTACACATGTTTACATCCCTTTTCAGCTGTGGTTTTTGTCTTTACGCCATGATGTTTCCCATATGTTATAGTTTTCATCAACTCACCCCACTCATCGAGCTTATCAGATATTGAGTTATCTCTTATGAACACACCTTCAGGGTATAGATTATTAGTTTCACCAATAGAGGTGCCACTGCACTTGTCAACAGTACCATCATGACCACCACCAATGAGGTCCTGAGCAGTTGTTTCTCCAAGGAGTGGAAGAAAAGTATTGCTACTGCCAGCAAATAACCTCGTGTATTCGTTACCTTGGAAAGCTGATGTCGTAAGCTGACTAAGTTGCTCAGGGGTAGTTAAGTCGAAAAAAGGAGCATTGTTTCCATCATAGGCAGTCTGATATGGTGCACTAACTCTGTTGCGGTTTGACCCACTTACACCACCGGATATGTCCATTGAGGCAACATTTTCAAAGGCATCTCCATATGTAATCTCTACACCTAGAATGATGCTATGGTATTGGTCATCAGTCTCATCCTTTTCTTAACCCTTTGAATCATCATCCACTACTTCGTGTTGTTGCATATTACCTCCGAGTGTCATCCTCAGCTCACCGTTTGCATGTGCTTAACCCCAGATGAGTTCCATCTCATCCACCAAATGAGAGGGTCATTTAGAGTTAAGAAACTTCACCACTCCACTATTTTCCTACACAAAGAGATATTAAATTGTTAATTCAACACAATGTACTTAGCATATGATGTTTCATTCCATCCAAACCCAGTTTGATTGTTGGTAAGGTCTTTCCACCTTCTCTAGTTTGACTTCAATCAATCTCCCTTGTTCTTACAACAATGTTTGTCCACCTTCCCCCTCCCTTTTTTTAAGCTCATTGAAATTTTCATTAATCGGCACCCAGTTATGTTTAAATCTAACCATTGACCCACCTTTCCTTAGTTGGATTTGAGCTTCTTGACAAAGTAAGTTAACTAACAACATGACATCATCCTATGTCCATTCATGCTTGTGCCTTCTTGGCTTAGCATCATCATTTGAGTTTTTCCCCTTTCCCCTTATCTTTATCAGTATGTTTCCCCATGATCTACTCAGTAAGAAAACAAGAACAAGTATGAACTCTTGCCATCACACTAGAACTTTAGACATGACAATGTTTGTACTAGAACTACATTCTACTGGTTAGCAGAGTTAAGAACAGATAAGCAAGTTATAAGAACAATTTCAAGTGCTAAGAATACTTCATGGCAATGACAAATACATTCTACCACTTGCTGTATATAATCTAGTTGGTGTGTGTTTGTTTTGACCAAGATGACAATGCAACACAGAAGGATTGGAACAAACAAAAATATAAAAAACTTGACAGAGAAAATAACCAAGTCTGGAAGAGTATTTGCATAAGCCAATAATAATCCACGTCGAAGCATAAAAAATTTTTATTGAACCTTTGTTCTCAACAAACTAATTATAGTGGAAACTTATAAAAAATCAATTACATGAAGGTAAAATTAACAGAAGTGGTACCTGTTGTCACCCTTCGTGGCCCTGCAAGTGAAACACAAAACAATTATATGGAAACTTCATTACAATACTTGGATATGGAAAGAAAAAGAACATTGTCCTTACCAGTTTAAGATTAGCAGTGAACTTCCAAACTCCGCATATGAGGACAGAAACATGGTTAGAAAAATTCAAACTGAACCACAAATAGGGAAAAATAAAGAGAATGTTTGAAAATCAACGGCTACTTACTACTCCCACTTTGGTTGCTGTAAAATCACAAATGGAATCTAAATTTAAGGGCGCTCAACGTCCTTCTAGGTTTGGGCGTCGAATTGAATGCGGTTGTTCTCTTCATTAAATTTGACAGTATTGTCGATGGATATGCCAACTAGAAGGGGGATATATTGGACATTGTTCAATGACTTATCCTGGATTGTGGCGGGGTGAATTCAAAACACGACAAAATGGGTGTTTCCCCCTATCATCTCATGATGAAAGATTAATCTCATAATAATCTCCCAAAGCAAATGAAAGAAGCTGGACATTAATCGCTCATTCATTTGAAAATGGGGGTTGTAGCGTCTAAATGAACGACACCTTAGGGTGCATTCGACAATGAGATGAATGGAGCTTGATTGGAAACTCAGCAAATGTTGCGTTTGAGAACAAGCTCCTGGTGAGTGTAGTTGTGAGGCTAATTAAAGAAAAAGGAAAAATGGACAAATGAAACAATGATAATTGTCATTTTAAAGCTTCATTATGCTCAATGAGAAAATCCACTCATAATGACCCTAAGTGGTTGTCATAACTAGGGACGTGGACGTCAATCTTGAACTAAAATTAATCTGAAATCAATCCATAAAAAAATTTAAATTAGGTTAGGTGTTTCAGGGCCAGCTCACGGCCCGTTCAATCTGGGCACGGAACAGGGCCCCCTATATTTGGGGCTCAATTTTTATTTTTTGTTTTTAGATTTTATCATGAGAAAATTATATAAGGTCCAAATTTATCTTGAATAAAACATATCAAAACTTTATGTTTAAGATACATTCAAACATTGTAAATATGACTTTTATGAAAGTAATTTAATTAATAAATTTTCTATTTTAAATAATATAATTTTATAAGGTCCTATTTTAAATTTTAGCACAGAACGCCGGAAATCGTTAAGACGACCTGAGATGTTCAGTTCAAGATCTTTTTTAGTCAGATTCACATTGGGTCAAAGAAATCTATTTCAGGTTTCGATAAACCCATGAAATAGTAAGCCTAAAATAATAAAAATATATAAATAGAAAATATGTTATATGTAATGACTAAATACAATGTTTAGTGATTAATTGATGATTTATCTAAATATGTAGTTAGTAACTTGTGACTAAATGTTGAAATGTTATGTTTATAGGTTGATCAAAAATCAAAAATAGAATAAAAGTCTACAAAAACAGGTGAAGTAACCCGCTCCAGATTTAGTTTTAAAAATACAACTCGCGCAGGTCAGCTTCGTTCATATTGACCCAAACTATCATGCTAACCCGATATCTGATTTTGACACCTATATGTGCACCGTGAGTGAGGGTAAGGTATGATTCTCCCAGGGGCGGACTGAAGGGTGCACGTGGGTCACATGACCCCATGACTTTGTAAAACAAATTTATTATATAAGTTTTAATGTAATTTTTTTTATAAAATAGTAGATATTTTATGTCTTTGTGACCCCATAAATGTCATAAAAAATTAACTATAGAAATTTCTATTTGTCAGTGATCCCATAATTTCAATCTCTGGGTCCGCCCCTGGATTCTCCAATATAGATCAACTAAGAATGAGTTAATTAATTTGCAAGAGATAATATATTAAGAGAAACATGACTATTTGGAGGTTCACCTTAGTGGGACCAGTAATGGTTTAGAAATTAATACCTATGGTACTATGGTGAACTACTAGCTTATAGGGTCCGCAGAATTTGATTGCTGCCCAAAAATTTTCTACCTAAACTCAAATGTAGTTTTTGTACTTTGGGTAAGGAATAGAGAAGCAAAGGGACCGCGGTTAATCAAGAGTCTGGGGATAATTATTCATTTTGATTCCTATCCAAATTTGATTAATCTACTGAATCAAGATTTCCAATTTAGGTCAAAGACAATGTTGAGCTAACCATTACACACTGACAAGTTGGGTTTCACGAGAGAGCGCGCTAGTGTCAAACGGGGAGCATGCCCATGGGTATAATGTTTGGGCATATGCTCAAACAATTTCTAGCCATTAGATTATAATTTATTTTTTAAAACATTAATCTCAACCGTATATGTATTTATTTACTTAATAATTAGTTTTATAAAAAAGAAAAACAATCAAATAATAATATAAGGGTATATTACTCCCCTTTATTGATAGGAGATGAAGTTTACAGAAGTTTTTTCAGCCAACTTCTTCTCTTTCATCCTAAAAAAAATCACTCATTATCTCTCATCACTCACCAATCCTTTTAAATATAGAACGTGGAGATTGTGAAAGTAATTAGCATTTTAATAATTATTCCACTAGTAACTTCCCTAAATATACGACATTGACATTGTGGAAATTTCTTTCTCACATCCATTAATGCTACAAAGTTTATGTCAAAAGATGTATTTTAATTTGTTATTTTCAATAGTGTAAGTTGCTTTAAATGTGGGATCTTTATTACAATGGATGGTTTATAGTTTTCTTTTCAAAGTAGATATTTAACTAAAATTATACAATTTTAAAATGCAAATGTAGATTTGTTTGCTCATTTAAGAAAAAATGTACATATTTAGGTAAAAGGATAGATTTTTTGAAACGGAGGTGTAGATTTGTATGACGGAAGTGTAGATTTAAGTATTTTCTAAAAAATGAAAGTAAAAGTGTAGATATTCAGATAAAATGATAGATTTTTCAAATGAAGGTGTAGATTTATTTGATAGAATTGTAGATTTTTAGTAATTGCTCATTTAAGTAAAAGTGTAGTTATTTAAGTAAAAGGATAGATTTTGTAAAATGTAAGTGTAGATTTATTTGATAAAAGTGTAGATTTTTTATTTGAACAATACAATTTTAAAACGAATGAGTGAAATTTTTAATGAGTAATAAATAAGACAACCTAGGAATTTCACTTATGATCTTATATTTATTTTAAAGGGTTCATGTCAAAGTATTTTCTAATTGCTTCTTTCAAACAATTTGTTTAAAATGTACATCTTTTTTTCTTTTTTCTAACTAGATCGGTACATTCCCACTTTAAAAAATATTAATGGTTTATCATTTTTTTGCAAATTAGATCGTTGCAATATACAAACTCATCTAAAATTACATATTATTTAGATATTTTAGTAAAATGTCATATTTTTGTGGATTTTATTTAGAAGTGAATTTTAATTAATTCCTAATTCAAGTAAAAGTGTAGATATTTACGTAAAGTAATGGTTGTTTCAAAATATAATCTTTGATTTATTTTGTTTGATTGTAATGTTTTAAAGTAATAAATAAATTCAACGTTGTTCTTATACATTCTATAGGAGTCTTGTCAATTAAATTTCTAATTTGTTATTTTTAAATATATTTTTTTTGGCCTAAACATGGGACTTTTGATTTTTCAAATCACTACTCTCACTTCTATTACAGTTAAAAAATTATAACTGCCAATTGTGGGAATATTTATTAGAATGATTGATTTCTTTCTTTCTCCGTAAACCAGATCGTGCAATCTTATTTTTTTCTTTATTTCTAAAAACTAAAAATTAAATTTGACATCTATACCCCTATAATAAACAATAAAATATAAACCTTCAATTATTTGTTATAAATCCAACGGCCATGATTTAGTTGAGCACCATGCTCAAAATTTGTTTTGAGCACCTTCCCCTCGTTGCGCTAGTGTAGCCCAAACAGGGGACCATGCCCATAGGTATAAAGTTTGGCATATGCTCAAACAATATCTAACCATTAGATTACAATTTATCTTTTAAAACATTAATCTCAACCGTATATGTATTTATTTATTTATATATTAGTTTTATAAAAAAGAAAACAATCAAATAATAATAATAAGGGTATAATAGACTTTTTCAATTATAACCAACCACTCCCCCTTATTGATAGGAGATGAAGTTTACGGAAGTTTTTCTCACCCAATTGTAAAAGTAATTACTAGCATTTTAATAATTATTCCACCAGTAACTTCCCTAAATACGACATTGACATTGTGGAAATTTCTTCAATCATCTATTAATGCTTTATGTCAAAAGATTTTTTTAATTTGTTATTTTTAAATAGTAAGTTGCTTAAATGTGGAATCTTTATTAGAATTGATGGTTTACAGTTTTCTTTTCAAATTAGATATTTATCTAAAATTATACAATTTTCAAAATGCAAATGTAGATTTGTTTGCTCATTTAAGCAAAAGTGTAGATATTTAGGTAAAAGTATAGATTTTTGAAACGAAGGTGTAGATTTGTATGACAGAAGTGTAGATATTAGATTTTTCAAATGAAGGTGTAGATTTATTTGATAGAATTGTAGATTTTTAGTAATTACTCATTTAAGTAAAAGTGTAGTTATTTAAGTAAAAGGATAGATTTTGTAAAATGTAGGTGTAGATTTGTTTGATAAAAGTGTAGATTTTTTATTTGAACAATATAATTTTAAAACGAATGAGTGAAATTATTTTAATGAGTAATAAATAAGACAACCTAGGAATTTCACTTATGATCTTATATTTATTTTAAAGGGTTCATGTCAAAGTATTTTCTAATTGCTTCTTTCAAAATAATTTGTTTAAAATATACATCTTTTCTTTCTTTTTTTTTCTAACTAGATCGGCTACATTCCAATTTTAAAAAATATTAATGGTTATCATTTTTTTGGAAATTAGATCGTTGCAATATACAAACTCATCTAAAATTACATTCTTATTTAGATATTTTAGTAAAATGTCATATTTTTAAAATGTAGGTGTGGATTTTTTTTAGAAGTGTGAATTTTAATTAATTCCTAATTCAAGTAAAAGTGTAGATATTTAGGTAAAGTAATAGTTGTTTCAAAATATAATTATTTGATTTATTTTTGTTTGATTGTAATGTTTTATTAAGTAATAAATAAATAAATTAACGTTGTTCTTATACATTTCTACGAGGAGTCTTGCCAATTTAATTTCTAATTTGTTATTTTTAATTTTTTTTCATACAACGTGGGACTTTTGATTTTTCAAATAACTACTCCACTTCTATTACAGTTAAAAAAATTGTAACTGCCAATTGTGGGAATATTTATTAGAATTATTGATTTATTTCTTTCCGTGTAAACTAGATCATGTAATCTTATATTTTTTCCTTTATTTCTAAAACTAAAATTAAATTTGACATCTATACCCCTATAATAAACAATAAAATCTAAACCTTCAATTTATTTGTTATAAATCCAACGGACATGGTTTAATTGAGCACCATGCTCAAAATTTGTTTTGAGCACCTTCCCCTCGTCGTAGCGTAGCCTTACACGGATCTTAGTTATAATTTGTCTATCAGGAGTTTGCTTTTAATAGCGCGGCTACTAAAAATAGGTTAATTTATATGTGGATAGTGATTGTGGCCATCCCTGATTGTCGATTTTGGGGTACATTTGAAGATACTGCTCATACCCAAAGTGGAATGTCTTAATGTGAATATATGTACGTAGATAGTATATTATAGAGGATCTGATGTGGATAACGAGTAATTTTAAAGTTAAGGATAACAAATGATCGAAGTGCGTGATCATGTCATCGATTTGGCATTTCCATTTCTGGGGACAATGATTTACTTAAGTAATCAATATGTATTCACACCTAGCTGTCATTATATATGTGATAAAAATGAAACAATCTCCATCTTGAACTAAACTCATAGTAATATTCTCCATTTTAAACTCGTTATAGTAGATGTGAGGAGGTTGAAAGAGAAAAAAAATCATATATATATATATAACTGGTAAATGGTTCAAATTTACCATAACCATATAACGAGAAAAGCTTATTTAAAGTCTTAGTTTCGTTCAATTTAATCACTTATTAAAAAAAACTTGTAAATAATAGATCAAATCATAAATAGACAAATGGGAAGAGGAAGGTATAAAGGTAAGCTTTAAATTTTGATAAAATTATGCGCATGAATTGATGTTTGGTGGGCTTGATATCATTATCTGGCTTAATATAATTACTCATGACAATTGACAATTGATTTAGCAGAACAACGTACTAAATAATACTACTGCTCCAATTACATGAACAAACGAAAAAAAAAAGATCCCTCCCAGTGAGAAGTTGCCTTTTCAATTGGCAAGCCAACGTTGAGTAAGGAGATTGCCCTGGACCCCATAGCAGAAGAGATTTCAAAGCAGGGTCGAGGTGGGTGACGGATGACCTGGGAAGCAGTAGGCTGATTGGCCTGGAGAACGTGAGGGCTGAGCCGGAGTCAGTCAATGCTGGTGCAGCTTTAAGAAGTAGCCGTCATGAGGTTGACCGAGATTCCTCTTAGATGGAGCAGTGGAAGAAGGAGGGGATGGAGGATCTTAGACGGCTTTTCGATGATCCTAAGTTTCCTCCTAGTTTTGAGCCGGGTAATGGAGACCCTGGACCGGTGGCGAGCTCGGAAGAGGAGTTTGTTAAGGAGGAAGCATGGCAGACCCTCATTTTTTACCAAAAGATCGGATGTAGCGTTATTGATGAGGGGTGTGCCTTCAATAATCTTGAAAGTATCATTCGCGAGCAGAGAGGTAGCTCCTGTCGGAAAGGTAAGGATCCCGCTCCAGGCAAAGGTGGCGATTCCGATAGCTGCTTGTGGACCACATCCAGGGCGAGTTCTAGAAGGAGGGCCCTATGATGGGCTTGGCTGGATTAACAAGTTTTCACGTATTAGTAAGATTACCAATAGAAGCAGGGGTAGTATAAGGACTAGAAGATAAGGGATGTTTAGTTGTCTTATTGCCTTATAAGAGTTAATGTTGCTAGGTATGGTCTCTAAGCTCTCCAGGTGTTTGTTTCGCTTATGGCCGCTATTGCGATGTAACTTAGGTCTAATTATAAAAAAAAAACATACGCTATAAATAGTACTCTCCGTTCTTATTGACCGTCTTGTTTGTTTTATGGCACATTTTTCCACTTCAATATTAAGTATATAAAATAAAATAATTTTATAAAACTAAATTTTATAATATATAGTTTATCATATGCAAAACTTAATTTTGAAAATTGTTTTATCTTATATGTTAATATTAAAATCAATAACATATCCAAATAATAACAAGGTCAATTTAGGACGCAGGGAGTATGGTCTTATTTAAATAGGGTGTCCAACTGGCCATATCCCTCTCTCCGGCTCCGCCCTCAATTCAACAAAAGAGAAAAAATAAGGACAAATTACATCCCCCACCCACGGGGTTTAACGAAATTACATGCCGCACCCATGAGGTTTGGGAAATTACTTCCCCACCCACCACGTTTACACACAACCGTTTTACATCCGTCATCCAATCTTCAATTTCCGTCCTAACTTGCCACATGGCGCTCTCTGACTGGTCCCCTACTAAACCGGTTTTTTTTTCCCTCAATGAACCAGACCCAGCCGGTTTACACTCCTTCATTTCAACCGGGACTCAGCTACTCCCTCGACTCGTCGTTCTTCTCCTTCCCTTCAATTCTCGCCTCGCCTCGTTCTTGTGACCCTAAACTTCTCGACTTGTGGATGGCGCCTGGTTTGGCTTGCACTTTGACTACCGTTGACTCGTGAGGACGCCTGGTATTCTCCTTCTCTTCACTTCTCGATTTGTTGTGCTGTGTTTGAATTCTGTACGCCCTGGTGTTCTCGGTCTTCATTTTAGTCGATTTAAGCCTGTTTTCTCTTCACTTCTCGATTTGTTCTGCTGTGTTCTGGTATTGTCATTCCCTTCACTTTTCGTTTTGTTTGCTGTGTTTGAACTCTGTACGCCCTGGTGTTCTCCCTCCTTATTCGTTTTCAATTGAGAACGGCTTCTGTTGGAGATTTTCGCTGGGAGATTTTTGTGTACTGATATGCGCTTATTCTTAAGATTTCCATGTCTGTCGAGCTTTCCCTATCCAATATATACACATGTTAGTCGATTTATCCTGTTCTCTTCACTTCTCGATTTGTTGTGCTGTTTTCTGGTACTTGTCATTCCCTTCAATTCTCGTTTTGTTGTGCTGTGTTTGAACTCTGTACGCCCTGGTGTTCTCCCTCCTTCTTCGTTTTCAATTGAGAACGGCTTCTGTTGGAGATTTTCGCTGGGAGATTTTTTTGTACTGATATGCGCTTATTCTTAAGATTTCCGTCGATGCCATATTGATTTCTAGCTGGGGGAATCTGTTGGTTTTGTTGTGATAGACACTCGCACTGAATACGTTTTCTTGTTATGTTTTTACAGAAATGGAGACGTTTCTTGAAGTGGAATACAATGGTTGTGGGTATAAACATCAGTGTCCTTTTGACCCCGACAGATACTCTACAATTGAACTAGTTGATGATTGTTTGAATGTGATAAAGCATCACTGCCACAATGAGATTCCAAAGAACCCAGTTTTTATGTACAAGCACCCTAAGAGCAACATGAGCATAGAGATAGGGTGTGATAGGCAACTACTTAACATGTTGTCTTTGTTCGATGGAAAGGATTTGATTAAGATCACTGTCGAAGAAGGGTCAAAGGAGACAAGTTTAATGGCAACCTACAAACGTTGGCAGCAGGATGAGGACAAAAGGGTTAGGCCAAACAATGAAGATGTTGGATATGATGATTATGATGACATTGTAGATCTGCCTGATATCATATGTCCTACCTCACCTCACCGCCCCAAACACAACCATCACAACCATCACAACCAGCATCAACCACAAAGTTCATCCTGCAGTACCTCATCCCATACATCCTGCTCAGTCTCGTCAACCATCTCCCCCACCACCCCCATCTGGAGCAGAACTAAATGAAGAGACAAAAGGGAAAAAGAAGAAAAGACCAAAAGGTTTGAATCTCATACCTGGTGGTGGTGGCTCCCAACAAATTCCACACATTTCATCGGCTACGTCATACTCTAAACAGTCAAGACGTGATGTATCCATACCCTCACAACCGAAATCCCATCTACCAAGTCTTCAACTCTTCAACCAGTACCACTATCCTCAGTTGCAATGCATTCAGCCACACCTCCTTTATCTAGCCCCAGGGTAGGGTCAAACCACAATAGTGCTACTAACCAAGCACTTGTACCCGTTGTACCTACCGCTGATGAGAACATATCAGAGGTTAGAAATGTGGGAAACAATGATGAGCTGAATGATGAACAAACCCCTTATTTCTCCGATGACTCATGGGACCACGATTGTCAGAATGAACAGAGTTAAGTTCATTAGAAGATAGTGAGCCACCGTCTGAGGATGAAGCTGATGAGGATGATGTCGATGTAGAGGCATTGGAAAAAATCAGAGATGGTGGCTGCTTCTCAGGAGATGAGGATGAGGGTGTTAATCGGGGATGAGAAGTATTTGAGAGATGGCTCACAGTTTGAGTATTTACCGGATGGGACAGTACACCTGGAGCCTAGACAGATGTTCATCAACAAAACTGCGTTTAGAGAAGTACTTGAAGACTATGCTGTCCAAGAAGGCATAGACCTCCATAGGGTAGCAAATGACCCGTGGAAATATACAGCTTTGTGCAACAATCTTGACACTTGTGAGTGGAGAATTCATGCTTCCCTTCTACCGGACAATGTAACTTTCATGATTAAGACGATCAAGGGTGAACACTTGTCAGAGATTGTCTGAAAATCCTGCTGCTACGGAAGTGGATCATGAGAAAGATTCTACCTGAGCTGAGAGCAAACAGTTCAATGTCACCTAGTGGAATTCAGCATTTTCATTCACACTAAGTATGGGGTGATGGTGAACTACATGAAATGTTTTAGAGCCAAGAGAGACGCTATGAAATTACTTCAGGGCAATCATGCTGAGTCTTATGCAAAGCTCCACCATATACCAAGATTGCCCTTGAGCGAAACCCTGGATCTGTGATAGACTTGAAATATCAGGTGTATGAGAACGGTCCCCCCACTTTCTCCAAGTTGTTTGTTTGTTTTAATGCCCTAAAAGAAGGATTTCTTAAGGGCTGTAGGCCCTTTCTTGGCGTGGATGGATGCCATTTGAAGGGACCTTATGGAGGAGTGTTGCTTAGTGCAGTGTCCCTTGATGCAAACAATGGGATATTTCCGGTAGCTTTTGCCGTTGTTGCTAGCGAGACCACAGAAACATGGACATATTTCTTTGGTAACTTGCGGTGATTGCCCCTGAAGAAGTAGAAGAAACGGGTTGTCATTTCTGACAGGCAGAAGGTAATTCTTGTTCAATAATATTGTTTTATGTCAATTGTATTTATTAATGTGCTACTAACTCATCGTGTTATTCAGGGGGTTGAGCCTGCCCTTGCTGCTGTGCTTCCTGAAGTGCGGAAAGAATATGTTGCAGGCACCTGTACGCTAACTTTAAGAAAGAAAATCCAGGTAAAACAATTGTAATTGTCATAACTTTCTTACAATAAGATTTATACTGTTGTTTAATATGTTGTGTCACTATCGATTAGGTGCAATGTTAAGAAATCTATTTTGGGAAGCTGCCCAATGTTACACTGAATCTGCATTCAGAGAAGTGCTGAAGAAGTTGGAAGAAACGTCATTGGGAGCCTTCAGATATCTGAGAGAGGTTGACTATGACCTTTGGGTGCGGTATCATATGCCTAAAGAGGTGAAAGTGGTGGAAACAACGTCAAACTTTGTGGAATCCTTCAACAGTAAACTTTCTCCATTCAGAGGTAGTCCGATATTCTCACTTTTGGAAGGTCTTCGGCGTACCTTAATGAAGAAGCTCAATGATAGGAGAGAATCCATTAAGAAGATGAATGGGAAGGTAACCCTTATGCCAAGAAGATGTTGTACAAAAATACTAGAGCGGCTCTAGGTGTGCACACACAGCTAGCAGTGACTACGAATTCGAGGTGACTGAGCTGACTCGGCACTACATTGTCAATCTTAGAGATAGACATTGCGATTGCATGGCGTGGGATCATTCTGGTATCCCATGCAAACATGCATGTGCCGTTTTGAACTGGAAGAGGATGGACAAGGAGCAGTTCGTAGATCCTTGGTACTCAATGACAGTGTATGCCACCGCCTATGAGAAGCCTATATCACCAATACCAGATCCTTCCATATGGCCTGAACCTAATGGTCTACAAATTCTCTCTCACCTTTTCTTAAGAAGCTGCCTGGTAGGCCGAAGAAGAACCGAAGAAGGGAGGAAGGTGAGGCCAGACCTAATCCTAAGAGATCTACACATGTGACATGTGCCAAGTGTAAACAGAGAGGGCATAACTCAAGGACTTGTAATGCGCAGACAAATAGATCGACAGGGCAGGGTGATGGCCTAGTTGCATTATCTGAGGGTGGGGATGGAAATGGTGCCACACAAGATGTCACACAGCAGAAAAAGAAAGAGAAAGGGTCCTAGTGTGCCGGTGAGATCATCCAAAAGACGCCAACAGTCTTAGTGAAATTTAGTGGGTTACAAACTGTCGAGGATGTTTGATGTATTTTGGTTGTTAGTTGGAGTTACAAACTATTTACTGGCTCATATTTGGTTGTTAGTTGGAGTTATTTTTGGAGTATTGGCTGATGTGTTTTGGGGTGTATTTTGATTGCTATAACATTAGTATTAATGGGAGTGTGTACTGCTGTAGCACTTATTGCAAATGCTGCTGTTTTTTAGAGTGTTAATGGGAGTGTGTACTGCTGTAGCACTTATTGCAAT
The DNA here is from genome assembly GCA_023374045.1 of Limonium bicolor. Taxonomy (NCBI): domain Eukaryota; kingdom Viridiplantae; phylum Streptophyta; class Magnoliopsida; order Caryophyllales; family Plumbaginaceae; genus Limonium; species Limonium bicolor. Next base: position 103,825,701 of record CM041779.1, read on the forward strand.
GCTGCTGTTTTAGTTAACCTTGTGTTCGTTAAATGGTTTGACTTTGAGCATCTGTGTGTGGCTTCATAGATGCGGGCTAACAATCCCTACCGGATCGTGTGAATCTGTCCTTATGATTTCTTTTTGGTTTGGTTTACAAACAGGTGTAGCTCTTAGATCTCAATCAAAAGTGAGTTCCAGAGGGGGGGCATATGATTATGCAGTTTCGTTTACTCTGTTGTTATCCATCCTTTAAATTCTTTGTAGAGTCTCTGTTATCCTTTTCCGGTATTTATCTCTATTCCGATTCAGTTTATTGTTTTCTAGAATTGCTGGCATGTTCGATGTGTTGAGTCCATGGCACACCCCTCATTTCTGTTATATTTCATGTCTGAAATTACCGCAGGTTCTGCTCTTTGGTATCTGTCTGATTGCTTTTGGGTTTGAAAATGAGTGGAATGATAAAGACATAATAATACATTCTTATAAACTGTTGCACGAAGTGCATAGTATCATCGTACAAACTGTTTCTTAGAACAATGCAACCACTACACCAATCTAAATCATCTTACAGACTGTTGCCTAAAACAATGCAGCCACTACAACAAACTAAATCATCTTAACAACCAACATTGCAACCAATACAACAAGAACATACAAAATAATCCCACCCCTAGTCATTCGAGTTTCATATCCATAACTGTTGCGCAGAACACACAGCTTCAGATCTCTTAACTCCATTGTTAATGCATGAATCTCTTCGCTAATCATTTGCAGATCACCATTACGAAAGCGTTGGTTCACCTCTTCACCGTAATAGTTGTTGTTCAGGAGATGTCTGTTCAACTCTGCTTCATGCCACCACTTGAACACGGATTAGGGCAATCACATTTGTAAAATAATTTTCCACCATTGTCAGATGTGAAAGCAACAAACATCTTCGCATTCTTTTTGCACTTACACTTGACATTCTCAAATGTAAACAAACTGTCACTGTTTCTACTGCTGGAGGATGACATACTACAGGAGAGTTACCTATTACAAATCAACATATACATTTCAGAGATAAAATAACCATATGAAACGCAGCTCAGACTCAGCATAATGCCCCATCATCATCGCTGTCATAGCAGTGGTGTTAGTACAAAAACTGGAAGAAACATCCTAATGGAGCAATTCAGATAACCAGAATCACAAGTGGGGCAGGAGCAACAAGGGACTTGATAATGCCACTACCACTGATCACTTATCTAACTGGTACAAAAACCGCTTCAACACATTAGGTTCAACTAGTAAATCATAGGTACACCACTGTCAAGGGCTTTTTAAAGAAGATATCAACATATACATTTCAGAGATAAAATAACCATATGAAACGCAGCTCAGACTCAGCATAATGCCCCATCATCATCGCTGTCATAGCAGTGGTGTTAGTACAAAAACTGGAAGAAACATCCTAATGGAGCAATTCAGATAACCAGAATCACAAGTGGGCAGGAGCAACAAGGGACTTGATAATGCCGCTACCACTGATCACTTATCTAACTGGTACAAAAAACCGCTTCAACATTAGGTTCATCCAGTAAATCATAGGTACACCACTGTCAAGGGGCTTTTTAACAGAAGAAATCAAACCAGATACACGTCTTCATTGTATCAGAAACACATCAGAAACATAATTCCCTTCATCATTGTTGTTATGGCAGTGGTGTTACTACTACAAAACCAGATAAGCATTCTGATAGAGCAATTCAGATAACCAGCATCAAAAGTGGGCAGGAGCAACAAGGAATTAGACAATGCTGCTACCACTGATCACTTAGCAGACTGGTAAAAAATCGCTCCAAAACAGGTTCATCTAATAAATCATAGATACACCACACCACGGCCAAGGGCTTTTACGCATCAAAACCAACAGATTCAGTGCCATGATATTGTCTATCAGAACAGAGGCAACAGATTTAGTGCGCCAAAGACACTACCAGAAAAGTTCCCCCAGCTACAAATCAATAGGGCATCGACAGGGAAAGCTTGACAGGGAAAGCTTAAGAATAAGCGCATATCAGTACACAAAAATCTCCCAGCGAAAATCTCCAACAGAAGCCGTTCTCAATTGAAAACGAAGAAGGAGGGAGAACACCAGGGCGTACAGAGTTCAAACACAGCACAACAAAACGAGAAGTGAAGGGAATGACATACCAGGCAGCGAATCAGCCAAACAATCCAACAACAGTCAAAGTGTAAGCAACACCTCACGAACAGTGTCCCGATTCGCAAATATAGAAAAGTTTTCGGGATTAGGGTTACCAGTCGAGAAACAGAAGCGAAGAGAAGGAGAATGCCAGACACCGAATCGACCAAACGAGTCAACGATAGACAAAGTGCAAGTGAAACTTCAGGCGTAATATGCTGACGATTTGGGGCTTAGGGCTACAATTCCACAAGTCGAGAAGTTTAGGGTCACAAGAACGACGAGGCGAGAATTGAAGGGAAGGAGAAGAACGACGAGTCGAGGGAGTAGCTGAGTCCCGGTTGAAATGAAGGAGTAGTAAACCGGCTGGGTCTGGTTCATTGAAGGGAAAAAAAACCGGTTTAGTAGGGGACCAGTCAGAGAGCGCCATGTGGCAAGTTAGGACGGAAATTGAAGATTGGATGACGGATGTTAAAACGGTGTAATGTAAACGTGGTGGGTGGGGAAAGTATTATTTCCCAAACCTCATGGGTGCGGCATGTAATTTCGTTAAACCCCGTGGGTGGGGGATGTAATTTTCCCAAAAATAAAATAGACTGGCCTAAAGCGAAGCGATTACAAGCTGGAAAAGGATGACACGTGGACGTACTTTTTCCATTGTACTTCTAATCAGGAATTCTCAGTTATAAGATTGCGTAATAACAGACTAATGATTATTACTAGTATTAAATAAAGTCAGTTAGTTAGCAAGTGATATTATTATCTCACTGGTGGGAGGTGGGACCAGGGATAGGATTTCATTAGGTCCCACGCTTGAACACCACCGCCATGTTCTTCCATTAATGCATGTCCTTTTTTTATCAACTTGATTCATCTATATTCATAACCAAAGTCCAGAACGTTGAAAGTAAACAAAAGGAAAACAACAAAAGAGCCAATAAACCAGAAAGGGAGACATTATAGGCATTGTTCGGTGACGTCTTTTTGTTGGGTAAATGTGGTATGAATGTAGTGGTCCCTACGTGGGTCCCACGTGGGTCCTACGTTATACTCCAATAATATACTGTCACATATAAAACAACCATAAAACAGTAAGACAAAAAAACCACAAAACAAGCATACCGAAGGAAGCCATACACATTTCTCAATCTGGTAACCAGCTAGAATTGCATTCCTCCATATCCAATCTACAAGCAGTAATGACCTTTGGTAGGATATCATTTCCCAAACAAAAACTGACTCCAATCCTCTTGCAATTGGCCGAACTAGCCCAATAAAACTAGGAAAATTTGCATAACCTGCTTTTGATATTTCAGCTCAAATCTGATCCTCATCGTTCCGGAATGAGTATTTCACTTTTTATGTTGTTTCAAACCGTGAGCTTCTGGTATAAAGCTTTGAAATTTATAGTTTGTTTAAAGTTATTTCGTACCCTTCTTGATTTTTGTAAACTTATTTTACAATTTCTCCTCTATTTAATTTTTTTTAAAAATTATTTTGATAACTAATATTAATTCACTGTTAATTCTAATTTCTCCTCTACAACTGTATTTGAAAACTGATAAAAAAGGAAAAACTGTCGAATATTGTACGGCATTATCTCGATCGAATTGGTGCATTTTTCTTTGATCTTCATCTCTGAAGGGGTCGAACACCATCAAATACTCAAATCATTAAGAAGGATAGAACAGAGACTAGCGGGGATAGAATGGAGGGAGGAGACAAAACAAACAACTCCAATGAGCAAATTTTAGTTGTGCTCTTACCGCCAAATTAAATGATGGTCATGAAAGTCGATCACAAATACAATTACAACAAGCAATAACGTCTTTTTGACAATCTTATATAAGTACAATGGCAGTTTGATATTAAATTGTGATTACATATTCAGTTATGAAGTCACACATGTATATGACCCACCGTCTTATTCAACAATATCCACTCATCAACTTACAAATGACCATTCTTGATCATGTCTATCAACTTGTTGCATTATTCAGATTCGAGTCATTTAATATTGTCAGATTACAACCGAACTAGTTGTGAAATTCAGCCTTAAAAGAGATAAAATGGGTAAATTTTATGAAATGGATTACCATAATTAATAGGTAAACTCCTAGCTATGAAGGAGGTAAATGGGTTATAAAATTGAATGTCATTTTACTCTAAACTTTGAAAAGATAGAGTAAATTTTGTAAATTTCCGAACGGTTTGGAAGTATTTGTTTTAGATTAACAAGGTAGACAATCTTTGATAACTTTGTCACTTTAATTAGACCAAACACCGGGCTAGTAATAATGTGTTCTGCCCTAATTACCTCTTAAGGGTGAGCAATGAGTTCATAATTGATAAAAATGAATGATTAAATTTGAAGCCGTCGCACAAAACAAACTTTTAACCAATCTGGATGAAGTACTTGAGGTGTACTTTATCAAGAAAGTTGTTGATTTCACTGGTTATCTTACTATAACGGTGTTGGTTTGATTCTATACTACGAACTCATGGTCAAGAGTATTGGAATATTGGAATAATAATGGGCTAGTGTATATTTTGTTATTAGGAGTATCTAGGTTGTTAGAAACTAGGAGAATATTTAAAACCCCCAGATTTTTATCTTGTAACTAGTATATACATATGAAACCAGGGATGTAACGATTTAGTAATGAAATACGATGAACATTCACGAGAGAAACACAAACAAAACCACATACTTTACAAAGCAAATTTTCACTAATTCTCTCATGGTATCAAGAGCGCGGGAAAATTAGAAGACTTCTATTATTTAGTTCTCATGGCGGACGTAACTGGTAAGGGCAAGAAGGATGTAGTGACACCTTCAGCAACAACCGGAACTTCTATCGACATCAACAACCCGATATATGTTCATGCTGCAGAAAACCCGGGCTTTAAACCTTGTCTCAAGGTTCAATGGGACGGGATTCCTAGGTTGGAGATTTGACATGATCACAACACTAAAATAAAAAAGACGGATGAAGAGGATACCATACGATACGCGGCTTGGGAAAGGGAGAATTCCCTCATCGTGTCTTGGGTGAAGAACGCACTCGGTCCTGATGTTCTTCAAGGAGTCCGGTTTCTTGATGACCCGAAAGAGATTTGGGACGCGCGTGCAGCTCGCTATCAACACAACAACCTTGTTGTCCTCCACTCTTTGAAACGGGACCTAGGAGAAACAAAACAAGGTGACGAATCTATTACTAAATATTTTAATAAGCTGAAAAAGATATGGGGCGAACTGGAACAGGCTCGACCACCACATAAGTGTAGTTGTAATGGTTGTTCTTGTGGTATCAACAAAGCAATTTCAAAGGCAATCGATGAAGACAAGTTGATTCATTTTCTGATGGGTTTGAATCGAAATTATCTATCGATTCGTGGACAGATTATGGCAATGCAACAACCACCGAGCTTGGAAAAGGCTTTTTCCCTAATCATTCAAGAGGAAGAACAAAGAGGTGGAAAGTTTTCGAAGGAGGACGCGATGTCTTTCTATAGTCACAAATCGACACAGATAGAAAATCCAGAAATTCTAGCCCTAGCAACAGTATAGAAACTGACCAAGAAAACTCACCTGCACTTACTGTAAGAAGAATGTCATACCTCTGAAGCTTGCTTCCAGAAATTAAAGTGCAAACCATTGCAAAAGATCGGGACATGTCGAGAGCGATTGTTATCACCTCCATGGGAGGGATAACGTTCACGCACGCAAACGGAAAAATGGAGTGTTCGCACATCAAGTTCATAGAGGAACATACAGAGAAAATAGAACAGGACAGTGGCTTCACCGCCAAACAAATACAGCAGATAACGGAGCTGATACGCACCGCCACTATAGTAGCAAACCAGATGAGCCATCTTACAGTAATTTCTCAGGTAATAACATATTTTGCAACGAAATTTGTCTTATGAGTTCACATAACCTGTTTGAAGGGAAGTGGATCATAGATTCGGGGTCAACAGACCACATATCTGGAAAGAAAAATTGCTTCGAAAGCTTGAAGAAGTTGCAGAATGGGAAATCAATAATTTGCCGACGGAAGCGCACGCACCGTTCATCTGATGGGAGATGTGCGAATCGGGAACAAATTTGAGTTGAAGGGAGTATTATTTGTGCCAGAATTTATGTTTAGCTTGCTCTCTGTGAAGAAATTGATAGAAGATAGTAACACTGCTATGATTTTTGATAAACATGGCTGTCTTCTTCAGGACCGTTCGACAGGGAGAGTTGAACGCTTGGGGGAGAGAGCTGGGTGGTCTCTACAGTGTGGGATTCCACCGGTGATCCAGCAGAGTTTCGTTTGGGTTGTGTGACTTCCACGAAAGAAGATGCAGTTGGACTGGGTTTGAGATGTTTGGATCGTCAGATTGCAAAGCGGGCCGATGCAGTCAGATTGAGATCAAACTTCGATTCAGCTGGGTTGGGCTCAAGAAATAATTTTTTGTTAATTCAGCAGATTTAAAGAATTCTTTTGTAACGTCTAAAGCACAAGACATACATATTAAACTTGGTCATGTTCCGTTCAAGAAACTTGTTTCGATGGAGTTAATAAAGTAGTCAGATTTTCATCAAAGTTATGCTTGTGATGTGTGTTATAAAAGTAGAGCCCAAAGATTGCCATTCGGTCATTCTTCCATTAAAACAACGAAGCCTTTTGAGTTACTTCACATTGATGTGTGGGGTCCGTTCAAAGTAGACATACAATGGTTATAAAATATTTTGTCTGTTTTGTTAACGATTTTACAAGAATTACGTGGGTTCAACTTATCAAACAGAAGAGTGCCACTTGGGAAACGATAGTCAGTTTTATTAACATGGTTGAGCGGCAATTCGAAGCAAATGTCAAAATAGTTCGTACAGATAATGCAAGAGAACTTGGTAGTTCAAATGAGGGCAGAATTTATTTTTCTCAGAAAGGGATAATTCATCAAACTACGTGCGCATATACACCACAACAAAATGCGGTGGTAGAGAGAAAACATAAGTACCTTCTAGAGACTGCCAGGGCCTTGTATTTTTCAGTCCAAAGTCCCACTCATCTACTGGGGAGAATGCATTTTGCATGCCACTTTCCTGATTAACAGACTTCCTACTAATGTTTTGGCAGGGAAGACGCCATGTGAGAGTTTGTACAAGCATAAAGTTACCTATGATGAGATGCAGCCCTTCGGGTGTTTGTGTTACAAGGCCATTATTCATAGTGCAGAAGGAAAGTTTGGTCCACGAGGAGAGGCTTGTGTCTATCTTGGAGAGGATCCAAGGAAGAAAGGACACAAGGTTTTGAGTCTTGACACTCGAGTAGTCGAAGTTTGCAGAGATGTTAAGTTCCATTCACATGTCTTTCCGTTCTCCAATGACTTACAGGGTAGTGGATTATGGGCTCCTCCGGTTCATACCACTCACTCCATGAATACAGATTACACAGTTTTTACTGAAGAAGAAGGGCAAAAGGCTGTTGTTAATCACCTAGTACCAACCGTCCTAGAGGAAGCCATCGAACAAGAAACACAAGTTCATCGTTTTAGTCGAGAAACTCACAGACCAGGTTACTTGAGTGATTACGTATGTAACACAACATTTCAAGAGGTTCTGGATGAAAGGGTGTATAGAACCAGTGGTGTTTGTGCAAATCTCGTCATGGGATGTGAGAGCCTTACATTGTAACTAGTATATACATATGAAACTAGGGATGTAACGATTTAGTAATGAAATACGGTGAACAAGAGAAACACAAACAAACCACATACTTTACAAAGCAAATTTTCACTAATTCTATCAAAGAGAGCTTAGTTTTTCGCTTATAAGCTCAGAAGTTTGCATTCTGTAACTCACTATTGGATACAAAATTTAATTATTAGTTTCATTAGAGAATTTGTGTCCCAAAAGATACTACAACTCTTAATTAATGCACTAAGAGTTACGTGCCATCTATTAATGCATTTTTAAAAATAATTCAAATGTAAACTAATACTAGCTACATAAATGCTCTGACCATAAGCATTAGATTAAAGGACATATGATCTTGATCTCTTTCTTTTTTTCTCAATAACATTGCAATATCATTACTAGAAAACGCAACCTCAAATTACTCTTCCAATTTCTTCCAACTTTCACTTTGCATATTACAAAATCTTTCCAAACAAACACGCCTCATATTCAATAACTATGACAATGATTCATTTCATGTATGAAGAAGACCGCAATAAATAAGAGCCAAGAAGAAAAACAATCATAGAATAAAATATCGGAGGCCATTTATTTTGGACTGAATAAAAAAGAAAAGAAAATTTGTAAGCATTAAAAACATTATCCCAGCTCACTCGGAAATAGATATCATCATCATCCCATTCTTTGGCACACACACAACCAAACAATAAACCAGCCGCATACACACAACAATCATCTTGATTGAAGAGCAAAGACTGCACGCTCACTGTCCACCCCTAATTTTTTCCATTTTCAGTATCTCGGGATCCTGCAGACTGCAGTTTCCCCCTTCCCTTCTTCCTTTGCCTTGAATTAATTTAATTTAGTTTCACTCTTCCAGATTGTCCGTCCTTGTATTGGCAGTACTACTACAAATATTCCCTCCCTCAATCTCTTTTCGTGTTGTTGAGTCCATAACTACGTTGAAGGGAAGGTCGGTTAGAAGCTGAGTACATAGAGACTAGAAAACGGACCTACGGTTTAGTTTCGATATTCAAGTCAGTCACAGAGGAAGCACAACAATCATCCAGTTTTGATGACAGAGTAGCTGAACTGAATTCAAGCTAATGTAAGCTGTATTCGGAATGAGATTACTGTTCTTTTTTTGTTTGTTACCTATACAGAAGACCTGAGCCGCTGGTGGTGAAAGACAATGAACAAACTTATTATGATATGAGAGTAGATGGAGGAGGAGAGATTGTGGATTTGGAGAAAGATGTATTACAACTGTCCTTTTTGTTCAATTCGGTTGCAGTTCAAATTGCTAATGTAATTTTTAAGTTCAGATTTTGATTGGAGTAGCCTGATTTGGAAACATGAATCACTATGTTCCCCAGTTCGATATGGAAGAAGGAGGCTACGCTAACGCCGCTATCCCTTCCTCTGGTCTCTCCAGGCAGATGAACAAGTGACTAACTAATTCCTTCCGAATCAATCAAAACACAGATAATAACTAGCTTCAATCTTTCTTTCTTTTTTGAATTTCTCCTGTCAATTTCTGAATCTGGTTTTGAATTCAATTTTTAGACAACCAGACGAGATCATGGAGCTACTATGGGAAAATGGTCAAGTGGTGGTTCATAGCCAAAATCAACAAAGACAACCACGAAAATCACCTCCTCCAAATTCATCACAACATCTGCCGATTATGCCTCCACCTCACCACTCGAACGGCGATACCGCCACACACCTCTTCATACAAGAGGATGAGATGGCATCTTGGCTTCATTATCCACTCGATGACTCTTCTCTTGACCGTGACCTCTATACCGATCTCCTCTATCAACACCCTCCCGCCGCCCCAACCACTTCGCGTGGAGCTGAAATCCGTCCGAATCTTCCTCAACCACTTCCTCATCAACCAGATCAGGCACCATCACGATCTCCAACATTACCGCCTCCACATCCTCCTATGACCGTTACCACACCACTGGTGCTAATAATTTCCCTCTCTTCTCAAAGATGAGAGTCACAAACAGATCCAGCAGGATCCGGCCGGACCTTCAACATCCTCTAAGCAAAACAATAACAACCACAACCACGGCCGTCCGAATGATGTTCGGGAGCGAGAGACGACTGTGGTGGATTCAAGCGACACACCAATGGTAACGGCCGGGATCTCAAACCGAATTCCAAATCATCATATGACGGCAACGACAAGGAGTAGTGCTGTTGAGGTTTCCGGTAGCGGATGGTCATTCGACTGCCGAGATACTAACACTGGTGGTGGTGATGGTGGATAGGAGATACTACCGGTGGTTGCCCGAGTGTGAGCAGGGATGGTGAGACGTGCGAATTAACGCTGACATCATCGCCTGGTGGATCTGGTGCTAGTGCGAGCGCGACTGCGACTACCGATCGAGGGAATCATCAACCGGTGGATGATCGGAAAGGAAAGCAAGAGAGGCTGCCGCTGCTGATGATGGGAACGGTGATTATCACAGTGAGGTAGTTGTTAATTATGAATTATGATGTGTTGTTAGTTGCTAAATATTAGTAGTAGTTGGATGCAATGCCACACACACCGCCGCATGATTATATAGTCTAATGTAGGCTGAAAAATGATTGAAACAATATCGGTTTAATTAATCTAAAATGAAATCGTCAGGATTCGGTTACTCTACCTACTAGATTCTAAAATTAATTTAAAAAAATACTTGAGTAATATTCTAATAAGTTCTTCTTGCCGCTTGATACGTTATGTTTCAGTTTTCACACATCATAATATTCTTTATTAACAAATCTCCCTAATCATTCTAAATAGATTACTTTAATTCCATTAGATGTGTATATTGGCCCACCATTTTTTTCTATTCACCGCTAAAGTATTTACCATTATTTTAAGTCACACTCCAATTTATTACTGTCATAGTTATATCGAATTTATTACTCCGTTTTCTCGGCCCTTCCATCAACCTTCATCCCAATAAGTTGCGGCGGGTCACGGACAATATCCGCGTGTTATTATGCTAAACCTTGGGCGTCTGCGTGCGCCATTTGGTCGTTAGTTCCAGATACATGGAGTATATACCAGCGCAACAATTGTTCATCTTTTGTTATATCTTGTCATATTCGATCAAATAGTTTTTCACCTCTTCATTTCCTTTTCGGGACTTACAATTTGGTTGTATATCTGCACCCACTAAACATTAAACAATACTACGATATATATCTCCGTATGTGTGGGCACACGTGGACATAAGATAATCACGAAGTGTGTAACTGATGATGCTTGAATGTGTGGATCAAAGTACACCACAAGAGTTACTGTATACAAATCTTATTTGAGGCGGTGGTAGAGGTGGTAGCATCTGACACAAGGAACAAGGACAAGGAAAGTTTTTCCATTTTTAGGTGGTGTGATTTAATTTGCAATAGCGACTTTACTCTGTGTGTGGAGCTGAGGAAGATTTGAATTTCTATCAGCTATAACCCACTTTGAAAATATACGAAAGAGGAGACAACGTTTGCATGTCTAAAGTCATTGCTAAAGCTGACCCATGTGTGTATGGAGAGAAAAAAGAAGATGAGGGTGTGTGGACCATTTAGCAGCACCTGGGGTCATTTTTCATTTGGTACAGCATCGATGCGTTTATAGAGATGACAGTACAATAGAGAAGAGAAGAGGATGGTGATAACGATAAAAGAACAAAATTGATATTCTATTCCACAAAAGTTAGTAGCGCAATGGTGTGCGATGGATAGAAACCTTCTTATCAAAACGAAAGGTGGAAAAAGAATAGAGATCTGAAGCGGGAATCGTGTCACACTGACTACTGATTAATACCAGTTAGATCTTATTCTCAAGAAAAGAAAGTTGGATCGAGGATAGCCATAGCTTTTTTACCTGTCTAGATAACATATCATTGTCCTGACTCTTGAAAGAATCGTTTGTTGTCCTTGAAGGTGAAAAGGTGAAACTTTTGTGGTTGCTAGATGATGAATGAAAGATAAGTCTGTTTTTTAGTTGATAGGATTTTCTTTTGGAGTGAGTGAATAGTTTTTTTAAAACACAAACACGTCTGACCAGCTTCTATATCCAACGTAGCATTTTTTAACGAACAACAAACCTATTGACGAAAATTGATGGTAATGCGTTTGATGATTGATGTTTATATAGTCACTCGTTTGTCTATATCACAAACCCAAAAACACTGCATGTGCCAAGGCACTTTCTAGTTTTAGTAACTCGTCCTTTCTTCCCTTTTTGTTGGAAGTCTGATAAGTTAGTAGTACATTTAAACTTTAAAGATATAGAATCAGAAACGAAATGCTGGGTCACAATCATTGGATGTTGGTAATGGTAACTAGTGAGCTCATAATTTTCCTTGTAAAGGAGATAAACTTGTTAGTTGTTACTGCCTGGATTGAACAGGAGACCTTCAGTGTGTAAGATGGACGCGATAACCTCTATTCCACAGTAACTTGACTGTCTTGTAACAGATTTACTAGTATTAATTAGTTTCATTGTTAAACTGATTAATGATATTGTTAATCTAGAAACAGCTCAACAATAGAGCGTCAAAAATAAATACATGTGGCTGCTGGGATTCGAGCCCAGGTCTCACGGGCACAACGTGGAATTCTAACCACTAAACTACAGCCACATTGTTGGCTTAATCCTTGGAATAATTTTTATGTTTGAGGAGTTTCTTGCCCTGTCTTAAACCGACAAATAGTAAAGTCGGGTTTTTTGTGTACTGATCCCACTGATGTCGGTTATGTCTATTCCTCTGTCAAGGATATAGAGATTGAATCTGCAGAACTGAGGAAGCAGTCCCGTGGATCAACTGCTAACAAGAGATCCCGTGCCGCAGAGGTTCATAATCTCTCAGAAAGAGTGAGTACTCTCACTAGTCACTCTAGTCTGGATGAATATTTTCTTACATATTGCTGGATATGATAGCTTTGATAATCAACAAATGCAGAGGCGCAGAGACAGGATAAATGAAAAGATGAAGGCTTTGCAAGAACTTATTCCTCGATGTAGCAAGGCAAGCATATATGAAAATATCCTTTTTTTTTTTTTGGATCAGGTTACGCATATTCCCCGTCACCACCACTTATCAAAAGTAACTTGCAATTTTTGTTGGTTTCTATCTTTTGCATTAAAACAGACGGATAAAGCATCTATGCTTGATGAGGCAATTGAGTACTTGAAATCCCTCCAAATGCAAGTACAGGTACAGATGTTTGAATTCTACACTTACCTATCTTAATTGTTTTCCTTTTGTCTTTACAAATGGAAGAATGGCCAACTACTGTTAGGCAATTTACGAAAGTATTATATTCTTCTCTGCAAACACGTTTGTCTACTAATGTATAAGATATGCTTGCTTGCTTCTTCTGCTGAGTACTATACATATATATATATTTCTGAATTTTGCAAAATTTTGGTGACATTGCCATGGAATATTTCTCGATATTAGATACCAACGTGGCATGACCAAACATCCTTATCCTTTGTTTATAACGATCAGAACCCACCCTTGATCTTAAAGGAAGTTTGTTGCTTCTTTAGGCCCGTCATATTTAAGCAGCCATTCTTCTTGTTTGGCTCAATTTGTCGTGGGCAGACGTATGAATTTTTTGGTTTAGCATGACCCTAAGCCTAAATCACAAATCAATTCATGAACAAGGCTATATTGCAATGACCTTACAACACTAGGAACCTTCTACTTCTTCGAATAAAACCAAGTATTAGGCTAATCCTGTCTATAAATAGTTGAAACTGCCACTCTATATATACTAAACTACTCTTCACTGCATTCATCTTATTAGGAAACCAATACATCATATTTTGTTATGATTTGTTTCAACATCATGATCTTGGAAACTTGCAGATGATGTCTATGGGATGTGGGATGATCCCAATGATGTTTTCTCAGCAGTATATGCCATCACCAATGGGAAGGGGATGAGTATGGGAATGGGTTTGGAAATGGGAATGAACCGTCCAATGATGCCATTCCCCGCCATGTTATCAAGCTCAGCCTTACAAACACCCGGAGCAGCATCTCATATGGGTCCAAGATTCCAACTACCAACCTTCCCTTTACCACCTCATCATGTCCCTACTGCCGCTAATATGTCAAGGATGCAACAGGTTGCTGTTGGCCAGGCTGATCATATGACAATTAACCATCCACTCGGTTTGTCAAGTCATCATCATCAACCTAACTTGCCAACCGCAATTCCAAATATGGGTGATGCTTACCAACAGTATATGACCATGCAACAACAGATGCAAGTTCAGAATTCACAGGTTTGAACATAGATAAAAATGCTTTTGACTAGTAGTGGTAGAAGAATGTCTTAGGTTGTGCTGTCTTGTATGAAGGGAGTGGTTTTTGCCAATTATAAATACTCTTGGTAATACAGAACCAACCACCTCCGCAGCCTAGCAGTACCAACCCAAATAAGAATAGAGGTGGCGATGGATGACCAGCATGTCACCAAATTGGTAAGGTAGGTATTTCAATCTTCCAAGTTTAGATGGGTTTCAAATTCTGTTATTATGGTCAACGTTACTAATAGTTTTATCAATAGCAGTTGATATTTTCTGTGACACAACAAACGGTGAAAAAACAGGGAATAATCCACCTACAATTTTGAAGCTCAAAGGGGAGAGAGGAAATCAGCCACACTAAATTTTGTTGGAAGGTCAAAAGTTGTACTATTTCCATCTAGAGTTGGATACTAAATTACTAGTAGTACTGTTAGTATAAAATTATCATGTATCGTAAGGTTCTTCTTCGACTTTGTTTCCCGTTTTTAACGCCCGTGATGCATTGCAAATGTTGTGTCTGATGTTTTTCATTATGTGGGCAAGAATTTGCTCTGTAAGAGTCAGTGAATATGTGCTGCACAATGGAAATAAAATCAGTTATACTCAGAGACAGACAACAAGAAGGTAGAGTTCCAAGTTTATAGTTAGTATATAATTAAGGTTCAACCAACCTTCTAGGATTCTTATACATACATTAAGCCGCTCAAGGTATATGTTAGTTTTACTTTGCAATTTAAAAGTGAAGAATTCATGCTTCATAGATTAAGCCTTTTAACATCTAGTCATGGGTCTTCTACAATTTGTACAACAGGTTTTGGCTCCAACCTCATCCTCGTGTCATGAATGTCAGGTTTCTTCTCTCAAGAATGGTAAGAATAACCATCCATCTTCAAACAAATAAAAACTTTTCACCTTCTTACCAGCGGATGAAATTCATCACACTATCAGAAAGATTTATGAGACTCGAATATGAGGAAAGTAAACGAAACTAAAACCATTGATGAGCTTCAAACAATTTTTGGTAAGACTTTACAACATTAGGTATTTACAAAAACTTGAAAATTGGAAGCAAACAAGTGATCTATTGACTTGTAAGTCAATTTGAGGAATCATTTCCCACCGCATGAACAGAACAAGTATATATCTCTATTGCCTCATGTGATGTCATATCAAACACCAAGACTGCCAGGATCTCGCTTACAAAGAGCAATGCCAGTTCATGTAAGAGATGATTGCTTTGGAAGAAGATGTTAGATGTATATATATGCTTTTCCTTTTCTGTCCTTCCCTTATTAGGATTAGTGTTCCGTTGATCTTTTAGCCGTTGTGTTAAGTGTCGTTGGAGTCTTATTCTCTCGGTATATATATGTACATCGGTATTCTCCTTGAATAGCAATACAAACAGTAGTTATTCTTCAGCGTCTTCTTTTCTCGTCTTTCTCTTTTTCCTCCTTCCCGCTGTTTCAGATCGTCTTCTCGTCGATCTCTTTTCTTCAACCGCATTCGATGTGCATCTAGCTTCATCGATCTGCTCACTGTATTAGCTTCTCATTTTACATGGTATCAGAGCGGTCTCATCCCGGTGACCTGCTCTTCTCCAAAATGACATCGATTCAAAGCTCCAATGAACAAGACGAGAGAGCGTAACAGAAGATGATGAACAATCGGAAGATGACGAACGCAGAAAATCTAGACGCGTCCGTCGCTCCAGTTCTTCATATCCTCTTCTCGTTGCCAATTCAGATCAACCTGGAGTATCAATGACCGCCAAGAAATTTAACGGAACAGGCTTTCAGATCTGGAAAAAGAAAATGAAGATCTCACTTCTGGCTAAAAACAAAATAATGCTTGTCGATGGTTCTCTGCCGAGATCTAGGGTTCCGAAAAATCGGAGAAGAGACTGGGATCGGTGCGACGGTCTAATAAGGTCGTGGATCATCTCCAGTGTTGAGTCCTCAATCGCCGACGCCTTGATGTCCCAAAATACTTCCAGTGATATGTGGAAGATGTTGTCCAGAAGGTATGATCGATCTGATGGCACGCGAATGTTTGAGCTTCAACGGGAACTGTCTCAAATAGAACAAGGATCTTCCAACGTTGTTGATTATTTTGTGCGATTGGAGAAGATATGGGACGACATCGCAAGCATCTCAAACATTGGAACTTGCATCTGTGGCTATGGTGACAAGGTCGCCAAGATGGTTGAAGATCAGAAACTTTTCCAGTTTCTATTAGGTCTACGAGAAGACTTTGTCAATATCCGTGGCAACATCTTGATGATGTCTCCTCTTCCAACTATTGACTCGGCGTACGATATAGTCCTTCAAGATGAAAGACAGCGCACAGCAGGTAAAACAGGTAAGGATAATACCAAAAACTTCCTTTGCTAATGCTGTGAATAAAGAAGAGCATGGTCGTAGTGATCGCTCTAAACAGCCACGGGATAGTGCTAGCAAAAGGAAACTAGGAACCTGTAGTCACTGCGGGAAGACTGGACATCTCAAGAAGGACTGTTTTGAAATACTGGATATCCGGAATGGTGGAAAGGACCTAAGGTGTCTACCGCAATGCTGTTCAACAGAAGGAAGGAGGTAAGCGACATGCTGCTGTTTTGGATGTTGAAAGACTTAATCGTCTCTGTGAATTCTTTGAACAAAAAGGATATGTTTCTGAAAAGGCAAATACCAGCGCCAACTTGAAAGATGGCTGCAACAGTTCTGATTTCACAGGTAATATCAATGGTAATAATTCTGTTGTTTATCAAAATTATGATAAACAGAGATGGCTGATTGACTCAGGTGCCAGTGATCACCTTGTTGGAAATGTGGATCTGTTGTGCGAAAAACAAAAACTTCCTAAGTGTCATTATGTTACTCTGCCCAATGGCAAAACAGAGGTTATTGATATTGTTGTGCGGTACAGTTGTCAAAGGATTTTAGGTGGAAAACGTTTTGTATGTGCCCAGTTTCAATCTTGCTCTAGTGTCCGTGAGCAAACTTGCTGGTCAAATTGGTTGCTGCATTTTATTTGATAGTTCTCTGTTATTTGCAGGGCCCTACCTTGATGAGTAAGTGCCACATGGGACATAAAGAATATGGTGTTTACGTTCTGGATATACATCTTTTGAGCAGTTTCTTAATGTTTGTAATAGTGTTCAAGAAACTTCTAGTAATAGTCGTCCAAATAAGTTCTTACTTTGGCACAAGAAAATGGGGCATCCTCCTGCGAATAAGATGCTCAAGATGGGTTTGGTGAACAAAGATGATATTCCTTTGAACTTTGTTGTGATGTATGTTTTCGTGCAAAAGGGCATCGTTTACCTTTTCCGCATTCTAATCATAGATCCAAAAACTGTTTTGACATCATTCATATTGACATTGGGGGCCTTTCCTCAACATAATCATGATGGTTCTAGAGATTTTCTAACTATCGTTGACGATGCTAGTGTACATGGGTTATACTCATGAAATTTAAGTCGATGCTGCGCAGCACATTCAAAATTATTCATATGTCCGAGCATCAATTCAACAAACAAGTCAAAATTGTTCGCTCCGACAATGCCTACGAGTTGGGGTCATCCAAACTTTTACAACAATTCTTTCAAAGCAAGGGCATTCTTCATTAAACCGTGGTGCCTACACCCCCCAACAAAACGGGGTCGTTGAACGGAAGCATCGTTATCTTTTAGAAACCGCCCGCGCTTTATTTTTTCAATCCGGTTTGGATAAGACCTATTGGGGAGAAAGTGTTCTCATGGCCACCTATCTCATCAATCGCATGCCCTCCTCTACATTAAATGGATATCTCCTTATGAGTTCCTTCATGGTGTTGCTCCACAGCTAGACATCGTCAAAACTTTCGGTTGTTTGCCTATCACACGGCCCTCACTTCATCATTCAAAATTGATGATCGTAGCTCTAAAGCTGTCTATGTCGGGCCTGGATATTGCAAGAAGGGTATAGGGTGGTTCTTCTAGATACACCAAGAGATTATTACAAGTAGAGATGTAATATTGTACGAAACTATTTTTCCTTTGCAGGTTGCTGAGGATAATCACGTAGATAATGCAGAGAACCTTCCCTGTTGTTTTCGATAATGATGATGATGCATCCTTATCATATCCCGTTGATGATATAAAGTTCACAAAAAATTGCCGCCCTGTTGATATTGCTTCCGCCGTCAAATCCTGATGATTCTGCAAATTCCCACGTTGATATACATGAACAGCCGGCTACCTGTGATGCTTCCACCTCAGAGGATGCTTTTCCTGAAAGTCAGCAAGACCAAACTGATGTCTGCGACACTCTGATGATTTTGACACGGGGCCCTGTGAACGTGGATGATGATGCTAACATTATGCCTTCATCCAACACCGACAAAATCATTTGTCGATCCACTCGTGACAGACATCCTCCAGCGAGATCTTGGACTACGAATGCACAATGCTTCCACTGATTGTTTCTCTGAAATTTGGCTACTAGGCTTCATTTTTCACACACCAATTATATACCCAACATTAATTCTTTGACTGATCTAACCCTTCTAATATTTTTTGTGCTCAGGCCAACGCATGAATGCCCGACAGAACCTTCTTCTTATCAGATTGCTTCCCAATACCCAGAGTGGCGCGAAGCTATGAACACTGAGTTACACGCCTTGCAAGATAATAATACATGGACTCTCGCCAAGCTTCCAAAAGGAAAAAGGTGCATAACTTGCAGATGGGTATATTGGGTCAAACATAAATCCAATGGAGATATAGAAAGATATAAAGCCCGTCTCGTCGTTCGTGGTTTTAATCAAAAACAAGGGGAAGATTTTTACGAGACTTTCTCTCCCGTTGTCAAAATGACCACAGTCCGGGCCCTCGTTAGGTTGCCATAACGTCATTGTGTTGTTGCATCAACTCGACGTTAACAACGCCTTCATCCATGGCGATCTTCACGAGGAAATCTACATGAAAATTCCCGATGGTCTTCGCATTTCCACCAAAGGCATGGTTTGCAAGTTGCAAAAATCCTTGTACGGGTTGAAACAAGCATCCTGGCAGTGGTACGCCAAGCTGTCCACCATTTTACAACAGCTCAGTTTTATCATTTCTGATAATGATCATTCTTTATTCAAATGGAAACACGGTGACTCCATTCTCTTTCTTGGCGTATATGTGGACGACATCATTCTTTGTGGAAATGATCAAGCTCGAATCACCCACATCAAGGATACTCTTCATTGGTTATTCAAAATCAAAGACCTCGTGAAACACCCCTGAACATTTAATCACATAAAATCATAAACGCGAGGAGACTATCCAAAATAACGCGTTATATAATTCGGACATAAATAATTTATGAACAATTAAATTTAGCAACGTTATATGTTAACATAGTCGTACTTATATATGTCCGAATACGAGAATACATGTACATAACGTCATGGTATTATAACATTGTAAATAATAAATAGTAACGTTGCATAACATCGTAACAAAATAAAGTAGTCGCGTACATAACTAGTAACGCGATATATTATATAGTTCCACACATATATAAATAAGCATGTATATAGCTTATACAAAAAAAAAAGAAGAAAAGGAGCAAAGGCGCTCCCGCTGAGGTTCAAACCCTGTACCTCTTGTATACCTCGTGAATGCCTTAACCGATTGAGCTATGCTCATATTCAGTAACAAACTGCGCCTCTAGACATATAAGCTATTAAGTGACAAAAAAAATTGTTACAGCACGAGAGCGCACACCCCAAACAGCAACACAATCCTTCCTATTTTCTTTCTTCTCGATCAGTCCAACACCGAAACGCTGAGAATTCTTCACTCCCATGCCACTAACGCAAGTGACCACACTCCTTGTACCGGATCCAAAATAAAGCAACAGGACCAACTGAAATCCATCTACACACTCACGGTAATGGCAGCAGAACAAGACACATGCCTCCTCCTCTGTATTAACCTGAAACCGCACAGACACCCATTCTTTTCAGTTTCAAAAAAAACAAACAACAAGGTGCTGGCGCTATTTCCAAGTGCAGAATTTGAGTAGAGATGTCGGGTCCTTGCACTAGTAGTGGATGCCATTACTTCCATGACACTTAGGTGGGTTATAGACTTAACAATTCAACCAGCAATGCACTCCTGATTGCCTGCTTGGGACTCACGAAGGAAAGAAAAAAAAACAGACCGAGGTCTTCTTACTATGTCATTCCTTTCTGTTTCAGTCCCAATATAGACCAGAATTCTGGTCATGTTAATGATGCATTACCCCCTTAAGTGTGCTACTGTGCCACCAAATTTAAAATGGTCAATACCGCACCCTTATGTCTAGCTGGAGTGTTAACATACAAGCAACCAAAATCTGCCAATAGCTCTTTACTGGTGCAGTGCGGCATTAATCTCTATGAAAGTAAACAAGGACACAATTCAGGTGCATCAGAATGTGTGAACTCCAAACTCCTATATGCCCTTTCTTGTAACTTACACCCACTAACTCCTCAACTGGCCATTATACTCAACCACCCTACTCTCTTTTTTTTCCGCATGCTCACATTCCTGTATGTGGAGAAACTCATTTCATTCTTCCTGGATTGATCACGCAAGTGATTCAACTCCTTTAATCTCTCTGTGGCATGCTCGATTTCCTGCTGCTCAAACTGCTGGAAATGAACCGATGAAAGAGTGTCAAAGACTCCTGGAAATCTACTGCACTTTCCATTTGAAAACCCAACCAGGAACAGCTACATTTTTGGCGTGCACATCAGTTCAAGTCCCTTGGCTCTGTTGGAAGTCTCACGGGTACAGGCTGCCCAATGCTCCTCTGCAACTCAACCAGAAGGTAACATCTTCAAAAAGTTTCCCTGATTTCCCCAGCCCATTGTTCTTTTCTGGTTTGCCAATTCTACCCAGGAGTAATCTCTTCAGTCGAGGCCGAAGTTTCAAAGCCGTGAGAGTTTCACATTTCACCAAGAGTGGATCAGGAAGAATTAACTGCAAAGAAGAAAAAAAAAAGAAAAGAACACCAGATGGTAAGCTAATCCGAATAACCTGTACTGGTTTTGAATGCAGTTCTGATAGACCAACTTACATGCGTAGTGTTCAGTGAAGGAAAATGTTGCTTAAGGAACTGAAAGGAAGATTTAAGTAGAAGTACACAGATATAGATTCCCAGTTTATGTTTCGGTTCTAAAAACTGATTTGCAGAGATACTAAAATATTGTTGTAGCTTGCTAATACACCCAACATCTAGTTAATGCATCTAAATCAGTCTGTAAAACATTAACTAAGCGGGCCAATGCCTTGAGGGAATTAGAAGACAGATCAAGGTATTAATGGAGGAAGGTAAAACTATCAGGTGGATGCTTCAGTTTCTGGTTGTTTTTCAGCTTTTAGTTTTCAGGTTTGTTTGGTTCCTGAAATTTCTTGTTCCAGGGAGGGGAAGTTGTCGGTAACTCTAACAATATGGTTTTGGGTCAGTAATAAGTTTAAAACCTTGACTAAACAAATAACTAGGAAACAGTTTTGATAACAGAAGACCAAACAACAAAAGAAAGCTTACAGCAGTGCATGAGTCAGTTTCAGATTTTCTTGGTCTTTCTGTGTAATTGGTACAGAAGCCGTGTGTGTTGTGTGTTGTATTGGGTTGAGGAGGAACCTAAAACCTTTTCAATTCGCGACTAGCTAAAAGGGGAAGTAATCTAGAAAAAACTGAAGGTCAATCTGTAACAAAGAGGAGAGATAGAAAACAGATGTAGTAGCCTCTTTTTTTTTCAGTTTCAGATTTTTCTTCAATTCAGTTTCGGACATCTCAGTAGCATTAACAACATTGTCATGGCGTGGTGATGAACTTACAACATGGTTAATGAACAGCTAAGTTGGTATATTCACTTAGAAGTTAGAAGTCAGACTAGTAACCAAGAAGGAAGCGATAATGCATCAGTCCAAGGTTTTCTGTTTCTTTCAGTTTTCAGTTTTGTCAAACTTCGTAGAGGGGTGTGCTTGGTTGCTTAGGAGTTGTTTTAAGGTTAAGACCATACCAAGGTAAGTACCTATAGGACTAGACAATCTAGGGGAAACCAATTCACATACAAAAAAACAGAAGTAAGAGATAGAGAATGAGATAACAGTTTTCTGTTTCAGTTTTGATTTCTAGTTTCTGAGTTTTGGTTTCAGTATGAACCTACCCCAGTAGGAATAACAGCATTGCTTGAGGGTAATATTATATCACAACACCTAGCTGATTGGAGAAGAGGACTGAAGGAAGAAAAAAAAATTGAAAGTCGAGTTCATAAATAAAGAAAGGAGATGGAGGAAAAAGGTAGCAGATTTCATTCTTCAGGTTTCAGTTTTCCCTGAACTTGTGCTCTCTGTCTAACCTTGTTACAGAGGGTTTATAATGGGAGTATTGAGTGGTTAAAGAACCTAACTATACCTACAACACTTAGGGAAGTTATAAATACATTGAGGGGAGTCTGAAGACAGGTGGACAGCTAAATCAAAGGCAGATGAGGGAATTCACAGATTCTGGTTTCTCAGATCTCATCACTTGGTTGCTTCAGTATAATGGATTTTCAGAAGTAGTAACGGGGTTGTTTTGGCCGGGTTTTAGTTTGAGAATACCTAATACACGTAAGTAAGTTATAAACATCTTGGGGAAAGGTTAGAAGTCAGTTTAATCGATTTAAAAGTATGGTGGAGAGGAGAAAACACAGATTGTTGTTTCATTTTTTCTAGAAACTTGTGGTCTCTGTGCAACTGTGATAGGAGTGTTGTATGGGCTTGATAATAAACTCAAGACCTAGCTAATGCACCTAGGGGGAACTGTAAATAAAACTTGAGTGGAGTTAGGAATTGATTAATGAACAAAAAAGGAGGGAATGAAAGTGTGATGTACTAATGGTGTTTCAGATTTCCATTAGTGCGCTGTTCTGTATAGTTAGGTTACAGAAATATGAAGGGTGCTGGTTCGATCTGGAAATGAGCTTAAAACCCTGCTAATGCATCCGCTTAAGAGAGTAAACAAGTTGGGAGGAATTAGGGAACAGTTTAATACCTTAAACAGCAAGATGGAATGGAAGTTACACAGGGATGTTGTCTCAGTTTCGGTAAAGTTGTAACCTCCGTACAACTGGTTTACAAGTGTGTTATGGGTGTGATGTTATATTGATAATGAACCCAAAACTCTCCTAATACACTTAACTAAACTTATGGAACATCTCGTGAAGTTTAGAACCGGTTAGATACATTAAAAGGGTGATAAGATAAGGTTAGGTATAAGGACTTTATTTCAGTTTGGAAACCTTTGAGTTTCGGTATAAGTGAGTTCCGGTATTATTTGAGGAGTTTTATTGTGTTGATAATGAGCTGAGAACATAGCCATTTAGTTAAGGAAGAAATATACTTTAAGGGAATAAAAGTCCACCTTGTATAAGCTTGTTACATACTAAGTCCCTAGAGTACTCTCAAACGTTAACTAGAGGATAGGACTTAGTTAACGTGTGAGTTGACAATGTGAATGCCCTAGGAGTAAGATAAACCTAAGGTCAATACTTGGAAAGTTTCTAAGGGTTAATATAAACTGAGCATTTAAAGATTCACCTAGGGAATTGCCCATGCTAGCATAACATAAGCTAGGACAATGTCACAACGGTTGTGCATAAAATCATAAACTGACAAGTTGTTTTTAATTAACGTTAGGGTCGTGACGAACGCCAACCGGGACCTTGTGTGTGTGTGAGATAACTCGTGCTTCTGAATAAGGTATGGACATGTGTGGTTCGTATGTTGCCGTGTTACACGGCTTGTGTGCTGTGTGCCTTGTTTGTTTATGACCACAAGACTAATGCATGAAAACGGATGTTTGATTTACCGTGCTTATTTGTCTGTTGTGAGCTTGTGTAAGGCATGTGAATGGATTGATTATTTTCCTTGCTTACCTGCTTGCTATTATTGTGCATATTACTTGCGCGCACACAGTAGTGTAGTCCCTTCTCGTTGATGAATCCTTGAGATGAAACACAACGAACTTCGTAAACAAACCAAAGGAACTACATAAAGGGAAAACTCCTCTTAACTATAGAGGACCTCTAAAGACACCCACTATGGTGTCGAACTATCAAAGGTAATGATAAGCCAATACCCTTTAGAAATGAGTAGGGAGACGGACCCTTTGTATCCGGGGTAGAGACCATTAATCTAAAAAGGAATAGGGAGACGGACCCTTTGTATCCGGGGTAGAGACCAATAAGATTAAAAGGAATAGGGAGACGGACCCTTTGTATCCGGGGTAGAGACCAGAACATTAGAAGGCATAGGGAGACGGACCTTTTGCATCCGGAGCAGAGGCTAGTAACATTGAAACGAAATAGGGAGACGGACCCTTTGTATCCGGGGTAGAGACCAGAACATTGGAAGGCATAGGGAGACGGACCCTTTGTATCCGGAGCAGAGGCTCGTAATATTGAAAGGGAATAGGGAGACGGACCCTTGGTATCCGGGGCAGTGGCTCATAACATTTAAAAAAACACAGAGAGAGAGAGAGAGAGAGAGAGAGAGCTATCCGGAATGGAGGATTAGCTATGAAGAAGACGTTCCCCAAATGGTGGTGATGAGAGAATTCACAAATAACCCTTAAAGAAACAAGGAAAGATTGACACCTACATGAGATGGTCACGGGATCTAAATTACATCCCCAGACCTGGTGCAAGGAAAGAGAAAGAAAATACACTGTAAGGGAATAAGAGAAAAGAAATGAAACACACAACGCTCGTACGATCCCATAGTGAGGATCATGGGTATTACATACCTATGCACACGTTTTATTATGTACATGATTGCTGTTGTGATACTAGCAGCTTGTTGTGCTTGGTTGTTGTTGCTAATGTGTTACTACCTTTAAGTGTGTATGATACTATGATGTACTATGGTGTGTTTTACTGCTTTATTATAGCATGTAAATTGACTTAATAATATTCGACCAAGTAGTCGTGTGGCCCGGTAACATACGGGCTACACACGTTCATACTCAGCGTAGTTTGCTGAGTCCTTTACAACCCAATTTTTTACAGGTATTGAGTCGGACGATAACGGAGCGTAGGTGGGATGGCTACCATGGGGGTAGTCCATCAGGGCATAATTCTTGAGTTGTAGTAATATGCTTGATGTATGGGTTGTTACTACGCCCGGGATGTAAATTTCAGTTTATGAATTGGTAATATTGTTGTAGACACTCGGTATTCGGAATTGTATCTTGTATTGTATATGAGTTTTGGTTGAGGGTTGTTTCCAGTCATGCAGACCGTAACTTGGTGTTGGTGGTATGGTTGTGTCAACCACGTGGGTGGTTGGCGTCTGTGACACCCGGATGGAGTTTATACCGCTGCGTAGTTAACCGTGATGTTGTTTAGGCGCGACGTTTGTATTATGGGATGTTTATTCGGGGGTGTTACAGAAAGTGGTATCACGCTCTGATGACTGGAACAGAGAAGTACCGAGTATAGGAAAACCTCAAATTAGGAGTTCTGACAGTGAGTTAAGGGTTGGGGTAGTACGTGAGGCGCGTTAGTTAGGGTTCTTCCCCAGTAATACTGGCTACCTAACAAACACCTACACCCAACTTTCACCTCTTTAATTGTCTCCTAAACTCATAGAAAGAACGCCAGAGAGGTAGAAAGCCTCCTCACACTCGGGAAAACCCGATCTGGCATCTACTTAATGTTATACTATCAACCCGAGATGAAAAGACTATGCTATACAATAGGCGTTTGCCAAAAGGATAATACCCGTAGAGGGACCAATTTTAGCGACAACTTGGGTCGACATGCTTAGCAGTCGATAGGACCCTACCTCACAAAAAAAGGACCGAAATACCCTAAAATTTATGTAATAAATAAAGCTCAAATAAGCAATAAATTAAGCTAAGGATGATATTGAGATAAATACCGCAATTCGAACGCCTGAGAGGGTAATTTAAGAAAACCTCTCGTAAAACAATGAAATCAGAATATAATCCGAGACGTAATTACACCATAAAATTGGTACGATCTATAACGCTGAATAAAGCATGACACAATTTTACACACTAAATCTAATATTTCGGGACTCAATAAATTCCCTGCTTCTTCTTGTGTTTCTCTTAATTCTCTAACGTAACAAATTTTCTAAGACACCAACTACAGTTCCCTGAGAAAAACACATTGGTAAAGGGATCATAAAAAGAACTCTCGAACCTTGTAAATAGCCATTACCATGGGGCACTAGTACCCACCCAAACACAAATCAAACAGATAGGAAATGGCAATGAATAATGCCACTATTGCGAAATAATCCCTCCAAACACACTACATATTCAGGGATTCTAAACAGGATTTATCAAATCATATATATATACCAATGCACATACATACATACCAGAAATGACAAGTCACCAATAAAAACCCAAGGAGTAAACGGGTTCAATTAAAGAAGGTCATGATTAGTAAATCAACCATACCTAACTTGAGTTAACAATACAACTCAACGATCGAAAATAAATATTGAGACCTCAGTGGTGATAAATACGGAGTACCTACCACTCGTTTAGTGGACCAAGAAGGTAAAAAGCTAGACTATTTCAAGTAAGAGAAACACACAAGGAATATTAAACAGAAAGTAACAAATGGATTACGAGACCCATAAAGGGTTAATACGGGAAACAGAGTAAAGTTTAACTCAGATAAAAGTGAGCCTAAACGGCCAACAAGAAAAAAAATCAGACAAATATCTAGGAGGAGGAAATATCAGGAGGAAACCAAACATTTATGAACAACTGGGTATCGAGATTTGGAAATTTTGAAATAAATTAAGGGCGTAATAGAGAGATTAAATGATAGGCTTAGATGAGTAATGAATCATTTTGTAAATTCAATATTAAATTGCAAGTGCAAGAAAATCATAGTAATATTAAGAATTGGGAAGTATACCATGGTATACCCAATTGACTAGCACCGGAACTTATGAGACCATGTAGCGAATGAACACATATACATACCCAAATAGTACGAGGATTGGAGTGAGAAGAACTTATAATTCAAGAAAATATAGATTGGAGGGAACACTCATATGAAGATGTATATAAATCAAGGGATCATTATAATATAAATACGACCTCGAACCTTATGACACATGAGTATGTATTTATGCACACACCTAGAGGTGTATACAGTTGGAGAACTTGAACAGTTAATCTAAACTGATGTGATAAGAACTCAAGTTTGACTAATAAACTGATTGTTTAAATCGGACGTGCAAGGTTGAACTTGACCCTGGCCAGGTCAAGTGACACTGCGCACAAATTGGGGGGAAGGGGTAGCCCAACATTTACGCTGATCACATCAGTGTTGGATGATTCTCGAAACCCCCTACAAGTGGACACATAAACTACAAATAGGTGAAAGTTTACAAGTTGGGTAAATAAAAATGCGAAAGAAGCGATATTGATACAAGATGATGAAACCACATAACATACATGGATACATGGCCCGAAAATTCGGGGATAAACACAAGGATGTACAAACGTGTGACAACTGGAAGTAATGTGATGCTACCAATAACATAGTTGTTAATACATAAAGTATACACTACCGTAATCAAATGGAATAAGTAACCGGTAAAAATCAATTACTTTACTTCTTGCGGGACATGAGAATGATAAGTGTGGAATTTATCTATATTTCTACGCTTAATATGATTAATATTTTATTTGTTTATATGATAAATTCTTTACTTATATGCTTAATTATGTTAAATGTTTAGATTATTCCTCACATATGGTTTTATGCTAAAACAGGTTAAAATACTCTAGTATATATAACTATATATATACAATGTACGGTGGTATTCATATTTGCTCACGAGGAGAGTTGGGCCAAATGAAATATTGATACAGCGCATGACATGGGCTGCATGTGAATGATCGGATGACTGGGCCGCTGCATGGGTTTGGAGTTTTCAATTGCTGCATGAATTATTGATTCACGTACTGCTATTTACATCTCAATTATGGGCTGCAACATTTCGACTCCCAGACCTGCATAGAGGGCCTTACTCACGCATGGGCATGCAGAATGAATTCGTCGCAGACAAATCAACAGAGAATGATTTCTCTTTTTATACACACGTGGCCATACATTTGGGCTGGATTGATGGATTGCTTCAATATCTCACGGAAAAATGGGCTGTACGTGGAGATATGTGCAGATGGACGTGAGTTTCATGTAAATCCATGCACGAGAAGAAGGCTACAGCACATGGATGTATGTATATACAGACCTTGGACCGGGCAGACAAGACTGATAAGGCACAGACTGCCATGAAACAGAGGCGCGACTAATACGAGAGAGGCCATGGCCATGCGAATTCAGGGGCATGAGCCGACAAGGATTGGAGCATGTGTCATCATTATTTATATCGATTGTTGAAAACAGCAGTGGGGATATACACGACTCGCATCTTTTTGGAATCAATGCACGTGGAGATACTCTAGCATGGGCAATGCAGACACTTATAAGAGAATGACGAGGCATACATGATGGGCTCGTTGCCTTTTTATAACATGCACAGGGGCTTTTAACTATTTGATATTGAGATACAGAGCCGCCGAGCATGTATATATATACAAAGGGGGGGAAGAGAATTCTCTACCTAGCCGCTACAGGCATTCAAAACCGAGAGCAGCTACAGAACGCATCACACGACAGAAGAGAATTCTCAACCTAGAGGCAGAGAGTTCGAG
Source organism: Limonium bicolor (assembly GCA_023374045.1). Taxonomy (NCBI): domain Eukaryota; kingdom Viridiplantae; phylum Streptophyta; class Magnoliopsida; order Caryophyllales; family Plumbaginaceae; genus Limonium; species Limonium bicolor. The sequence goes on from CM041779.1 coordinate 103,854,659, forward strand.
ACAGAGAACACCAAGACAGACAGAGTGAACTATCAGTCAGTTTTGACAGACCGGAGCAGAAGACAGAGACCGGATTCATCATCGTTCTCCAATTAGATGACGTTTTCTAATCTCTTTAATATTGTTATTATTTCTTTGACTCCGATGTCTGAGTAATTGTTAGAATTTTGGGTTTATTATGGACAATTAGTTTATTGTTTTTCTTTCTGAGTTGTTAAATATAAATTCTATTCAGATTGTAGTTTTATTCCTTGTTTATTATTGAATTCTCTTGTGATTATTTATTGCTTGAGTTTATTTGGTATGAATCGCTTATAAGTGAGAACTGCGGCGTTCATTAGACCATAGGAATATTACCAGTGAAACTACAGATGGTAATTCCTGGGGATTAACTGACTAGAAACCAGATGAATAATTAACGCTACTAGTTAATTTGTAAATTCGTAACGAGAGTTAGGATTTGGGAATTGCTAGTAAGAATCTATCTTGCGGGAGACCGGTTTTAGATTAATTTAGATCTGAGGTTGCAATCTAGAATTTAGAAAACACTCAGGAAGGGAATTGATAAACTAGGGAGAAGTAGTAAATCAGGATTCACCCTTTAGATTTATTAGAAACTCACTTTTAATTGTTTTTGTTTTAATTAAATTGTCTATTTAATTTTTGCAATCAAACCCCCAATTATTATTGTTATTTTCTTTCAGTTTATTGGTTAGTAGATTAAAGACTCAAACTAGACACAGCCTCCTTTGGTTCGATAACCTAGAGAATACTACCTAGGAAAACTTGCTACGACAGACCAGTACACTTGCTGCAATACGCTTTTACCCGTACAGAGAACAATGGTGATGATAAAAAAAAACTAAACATCCTATATTAAATGGTTTACAACCGCAAAAACTTGTAACATATACAGTTCGGTAAACCGGCAGTATCAAAGCCATGATTCGGCTGAAAAAAAATATAAAGGTTACTTGAAAACAAGAAAGGTCTAATTTGGCCATACACATTAAGGGTTCAAAATGGGTAGAAATGCTAGGAGAGTAAACTAGCTAACTACATATAATTATGAGCGGTAAAATAAATTAAACATGTCGTTGAGACAATGACATGGTTGTAACATTGAAGAACACTAAACACTAAAGTGTTACTACAAAGCATATATGAATATAAACCTAAAGGGCAGTTAGAAACAATAACTCAGACGCTTAAGGGCGCATTAAAAGAATGAATACCCGACCTCCAACGGAAATGAATAGACAAAGTACAATCCACCGGGGCCATGTCTAAATTAAAATACCCCTTGGCAGTCAAGAGACTCTTACTCCTATAAAAATTAAACAATGCACTGCTTGGAAAGGCATAGTAAGGGAAACCTAAACCTAAACGAAATCAGAGTCGCACAGCAGAAGCTGGTGGACCGTATTCACATCCCCCGGTTGAATAACAAGCGACATATCGACCAATACCTTAGACCCAGAGAGGCTGAACCCGAATCCGTTTATAGGTCGGCATGTAACCGATAAGAATCCTTGAGACAGAAACTAAGCCGTTAACATGGTCAAGGACTTTGATGAGATTATATTGTGAGCTACAATACATATAAACTAAAATGCCCCATGATATAATAGGGATTACGTGGGCGTAATCCATTTTAAGGGGGGTAGGCGCGTTGCGTTTTTACCGTGTTGTTACTCGTTGATGGTGTGGCTTTGGTTGTTATGTGTGTGAACTGTGTACGAATTGGTTGGGCCTGAATGAATGACTTGTTCACCTGATTGCTTATGAGTACAGTATAGGAATTTATGAATACAATATATGAATATTACTGGTACATTGAGATAATTTTGAGAACTGGGTGAAGCCACAAAGGTGGCGTGGTGCTTATAAAGCACAAATGGTGAAATAGAACTGTGGAACTTGCGGGACATGATCCCTTGGTTAGAGAAAACGTATTTATGACTTAATCTTTGCACGGTGTGTGTTCCTACAGCCACACGTAGGTTGTGTATATGAGATTGTGTGTGTGATAATGTTATGTACGTATATGTACGCTCTGTATGAATGAATGTTGTGTGCCTTGGTTTGCACTTTAGCATGTTATATACATTGCTAGCATCTGGGTCTACTATGAGAACTTGTGTGAAGCCACTAATGTGGCATAGTGCTTAGAAGCACAGAGAATTATAATTATGGGACTTAATCCCCTGGTTATCGTGAATGAATGTGGGACTTGATCCCTAAGATTACCAGGAGTGGAAAATATAAGTTAAGGAAGAAAGACTTCGGGACGAAGTCTCTTTAAGGGGGGTAAGTTGAAACACCCCTGAACATTTAATCACATAAAATCATAAACGCGAGGAGACTATCTGAAAATAACGTGTTATATAATTCGGACATAAAATAATTTATGAACAATTAAATTTAGCAACGTTATATGTTAACATAGTCGTACTTATATATGTCCGAATACGAGAATACATGTACATAACGTTATGGTATTAAACATTGTAAATAATAATAGTAACGTTACATAACATCGTAACAAAAATAAAGTAGTCGCGTACATAACTAGTAACGCGATATATTATATAGTTCCACACATATATAAATAAGCATGTATATAGCTTATACAAAAAAAAAGAAAGAAGAAAAGGAACAAAGGCGCTCCGCTGAGGTTCGAACCCCGTACCTCTTGTATACCTCGTGAATGCCTTAACCGATTGAGCTGTGCTCATATTCGGTAACAAACTGCGCCTCTAGACATATAAGCTATTAAGTGACAAAAAAAATGTTACAGCACGAGAGCGCACGCCCCAAACAGCAACACAATCCTTCCTGTTTTCTTTCTTCTCGATCAGTGCAACAGCGGAACGCTGAGAATTCTTCACTCCCATGCCACTAACGCAAGTGACCACACTCTTTGTACCGGATCCAAAATAAGCAACAGGACCAACTAAAATCCATCTACACACTCACAGTAATGGCAGCAGAACAAGACGCATGCCTCCTCCTCTGTATTAACCTGAAACCGCACAGACACCTATTCTTTTCAGTTTAAAAAACAAACAAAAAACAAGGTGCTGACGCTATTTCCAAGTGCAGAATTTGAGCAGAGATGTCGGGCCCTTGCACTAGTAGTGGATGACCTTACTTCCATGACACTTGGGTGGGTTATAGACTTAACAATTCAACCAGCAATGCACTCCTGATTGCCTGCTTGGGACTCACGAAGGAAAGAAAAAAAAACAGACCGAGGTCTTCTTACTGTGTCATTCCTTTCTGTTTCAGTCCCAATATAGACCAGAATTCTGGTCATGTTAATGATGCATTACCCCCTTAAGTGTGCTATTGTGCCACCAAATTTAAAATGGTCAATACCGCACCCTTATGTCTAGCTGGAGTGTTAACATACAAGCAACCAAAATCTGCCAATAGCTCTTTACTGGTGCAGTGCGGCATTAATCTCTGTGAAAGTAAACAAGGACACAATTCAGGTGCATCAGAATGTGTGAACTCCAAACTCCTATATGCCCTTTCTTGTAACTTACACCCACTAATTCCTCAACTGGCCATTATACTCAGCCACCCTACTCTCTTTTTTTTTTCCGCATGCTCACATTCCTGTATGTGGAGAAACTCATTTCATTCTTCCGGGATTGATCACGCAAGTGATTCAACTCCTTTAATCTCTTTGTGGCATGCTCGATTTCCTGCTGCTCAAACTGCTGGAAATGAACCGATGAAAGAGTGTCAAAGACTCCTAGAAATCTACTGCACTTTCCATTTGAAAACCTAACCAGGAACAACTACATTTTTGGCGTGCACATCAGTTCAAGTCCCCTTGGCTCTGTTGGAAGTCTCACGGGTACAGGCTGCCCAATGCTCCTCTGCAACTCAACCAGAAGGTAACATCTTCAAAACAGTTTCCCTGATTTCCCCAGCCCATTGTTCTTTTCTGGTTTGCCAATTCTAACCAGGAGTAATCTCTTCAGTCGAGGCCGAAGTTTCAAAGCCCTGAGAGTTTCACATTTCACCAAGAGTGGATCAGGAAGAATTAACTGCAAAGAAGAAAAAAAAAAGAAAAGAACATCAGATGGTAAGCTAATCCAAATAACCTGTACTGGTTTTGAATGCAGTTCTGATAGACCAACTTACATGCGTAGTGTTCAGTGAAGGAAAATGTTACTTAAGGAACTGAAAGGAAGATTTAAGTAGAAGTACACAATATAGATTCCCAGTTTATGTTTCGGTTCTGTAAAACTGATTTGCAGAGATACTAAAATATTGTTGTAGCTTGCTAATACACCCAACATCTAGTTAATGCATCTAAATCAGTCTGTAAAACATTAACTAAGCGGGCCAATGCCTTGAGGGGAATTAGAAGACAGATCAAGGTATTAATGGAGGAAGGTAAAACTATCAGGTAGATGCTTCAGTTTCTGGTTGTTTTTCAGCTTTTAGTTTTCAGGTTTGTTTGGTTCCTGAAATTTCTTGTTCCAGGGAGGGGAAGTTGTCGGTAACTCTAACAATATGGTTTTGGGTCAGTAATAAGTTTAAAACCTTGACTAAACAAATAACTAGGAAACAGTTTTGATAACAGAAGACCAAACAACAAAAGAAAGCTTACAGCAGTGCATGAGTCTGTTTCATTTTCTTGGTCTTTCTGTGTGATTGGTACAGAAGCCGTGTGTGTGTGTGTGTGTGTGTGTGTGTGTTGTATTGGGTTGAGAGGAACCTAAAACCTTTTCAATTCACACTAGCTAAGTGGGGAAGTAATCTAGAAAAAAACTGAAGGTCAATCTGTAACAAAGAGGAGAGATAGAAAACAGATGTAGTTGCCTTTTTTTTCAGTTTCAGATTTTTCTTCAATTCAGTTTCGGACATCTCAGTAGCATTAACAACATTGTCATGGCGTGGTGATGAACTTACAACATGGTTAATGAACAGCTAAGTTGGTATATTCACTTAGAAGTTAGAAGTCAAACTAGTAACCAAGAAGGAAGCGATAATGCATCAGTCCAAGGTTTTCTGTTTCTTTCAGTTTTCAGTTTTGTCAAACTTCGTAGAGGGGTGTGCTTGTTGCTTAGGAGTTGTTTTAAGGTTAAGACCATACCAAGGTAAGTACCTATAGGACTAGACAATCTAGGGGAAACCAATTCACATACAAAAAAACAGAAGTAAGAGATAGAGAATGAGATAACAGTTTTCTGTTTCAGTTTTGATTTCTAGTTTCTGAGTTTTGGTTTCAGTATGAACCTACCCCAGTAGGAATAACAGCATTGCTTGAGGGTAATATTATATCACAACACCTAGCTGATTGGAGAAGAGGACTGAAGGAAGAAAAAAAATTGAAAGTCGAGTTCATAAATAAAGAAAGGAGATGGAGGAAAAAGGTAGCAGATTTCATTCTTCAGGTTTCAGTTTTCCCTGAACTTGTGCTCTCTGTCTAACCTTGTTACAGAGGGTTTATAATGGGAGTATTGAGTGGTTAAAGAACCTAACTATACCTACAACACTTAGGGAAGTATAAATACTTTGAGGGAAGTCTGAAGACAGGTGGATAGCTAAATCAAAGGCAGATGAGGGAATTCAAAGATTCTGGTTTCTCAGATCTCATCACTTGGTTGCTTCAGTATAATGGATTTTCAGAAGTAGTAACGGGGTTGTTTTGGCCGGGTTTTAGTTTGAGAATACCTAATACACGTAAGTAAGTTATAAATATCTTGGGGAAAGGTTAGAAGTCAGTTTAATCGATTTAAAAGTATGGTGGAGAGGAGAAAACACAGATTGTTGTTTCAGTTTTTCTAGAAACTTGTGATCTCTGTGCAACTGTGATAGGAGTGTTGTATGGGCTTGATAATAAACTCAAGACCTAGCTAATGCACCTAGGGGGAAACTGTAAATAAAACTTGAGGTGGAGTTAGGAATTGATTAATGAACAAAAAAGGAGGGAATGAAAGTGTGATGTACTAATGGTGTTTCAGATTTCCATTAGTGCGCTGTTCTGTATAGTTAGGTTACAGAAATATGAAGGGTGCTGGTTCGATCTGGAAATGAGCTTAAAACCCTGCTAATGCATCCGCTTAAGAGAGTAAACAAGTTGGGAGGAATTAGGGAACAGTTTAATACCTTAAACAGCAAGATGGAATGGAAGTTACACAGGGATGTTGTCTCAGTTTCGGTAAAGTTGTAACCTCCGTACAACTGGTTTACAAGTGTGTTATGGGTGTGATGTTATATTGATAATGAACCCAAAACTCTCCTAATACACTTAACTAAACTTATGGAACATCTCGTGAAGTTTAGAACCGGTTAGATACATTAAAAGGGTGATAAGATAAGGTTAGGTATAAGGACTTTATTTCAGTTTGGAAACCTTTGAGTTTCGGTATAAGTGAGTTCCGGTATTATTTGAGGAGTTTTATTGTGTTGATAATGAGCTGAGAACATAGCCATTTAGTTAAGGAAGAAAATACTTTAAGGGAATAAAAGTCCACCTTGTATAAGCTTGTTACATACTAAGTCCCTAGAGTACTCTCAAACGTTAACTAGAGGATAGGACTTAGTTAACGTGTGAGTTGACAATGTGAATGCCCTAGGAGTAAGATAACCTAAGGTCAATACTTGGAAAGTTTCTAAGGGTTAATATAAACTGAGCATTTAAAGATTCACCTAGGGAATTGCCCATGCTAGCATAACATAAGCTAGGACAATGTCACAACGGTTGTGCATAAAATCATAAACTGACAAGTTGTTTTAATTAACGTTAGGGTCGTGACGAACGCCAACCGGGACCTTGTGTGTGTGTGAGATAACTCGTGCTTCTGAATAAGGTATGGACATGTGTGGTTCGTATGTTGCCGTGTTACACGGCTTGTGTGCTGTGTGCCTTGTTTGTTTATGACCACAAGACTAATGCATGAAAACGGATGTTTGATTTACCGTGCTTATTTGTCTGTTGTGAGCTTGTGTAAGGCATGTGAATGGATTGATTATTTTCCTTGCTTACCTGCTTGCTATTATTGTGCATATTACTTGCGCGCACACAGTAGTGTAGTCCCTTCTCGTTGATGAATCCTTGAGATGAAACACAACGAACTTCGTAAACAAACCAAAGGAACTACTAAAGGGAAAACTCCTCTTAACTATAGAGGACCTCTAAAGACACCCACTATGGTGTCGAACTATCAAAGGTAATGATAAGCCAATACCCTTTAGAAATGAGTAGGGAGACGGACCCTTTGTATCCGGGGTAGAGACCATTAATCTAAAAAGGAATAGGGAGACGGACCCTTTGTATCCAGGTAGAGACCAATAAGATTAAAAGGAATAGGGAGACGGACCCTTTGTATCCGGGGTAGAGACCAGAACATTAGAAGGCATAGGGAGACGGACCTTTGATCCGGAGCAGAGGCTTAAATTGAACGAAATAGGGAGACGGACCCTTTGTATCCGGGGTAGAGACCAGAACATTGGAAGGCATAGGGAGACGGACCTTTGTATCCGGAGCAGAGGCTCGTAATTGAAAGGGAATAGGGAGACGGACCCTTGGTATCCGGGGTGGAACATTAAGGCAGAGAGGGAGGGAGAGGGGAGTGAGGGGAATAGAAGATTAATAACAAAAAGAGAGAGAGAGAGAGAGAGAGAGAGAGAGAGCTAATCCGGGAAATGGAGGATTAGCTATGAAGAAGACGTTCCCCAATGGTGGTGATGAGAGAATTCACAAATAACCCTTAAAGAAACAAGGAAAGATTGACACCTACATGAGATGGTCACGGGATCTAAATTACATCCCCAGACCTGGTGCAAGGAAAGAAAGAAAATACACTGTAAGGGAATAAGAGAAAAGAAATGAAAACACACAACGCTCGTACGATCCCATAGTGAGGATCATGGGTATTACATACCTATGCACACGTTTTATTATGTACATGATTGCTGTTGTGATACTAGCAGCTTGTTGTGCTTGGTTGTTGTTGCTAATGTGTTACTACCTTTAAGTGTGTATGATACTATGATGTACTATGGTGTGTTTTACTGCTTTATTATAGCATGTAAATTGACTTAATAATATTCGACCAAGTAGTCGTGTGGCCCGGTAACATACGGGCTACACACGTTCATACTCAGCGTAGTTTGCTGAGTCCTTTACAACCCAATTTTTTACAGGTATTGAGTCGGACGATAACGGAGCGTAGGTGGGATGGCTACCATGGGGGTAGTCCATCAGGGCATAATTCTTGAGTTGTAGTAATATGCTTGATGTATGGGTTGTTACTACGCCCGGGATGTAAATTTCAGTTTATGAATTGGTAATATTGTTGTAGACACTCGGTATTCGGAATTGTATCTTGTATTGTATATGAGTTTTGGTTGAGGGTTGTTTCCAGTCATGCAGACCGTAACTTGGTGTTGGTGGTATGGTTGTGTCAACCACGTGGGTGGTTGGCGTCTGTGACACCCGGATGGAGTTTATACCGCTGCGTAGTTAACCGTGATGTTGTTTAGGCGCGACGTTTGTATTATGGGATGTTTTTCGGGGGTGTTACAGAAAGTGGTATCACGCTCTGATGACTGGAACAGAGAAGTACCGAGTATAGGAAAACCTCAAATTAGGAGTTCTGACAGTGAGTTAAGGGTTGGGGTAGTACGTGAGGCGCGTTAGTTAGGGTTCTTCCCCAGTAATACTGGCTACCTAACAAACACCTACACCCAACTTTCACCTCTTTAATTGTCTCCTAAACTCATAGAAAGAACGCCAGAGAGGTAGAAAGCCTCCTCACACTCGGGAAAACCCGATCTGGCATCTACTTAATGTTATACTATCAACCCGAGATGAAAAGACTATGCTATACAATAGGCGTTTGCCAAAAGGATAATACCCGTAGAGGGACCAATTTTAGCGACAACTTGGGTCGACATGCTTAGCAGTCGATAGGACCCTACCTCACAAAAAAAAGGACCGAAATACCCTAAAATTTATGTAATAAATAAAGCTCAAATAAGCAATAAATTAAGCTAAGGATGATATTGAGATAAATACCGCAATTCGAACGCCTGAGAGGGTAATTTAAGAAAACCTCTCGTAAAACAATGAAATCAGAGAATATAATCCGAGACGTAATTACACCATAAAATTGGTACGATCTATAACGCTGAATAAAGCATGACACAATTTTACACACTAAATCTAATATTTCGGGACTCAATAAATTCCCTGCTTCTTCTTGTGTTTCTCTTAATTCTCTAACGTAACAAATTTTCTAAGACACCAACTACAGTTCCCTGAGAAAAACACATTGGTAAAGGGATCATAAAAAGAACTCTCGAACCTTGTAAATAGCCATTACCATGGGGCACTAGTACCCACCCAAACACAAATCAAACAGATAGGAAATGGCAATGAATAATGCCACTATTGCGAAATAATCCCTCCAAACACACTACATATTCAGGGATTCTAAACAGGATTTATCAAATCATATATATATACCAATGCACATACATACATACCAGAAATGACAAGTCACCAATAAAAACCCAAGGAGTAAACGGGTTCAATTAAAGAAGGTCATGATTAGTAAATCAACCATACCTAACTTGAGTTAACAATACAACTCAACGATCGAAAATAAATATTGAGACCTCAGTGGTGATAAATACGGAGTACCTACCACTCGTTTAGTGGACCAAGAAGGTAAAAAGCTAGACTATTTCAAGTAAGAGAAACACACAAGGAATATTAAACAGAAAGTAACAAATGGATTACGAGACCCATAAAGGGTTAATACGGGAAACAGAGTAAAGTTTAACTCAGATAAAAGTGAGCCTAAACGGCCAACAAGAAAAAAAATCAGACAAATATCTAGGAGGAGGAAATATCAGGAGGAAACCAAACATTTATGAACAACTGGGTATCGAGATTTGGAAATTTTGAAATAAATTAAGGGCGTAATAGAGAGATTAAATGATAGGCTTAGATGAGTAATGAATCATTTTGTAAATTCAATATTAAATTGCAAGTGCAAGAAAATCATAGTAATATTAAGAATTGGGAAGTATACCATGGTATACCCAATTGACTAGCACCGGAACTTATGAGACCATGTAGCGAATGAACACATATACATACCCAAATAGTACGAGGATTGGAGTGAGAAGAACTTATAATTCAAGAAAATATAGATTGGAGGGAACACTCATATGAAGATGTATATAAATCAAGGGATCATTATAATATAAATACGACCTCGAACCTTATGACACATGAGTATGTATTTATGCACACACCTAGAGGTGTATACAGTTGGAGAACTTGAACAGTTAATCTAAACTGATGTGATAAGAACTCAAGTTTGACTAATAAACTGATTGTTTAAATCGGACGTGCAAGGTTGAACTTGACCCTGGCCAGGTCAAGTGACACTGCGCACAAATTGGGGGGAAGGGGTAGCCCAACATTTACGCTGATCACATCAGTGTTGGATGATTCTCGAAACCCCCTACAAGTGGACACATAAACTACAAATAGGTGAAAGTTTACAAGTTGGGTAAATAAAAATGCGAAAGAAGCGATATTGATACAAGATGATGAAACCACATAACATACATGGATACATGGCCCGAAAATTCGGGGATAAACACAAGGATGTACAAACGTGTGACAACTGGAAGTAATGTGATGCTACCAATAACATAGTGTTGTTAATACATACAGTTACACTACCGTAATCAAATGGAATAGTAACCGGTAAAATCAATTACTTTACTTCTTGGCGGGACATGAATGATAAGTGTGGAATTTATCTATATTTCTACGCTTAATATGATTAATATTTTATTTGTTTATATGATAAATTCTTTACTTATATACTTAATTATGTTAAATGTTTAGATTATTCCTCACATATGGTTTTATGCTAAAACAGGTTAAAATACTCTAGTATATATAACTATATATATACAATGTACGGTGGTATTCATATTTGCTCACGAGGAGAGTTGGGCCAAATGAAATATTGATACAGCGCATGACATGGGCTGCATGTGAATGATCGGATGACTTGGGCCGCTGCATGGGTTTGGAGTTTTCAATTGCTGCATGAATTATTGATTCACGTACTGCTATTTACATCTCAATTATGGGCTGCAGCATTTCGACTCCCAGACCTGCATAGAGGAGCCTTACTCACGCATGGGCATGCAGAATGAATTCGTCGCAGACAAATCAATAGAGAATGATTTCTCTTTTTATACACACGTGGCCATACATTTGGGCTGGATTGATGGATTGCTTCAATATCTCACGGAAAAATGGGCTGTACGTGGAGATATGTGCAGATGGACGTGAGTTTCATGTAAATCCATGCACGAGAAGAAGGCTACAGCACATGGATGTATGTATATACAGACCTTGGACCGGGCAGACAAGACTGATAAGGCACAGACTGCCATGAAACAGAGGCGCGGACTAATACGAGAGAGGCCATGGCCATGCGAATTCAGGGGCATGAGCCGACAAGGATTGGAGCATGTGTCATCATTATTTATATCGATTGTTGAAAACAGCAGTGGGGATATACACGACTCGCATCTTTTTGGAATCAATGCACGTGGAGATACTCTAGCATGGGCAATGCAGACACTTATAAGAGAATGACGAGGCATACATGATGGGCTCGTTGCCTTTTTATAACATGCACAGGGGCTTTTAACTATTTGATATTGAGATACAGAGCCGCCGAGCATGTATATATATACAAAGGGGGGAAGAGAATTCTCTACCTAGCCGCTACAGGCATTCAAAACCGAGAGCAGCTACAGAACGCATCACACGACAGAGAGAATTCTCAACCTAGAGGCAGAGAGTTCGAGACAGAGAACACCAAGACAGACAGAGTGAACTATCAGTCAGTTTTGACAGACCGGAGCAGAAGACAGAGACCGGATTCATCATCGTTCTCCAATTAGATGACGTTTTCTAATCTCTTTAATATTGTTATTATTTCTTTGACTCCGATGTCTGAGTAATTGTTAGAATTTTGGTTTATTATGGACAATTAGTTTATTGTTTTTCTTTCTGAGTTGTTAAATATAAATTCTATTCAGATTGTAGTTTTATTCCTTGTTTATTATTGAATTCTCTTGTGATTATTTATTGCTTGAGTTTATTTGGTATGAATCGCTTATAAGTGAGAACTGCGGCGTTCATTAGACCATAGGAATATTACCAGTGAAACTACAGATGGTAATTCCTGGGGATTAACTGACTGAAAACCAGATGAATAATTAACGCTACTAGTTAATTTGTAAATTCGTAACGAGAGTTAGGATTTGGGAATTGCTAGTAAGAATCTATCTTGCGGGAGACCGGTTTTAGATTAATTTAGATCTGAGGTTGCAATCTAGAATTTAGAAAACACTCAGGAAGGGAATTGATAAACTAGGGAGAAGTAGTAAATCAGGATTCACCCTTTAGATTTATTAGAAACTCACTTTTAATTGTTTTTGTTTTAATTAAATTGTCTATTTAATTTTTGCAATCAAACCCCCAATTATTATTGTTTTTTCTTTCAGTTTATTGGTTAGTAGATTAAAGACTCAAACTAGACACAGCCTCCTTTGGTTCGATAACCTAGAGAATACTACCTAGGAAAACTTGCTACGACAGACCAGTACACTTGCTGCAATACGCTTTTACCCGTACAGAGAACAATGGTGATGATAAAAAAAAAAACTAAACATCCTATATTAAATGGTTTACAACCGCAAAAACTTGTAACATATACAGTTCGGTAAACCGGCAGTATCAAAGCCATGATTCGGCTGAAAAAAAAATATAAAGGTTACTTGAAAACAAGAAAGGTCTAATTTGGCCATACACATTAAGGGTTCAAAATGGGTAGAAATGCTAGGAGAGTAAACTAGCTAACTACATATAATTATGAGCGGTAAAATAAATTAAACATGTCGTTGAGACAATGACATGGTTGTAACATTGAAGAACACTAAACACTAAAGTGTTACTACAAAGCATATATGAATATAAACCTAAAGGGCAGTTAGAAACAATAACTCAGACGCTTAAGGGCGCATTAAAAGAATGAATACCCGACCTCCAACGGAAATGAATAGACAAAGTACAATCCACCGGGGCCATGTCTAAATTAAAATACCCCTTGGCAGTCAAGAGACTCTTACTCCTATAAAAATTAAACAATGCACTGCTTGGAAAGGCATAGTAAGGGAAACCTAAACCTAAACGAAATCAGAGTCGCACAGCAGAAGCTGGTGGACCGTATTCACATCCCCCGGTTGAATAACAAGCGACATATCGACCAATACCTTAGACCCAGAGAGGCTGAACCCGAATCCGTTTATAGGTCGGCATGTAAACCGATAAGAATCCTTGAGACAGAAACTAAGCCGTTAACATGGTCAAGGACTTTGATGAGATTATATTGTGAGCTACAATACATATAAACTAAAATGCCCCATGATATAATAGGGATTACGTGGGCGTAATCCATTTTAAGGGGGGTAGGCGCGTTGCGTTTTTACCGTGTTGTTACTCGTTGATGGTGTGGCTTTGGTTGTATGTGTGTGAACTGTGTACGAATTGGTTGGGCCTGAATGAATGACTTGTTCACCTGATTGCTTATGAGTACAGTATAGGAATTTATGAATACAATATATGAATATTACTGGTACATTGAGATAATTTTGAGAACTGGGTGAAGCCACAAAGGTGGCGTGGTGCTTATAAAGCACAAATGGTGAAATAGAACTGTGGAACTTGCGGGACATGATCCCTTGGTTAGAGAAAACGTATTTATGACTTAATCTTTGCACGGTGTGTGTTCCTACAGCCACACGTAGGTTGTGTATATGAGATTGTGTGTGTGATAATGTTATGTACGTATATGTACGCTCTGTATGAATGAATGTTGTGTGCCTTGGTTTGCACTTTAGCATGTTATATACATTGCTAGCATCTGGGTCTACTATGAGAACTTGTGTGAAGCCACTAATGTGGCATAGTGCTTAGAAGCACAGAGAATTATAATTATGGGACTTAATCCCCTGGTTATCGTGAATGAATGTGGGACTTGATCCCTAAGATTACCAGGAGTGGAAAATATAAGTTAAGGAAGAAAGACTTCGGGACGAAGTCTCTTTAAGGGGGGTAAGTTGAAACACCCCTGAACATTTAATCACATAAAATCATAAACGCGAGGAGACTATCTGAAAATAACGTGTTATATAATTCGGACATAAAATAATTTATGAACAATTAAATTTAGCAACGTTATATGTTAACATAGTCGTACTTATATATGTCCGAATACGAGAATACATGTACATAACGTTATGGTATTATAACATTGTAAATAATAAATAGTAACGTTACATAACATCGTAACAAAAATAAAGTAGTCGCGTACATAACTAGTAACGCGATATATTATATAGTTCCACACATATATAAATAAGCATGTATATAGCTTATACAAAAAAAAAAGAAAGAAGAAAAGGAACAAAGGCGCTCCCGATGAGGTTCGAACCCCGTACCTCTTGTATACCTCGTGAATGCCTTAACCGATTGAGCTGTGCTCATATTCGGTAACAAACTGCGCCTCTAGACATATAAGCTATTAAGTGACAAAAAAAAATGTTACAGCACGAGAGCGCACGCCCCAAACAGCAACACAATCCTTCCTGTTTTCTTTCTTCTCGATCAGTGCAACAGCGGAACGCTGAGAATTCTTCACTCCCATGCCACTAACGCAAGTGACCACACTCTTTGTACCGGATCCAAAATAAAGCAACAGGACCAACTAAAATCCATCTACACACTCACAGTAATGGCAGCAGAACAAGACGCATGCCTCCTCCTCTGTATTAACCTGAAACCGCACAGACACCTATTCTTTTCAGTTTAAAAAAACAAACAAAAAACAAGGTGCTGACGCTATTTCCAAGTGCAGAATTTGAGCAGAGATGTCGGGCCCTTGCACTAGTAGTGGATGACCTTACTTCCATGACACTTGGGTGGGTTATAGACTTAACAATTCAACCAGCAATGCACTCCTGATTGCCTGCTTGGGACTCACGAAGGAAAGAAAAAAAAACAGACCGAGGTCTTCTTACTGTGTCATTCCTTTCTGTTTCAGTCCCAATATAGACCAGAATTCTGGTCATGTTAATGATGCATTACCCCCTTAAGTGTGCTATTGTGCCACCAAATTTAAAATGGTCAATACCGCACCCTTATGTCTAGCTGGAGTGTTAACATACAAGCAACCAAAATCTGCCAATAGCTCTTTACTGGTGCAGTGCGGCATTAATCTCTGTGAAAGTAAACAAGGACACAATTCAGGTGCATCAGAATGTGTGAACTCCAAACTCCTATATGCCCTTTCTTGTAACTTACACCCACTAATTCCTCAACTGGCCATTATACTCAGCCACCCTACTCTCTTTTTTTTCCGCATGCTCACATTCCTGTATGTGGAGAAACTCATTTCATTCTTCCGGGATTGATCACGCAAGTGATTCAACTCCTTTAATCTCTTTGTGGCATGCTCGATTTCCTGCTGCTCAAACTGCTGGAAATGAACCGATGAAAGAGTGTCAAAGACTCCTAGAAATCTACTGCACTTTCCATTTGAAAACCTAACCAGGAACAACTACATTTTTGGCGTGCACATCAGTTCAAGTCCCCTTGGCTCTGTTGGAAGTCTCACGGGTACAGGCTGCCCAATGCTCCTCTGCAACTCAACCAGAAGGTAACATCTTCAAAACAGTTTCCCTGATTTCCCCAGCCCATTGTTCTTTTCTGGTTTGCCAATTCTAACCAGGAGTAATCTCTTCAGTCGAGGCCGAAGTTTCAAAGCCCTGAGAGTTTCACATTTCACCAAGAGTGGATCAGGAAGAATTAACTGCAAAGAAGAAAAAAAAAAGAAAAGAACATCAGATGGTAAGCTAATCCAAATAACCTGTACTGGTTTTGAATGCAGTTCTGATAGACCAACTTACATGCGTAGTGTTCAGTGAAGGAAAATGTTACTTAAGGAACTGAAAGGAAGATTTAAGTAGAAGTACACAAATATAGATTCCCAGTTTATGTTTCGGTTCTGTAAAACTGATTTGCAGAGATACTAAAATATTGTTGTAGCTTGCTAATACACCCAACATCTAGTTAATGCATCTAAATCAGTCTGTAAAACATTAACTAAGCGGGCCAATGCCTTGAGGGGAATTAGAAGACAGATCAAGGTATTAATGGAGGAAGGTAAAACTATCAGGTAGATGCTTCAGTTTCTGGTTGTTTTTCAGCTTTTAGTTTTCAGGTTTGTTTGGTTCCTGAAATTTCTTGTTCCAGGGAGGGGAAGTTGTCGGTAACTCTAACAATATGGTTTTGGGTCAGTAATAAGTTTAAAACCTTGACTAAACAAATAACTAGGAAACAGTTTTGATAACAGAAGACCAAACAACAAAAGAAAGCTTACAGCAGTGCATGAGTCTGTTTCAGATTTTCTTGGTCTTTCTGTGTGATTGGTACAGAAGCCGTGTGTGTGTGTGTGTGTGTGTGTGTGTGTTGTATTGGGTTGAGGAGGAACCTAAAACCTTTTCAATTCACAACTAGCTAAGTGGGGAAGTAATCTAGAAAAAAACTGAAGGTCAATCTGTAACAAAGAGGAGAGATAGAAAACAGATGTAGTTGCCTTTTTTTTCAGTTTCAGATTTTTCTTCAATTCAGTTTCGGACATCTCAGTAGCATTAACAACATTGTCATGGCATGGTGATGAACTTACAACATGGTTAATGAACAGCTAAGTTGGTATATTCACTTAGAAGTTAGAAGTCAAACTAGTAACCAAGAAGGAAGCGATAATGCATCAGTCCAAGGTTTTCTGTTTCTTTCAGTTTTCAGTTTTGTCAAACTTCGTAGAGGGGTGTGCTTGGTTGCTTAGGAGTTGTTTTAAGGTTAAGACCATACCAAGGTAAGTACCTATAGGACTAGACAATCTAGGGGAAACCAATTCACATACAAAAAAACAGAAGTAAGAGATAGAGAATGAGATAACAGTTTTCTGTTTCAGTTTTGATTTCTAGTTTCTGAGTTTTGGTTTCAGTATGAACCTACCCCAGTAGGAATAACAGCATTGCTTGAGGGTAATATTATATCACAACACCTAGCTGATTGGAGAAGAGGACTGAAGGAAGAAAAAAAATTGAAAGTCGAGTTCATAAATAAAGAAAGGAGATGGAGGAAAAAGGTAGCAGATTTCATTCTTCAGGTTTCAGTTTTCCCTGAACTTGTGCTCTCTGTCTAACCTTGTTACAGAGGGTTTATAATGGGAGTATTGAGTGGTTAAAGAACCTAACTATACCTACAACACTTAGGGAAGTTATAAATACTTTGAGGGAAGTCTGAAGACAGGTGGATAGCTAAATCAAAGGCAGATGAGGGAATTCAAAGATTCTGGTTTCTCAGATCTCATCACTTGGTTGCTTCAGTATAATGGATTTTCAGAAGTAGTAACGGGGTTGTTTTGGCCGGGTTTTAGTTTGAGAATACCTAATACACGTAAGTAAGTTATAAATATCTTGGGGAAAGGTTAGAAGTCAGTTTAATCGATTTAAAAGTATGGTGGAGAGGAGAAAACACAGATTGTTGTTTCAGTTTTTCTAGAAACTTGTGATCTCTGTGCAACTGTGATAGGAGTGTTGTATGGGCTTGATAATAAACTCAAGACCTAGCTAATGCACCTAGGGGGAACTGTAAATAAAACTTGAGTGGAGTTAGGAATTGATTAATGAACAAAAAAGGAGGGAATGAAAGTGTGATGTACTAATGGTGTTTCAGATTTCCATTAGTGCGCTGTTCTGTATAGTTAGGTTACAGAAATATGAAGGGTGCTGGTTCGATCTGGAAATGAGCTTAAAACCCTGCTAATGCATCCGCTTAAGAGAGTAAACAAGTTGGGAGGAATTAGGGAACAGTTTAATACCTTAAACAGCAAGATGGAATGGAAGTTACACAGGGATGTTGTCACAGTTTCGGTAAAGTTGTAACCTCCGTACAACTGGTTTACAAGTGTGTTATGGGTGTGATGTTATATTGATAATGAACCCAAAACTCTCCTAATAAACTTAACTAAACTTATGGAACATCTCGTGAAGTTTAGAACCGGTTAGATACATTAAAAGGGTGATAAGATAAGGTTAGGTATAAGGACTTTATTTCAGTTTGGAAACCTTTGAGTTTCGGTATAAGTGAGTTCCGGTATTATTTGAGGAGTTTTATTGTGTTGATAATGAGCTGAGAACATAGACATTTAGTTAAGGAAGAAATATACTTTAAGGGAATAAAAGTCCACCTTGTATAAGCTTGTTACATACTAAGTGCCTAGAGTACTCTCAAACGTTAACTAGAGGATAGGACTTAGTTAACGTGTGAGTTGATAATGTGAATGCCCTAGGAGTAAGATAAACCTAAGGTCAATACTTGGAAAGTTTCTAAGGGTTAATATAAACTGAGCATTTAAAGATTCACCTAGGGAATTGCCCATGCTAGCATAACATAAGCTAGGACAATGTCACAACGGTTGTGCATAAAATCATAAACTGACAAGTTGTTTATAATTAACGTTAGGGCCGTGACGAACGCCAACCGGGACCTTGTGTGTGTGAGATAACTCGTGCTTCTGAATAAGGTATGGACATGTGTGGTTCGTATGTTGCCGTGTTACACGGCTTGTGTGCTGTGTGCCTTGTTTGTTTATGACCACAAGACTAATGCATGAAAACGGATGTTTGTTTTACCGTGCTTATTTGTCTGTTGTGAGCTTGTGTAAGGCATGTGAATGGATTGATTATTTTCCTTGCTTACCTGCTTGCTATTATTGTGCATATTACTTGCGCGCACACAGTAGTGTAGTCCCTTCTCGTTGATGAATCCTTGAGATGAAACACAACGAACTTCGTAAACAAACCAAAGGAACTACATAAAGGGAAAACTCCTCTTAACTATAGAGGACCTCTAAAGACACCCACTATGGTGTTGAACTATCAAAGGTAATGATAAGCCAATACCCTTTAGAAATGAGTAGGGAGACGGACCCTTTGTATCCGGGGTAGAGACCATTAATCTAAAAAGGAATAGGGAGACGGACCCTTTGTATCCGGTGTAGAGACCAATAAGATTAAAAGGAATAGGGAGACGGACCCTTTGTATCCGGGGTAGAGACCAGAACATTAGAAGGCTTAGGGAGACAGACCTTTTGTATCCGGAGCAGAGGCTAGTAACATTGAAAAGGAATAGGGAGACTGACCCTTTGTATCCGGGGTAGAGACCAGAACATTGGAAGGCATAGGGAGATGGACCCTTTGTATCCGGAGCAGGGCTCGTAATATTGAAAGGGAATAGGGAGACGGACCCTTGGTATCCAGGGCAGTGGCTCGTATCATTTAAAAATAACAGATAGAGAGAGAGAGAGCTATCCGGGAATGGAGGATTAGCTATGAAGAAGATGTTCCCCAAATGGTGGTGATGAGAGAATTCACAAATAATCCTTAAAGAAACAAGGAAAGATTGGCACCTACATGAGATGGTCACGGGATCTAAATTACATCCCCAGACCTGGTGCAAGGAAAGAGAAAGAAAATACACTGTAAGGGAATAAGAGAAAAGAAATGAAAACACACAACGCTCGTACGATCCCATAGTGAGGATCATGGGTATTACATACCTATGCACACGTTTTATTATGTACATGATTGCTGTTGTGATACTAGCAGCTTGTTGTGCTTGGTTGTTGTTGCTAATGTGTTACTACCTTTAAGTGTGTATGATACTATGATGTATTGTGGTGTGTTTTATTGCTTTATTATAGCATGTAAATTGGCTTAATAATATTCGACCAAGTAGTTGTGTGACCCGGTAACATACGGGCTACACACGTTCATACTCAGCGTAGTTTGCTGAGTCCTTTACAACCCAATTTTTTACAGGTATTGAGTCGGATGATAACGGAGCGTAGGCGGGATGGCTACCATGGGGGTAGTCCATCAGGGCATAATTCTTGAGTTGTAGTAATATGCTTGATGTATGGGTTGTTACTACGCCCGGGATGTAAATTTCAGTTTATGAATTGGTAATATTGTTGTAGACACTCGGTATTCGGAATTGTATCTTGTATTGTATATGAGTTTTGGTTGAGGGCTGTTTCCAGTCATGCAGACCGTAACTTGGTGTTGGTGGTATGGTTGTGTCAACCACGTGGGTGGTTGGCGTCTGTGACACCCGGATGGAGTTTATACCTCTGCGTAGTTAACTGTGATGTTGTTTAGGCGCGACGTTTGTATTATGGGATGTTTATTCGGGGGTGTTACACCTCGGGTCCCTGAATTACTTTCTTGGAATGGAATTCCACTATTCTCCCAATGGTGTAGCGATCACCCAACATAAATTCATGGCAGACCTCTTGAATGAGTATGATGTTATGTCCAAGCGCGATGTTGCTAGTCCCCTTGATCCCGGAATCAAGCTTCATTTAGCTGATGGAGCTCCCCTTAAAGATGCCTCCGAGTATCGTCGTTTAATCGGGAAACTCAACTACTTGATTAATACGCGTCCCGATCTCAATTTCAGCATACAACTCTTGAGTCAATTCAACCAACAGCCTTGCCAACATCATTGGAACGCTGCTCTCCATGTTCTTCGTTATATCAAAGGAACTCTTGGTTTTGGAATTTTTCTCAATAACTCCAACAATTTTTCTCTTACTGCTTATTGCGACTCTGATTGGGCCTCTTGCCCCATTTCTCGCAGGTCCGTTAGCGGATATTATATTCTACTTGGAGGCGCTCCTATTTCATGGCGATCTAAGAAACAAGCTTACGTCTCTCTTTCATCCGCCGAATCTGAATATCGGGCCCTCCGACGTGTTACTACCGAATTATCATGGCTCTCACGGTTACTTCATGAATTAGGTGTTCCCGATATCACACCTATACCTCTCAAGTGCGACAACCTTTCCGCTGTCTACATCTCTCGGAATCCGGTTCTCCACGAACGCACCAAACACATCGAAATTGATGTTCATTACATGCGTGATCAAATCAAGGCCAGATTAATCAACGTTATTCACATCTCACATCTTAATCAGAAGGCTGACATGCTCACTAAATCGTTAACCGGGAAGGAATATCGCCAGCAGATCAACTCGATGGGAATGATTGACACTTTGTCAAACCAAGGATAATCGTTTTCTCCTAGGTTTGAGGGGGGTGTTAGATTTATATATATGCTTTTCCTTTTCTGTCCTTCCCTTATTAGGATTAGTGTTCCGTTGATCTTTTAGCCGTTGTTTTAAGTACCGTTGGAGTCTTATTCTCTCGGTATATATATGTACATCGGTATTCTCCTTGAATAGCAATACTAACAGTAGTTATTCTTCAGCGTCTTCTTTTCTCGTCTTTCTCTTTTTCCTCCTTCCCGTTGTTTCAGATCGTCTTCTCGTCGATCTCTTTTCTTCTACCGCATTCGATGTGCATCTAGCTTCATCGATCTGCTCACTGTATTAGCTTCTCATTTTACAGAAGAGGATGCTTTACATCAAAAGAGAAAAGTGGTTCACATTCTGCAGCTGTCATGTTTCTATTGATTGCAGCAGATAATACCTAGAGCACAATGCAGAATATTGAGTTCAATGAGAGAATGAAATAATAGAGTTTTGAGTTGACATATATAGGAGAAGAATATGGCACTGAGAGATGTATTATAACGGTTGTAACATCAAAAGTATGAATAAAAGAATAAAAGAACCAAGAGAAGAGCGGGTACCTTATCACCAAACACACAAAACATGTCCTACTCCATCACCATGTCTAGTTCCTACGAGGCAAGTTCACACAGTATGACTAATCAATGTTGTAAGACCAAGTTAACATAGAATGACCGAAACAAAATTTTGTCCATCAACATCAGTAGAATACATCTTTATAATGGTATGGAGAAAACAAACAGGCACTCACTTTGAGAAAAATTCTGAAATAACCTCTTTTAGCAAAAATAATCCGGCTATTAGCTCCCTTCTAAAACTAATTCCTAAAATAACACTCATGGGAGAAATTTTCTCTTCAAAAGACAATTTCACTAATTCTGAAAGTTGAAATTGTCTATTGAAGATACGATTTCACTAAAACCCGCGCCGAGTCATCGTCGGAGTCAGCGAATGGAAGTAAGGTGGAAATCGTCTTTTGGAAAAACGAGTTGATAAATCATCTCCCCAAGAGACGAATTCAGTGTAAATTAGGCGCGCGCTTATGACTGGTGAAATCGTCTCTTCAGGAGACAATCTCATGAGAAATTGTTTTTTGAAGTAATGACTTCTGATGAAATCGTCTCTTGAAGAGACGAATTCACCTGTTCAAAACACTTAGAAAAATGTCCAAGTGTTGCTGCACCACTATTGAGCGAAACACTATCCGTTAATATTTATCTTCAAAACACTCCTTTTACTCAGAACATGTACATATTTCCAAACTTCAACATAAACATTTTGCTCAGAATTTGTCAATATTCCACAACTTCATCACAAACATAATAGAAATGAAATACATAAATTAATTAAAACATACATAAATAGTCATTGTTTACGAGACGGAATACATAAATGATTATTATACAATCCTAACTCCAATTGTTTACAAAATGTAACAAAAAATTCATGTACGACTATGATGATCATAAGTAGTCAGATTCTTAACCGTTGATGTGACGCTAGGTTCAAGCGCACGCCCACTAAGATCTAATACACTATGATGATGTTACTCTCCCTAAGAGGGGCTTCAGGGGTAGATGTGGAACACATGCCAACACCAGATGATGATGCTCTATGAATGTTTGAGATGCTCTATGAATGTTTGAGATGCTCTGTCAAGGTGGATCACATGCCAAGGTCCCCCATAAGTTGATGCCTTTGATGCAGTGGCGATCTCGAACAAATGAACGATCATGGATGAAATACCCATATAAATTAGATGGGAGTTACTCTATTAAGAGAAGGGTATAAGGAGGTAATTTGGAATAAGGAGAAATTAATCAGACTTTTATTTTCTTCTCTTTCTTTCCTTTCCTTTTCTTTTCTTCTTTTCTTTTCCTTATTCTTTCTATTTCCTGGAAATTCACGCCGCCCTCATCCTTCTCTTATGTGCCTCTCTTCAACGTCTTCTTCTTCCTCTCTCACAAAATTCTTCTTCTCCATTGCTGCCTCAAATTAATTCGAAGGGTAAGTGTGTCTATGATAGTCAGGGTTTACGAATTTATGAATTGAATTGTTTTGGTTGATGGATTATTGAAAGTAGTTATGTCAATTTCTAGATTCTAAATTCATCGACGGTGGTTGCTAGTGAAATACCCCAAACATTAATTACCTTAATTAACAAGGAATTAATTAAATGAAAGAGTTTAATCAAAGAGTAAACATTAAATGGTAAAGGCTAATGAGCCAAATTCACTAAGAAATTTTATAACCTCTAAACATACATACATAAACAAATATGTATAGTCCAAAATAGGCACTAAACCCCACATAAAATAATGGACTAAAGAGGGAACATTAACAAGGAGAAATCAACTCCTAAAGATAATGTAACATGCATGCAACACATTACATGAAATAAGATCACAAATTATGTGAGAGAATTATATAGTATACTTTATATAATCACAATGAATAGTAAAATATACCAATTACTCAAAAACACAAGGAATACACTTTAATACAAAAGAATACACCTTAGGACAAGGTAACAACACATGTTACAACCTAACACGTGAAATAAGTCCAAAAGGTACAACTTATATGTCAATATTATAAGTGACAAAGTGAAAAATCAAAACCTTACAAATATCTCTTGGGCGGCAACATGTGAGAGGGAATCAAAAAGCAAAAGAAAATAGTGTTACAAGAAGGAGATTCTTAAGGCATAGAAAGTCTTCTCCTAGGGAACTCCAACCACTCACACTCTCTTACATCCATTCCTTTCATTTCTCACTTTCCCCTATGTTGTCTATGAACTCCTCCCTCTCTTCCAGCCGATTCTTCATTCTTCTTCATCCTCATTCACTCTCCATTGAAGAACTCCAAGCTTTAAGACTTAAAACATATGTTTATTCTTCTTTTCTCCACTTATAAACTAGAACAACACCAAAAACACCCTCATCTTGTCATTACCGAGATTTCCATCACTTTGGGAGTCCAAAAATATGTAGAAAGGCATGGAGAAGAACTAGCCAAGTTCAACCAAGTTTAAGGTATAAAAGATGCTCTAAGGTTCCATATTCTCCTTTGATTAATTATGGCTGAAATACCCCGTAATTAAAAACAGTGATTAATTAGGCTAATTATATTTTTAAAGGCTTAATTACACTTAAATAAATACGAGGGAACAAATCCCGAAGGAAACGGACCTTTAAAATGGTTTAAAAGCATAAACGAACCTTAAAGCGCGTTCTTCGAGGAAACTAGGAAAACACGACTTTAAGCGGGTCAAATAGATTCATAACAGTTTTGGTCAACTAAATAGTCACTAATAAATATTAGTGAAGCTTTAGAACCAATAAAATTAATTAAACGAGAAAATTCCGGAAAACGGGTTCCGGTTAGTAGGAACCGTAACAACCCGGAAGTTGTGGGGTGAGGATGCAAATAAACAAACTAAGTGTGTCCACTTTGCAAATAAAAATAAAAATGTGAGTGTGTGTGTGTAGGGGGCGGCCAGCTCTCTCTCCCATTCTCTTTATTTCTTTCTTATTAGCTAGAGGACAAATGAAATAAGTAGAAAAAGTAGAAAAAGGAAGTGGGGCTCTCTCTCTCTTCCATCCCTCACCCTCTCTCACGTACTCACCCTCCTCCTCTCTTCATTTTCTCCTCTCCTGCAATAGCCATGGAGTTTTGAAGAAAACTCACACAACCCACAACTTCTCTCCATTGTTGTGCCTTCATCCTTTGTCCAAAAATTATAAAAACCATACCGTTGGAATCCCATTGCAAAGGAGAACATTTTCATCCTTCCAAAAATCGAAAACGACCAATTTCATTTCGGTGGGTATTCTCCATTTGAAGATTCAAGTCCACCATTAGAAGCATCTTCACCTCCTTGTTACTTTGAGGTAAAAAGAATTTCAAAAATCCTTCCTTTCTAGCTCTCATTGGCATTATAAGGATTTTTAGTTTTGAACTCTTGGCTCCTTGTTGCTTCAGTCGATTTTGGCTACTTTTGTGGGCTAGGAATTCTACTCTCTTGCTATTCAAGAACTTCATTCATCCATTGGAAGGTAATAGCTTTTCTCAAACCCTAAAACATCTAAATTCTAGGGTTAGTAAAATGGGTGCTAAGTGTGTATGTGTATTGGTATGGGTTGCTGTAGCATTGCCCATCCTTGAATAAAAACCGAGAACAAGAAGAAGGAAAGAGGAAAAGAAGAGAAGGAAAGGAAAGAAAGGAAAGCTAACAAAACAAGGTAATTGTGCTTACCTTGAACTAACTTTATATGTAGTATTGTAACAGATTTTGAGAAGTAAAATAAGTAATGTGTATGATAAGGAGTAATGAGTATATTGGAGTATAAGTAGAAGAGCAATGTAACAGTTTTGAAGTTTTTAAATGAGTTTTAAAAGCTCGGGAAAACCATGGGTAGTATGTGTATGTGTGCAGGAATTTATGTTGTAGTAGTAGTGTTGAAATGTGTATAAAAAGTGTTGTGTAAACAGGTTGTGAAAATGAGCCATTGTGAGTTGAAACAGTGTGTGAGCAAAGTAAGAATTATAGGGGAGACTATGTCAAATTTTGTGTAGGAATGAGAGGACTTAAGTGTTCAAGAAGAGGAAGTAACCGAGGTGATAACTAGGTGTAGTTGGAGAGTGTAATGGGACTGTTTTGGTAGTTTAAAACAGATTTGAGAAAGGTTTAGGTAATGTGAAGAAATAGGATGCAAAGTAATGTATTTTGGATGCTAGGAGTAGCATTAGTTGAGGAAGTAATGGAGGTTAGAAGTTGAGTGAAAATCTGTAGCATAATAGAGGAAACGAAAATCTGTAGCATAAGTGAAATGGAAACTAGTATAAGTGTTGAGAAGAAGTGAGGAAAAATGTGTAAGTGAATGTAAGAATTGAGTAGTAAGTTGGTGGATGAACTAAGGTGATTTAGAGTGTTTAATTAGTGCTAAATCATGTGGGGAAATAATGGTAAAGATTGGGGAAGCAATGGGTAAAGAAAACACCCAAAAACAGATTTTAAAACTGAAGTACTGGGCCGGACCGGACTTGCAAGTTCGGTCGAGCCCAGATTTACAAAGACGGGAAACTTTCTGGAATCGACCGACCTTGCGACCAGACTTGCAAGTTCGGTCGGACCAGAAATTTCTCCCGTCAGAAACCTTCTGGAATGGACCGAACTTGCGACCGGACTTGCAAGTTCGGTCGGCCAGAAAAATTCCCGTAATGCAAGCTACTGGAATGGACCGACCTTGCGACCAGACTTGCAAGGTCGGTCGGGCTAAAATTCTCACGAAAGAAACTTACTGGAATGGACCGACCTTGGGACCGGACTTGCAAGGTCGGTCGGCCCTGGAATTTTCACACGATGTAGCCTACTGACTTGGACCGAACTTGCGACCGGACTTGCAAGTTCGGTCGAGTCAAACAAAAAAAATATGTTTTATTATATGATTATAGTTATCACATATATATATATATATGCCTATACAAAAATATGCATATATATGTGGTAGTACACCATGAATGAGGTAGTAATGGTAAGAAAGTAAGTAAATGAGTAAGGCAATAAATTTAAGAAGTAGTAAAGAAAAGAATGGTTTTATAACCAAGTAAGAAAGTAATGAAGTAGTAAGTATACATTGAAGGTATCAATGAAGGAGTAAGATAGATCAATAATAGACCATTGATCATACAACTTCATATATGTATAGGAATCGAATAGTGCACGTTGAAGGAACCCGGTAGTACGAAAACGTCGGTGAACGGTATGATTTCTTCATGCCCTGTATCCTAACTTGGTTACCCCGATTTGTGTGCTTATGTGATCACCAATAAGATAAATGCACGAATCGGACTTATATTGCACTTAACTGTGATTGAACTATTTTGTTCTTGTTGTATCTCCTGGAACAATTAGTTTGTATAATTCATGAAATGAACGAATGGAAATGAGAAGTATGTGTAAGTATTGTATACTTGTGTATTGTATGTATGTATGGAAATGAAGTACTGACTTCTACTAATTCCTAACAACCTAACTTCTAACTTGAGTAATGAGTAAAATGGAATGAGTAGAAGTCCTATATAGTTTTGGCCACGCATGAGGATAAGGAAACACAAGAGGTTGGGTCCGAATCCTGGCTATAATCTTTTCCATGGACCAATTCCCTTGAATGGGTAGCATCCTGGATTAGTGGGCCACCCCAAAGCCCGGTGGTGGGATGTAGTAATCCCTGCCCGGAGGTCATACCGACTTAACTGGAAGTAAAGTATGTAAGAAGTATTGTATGTGTATTGGTCTTGACTATTGTAAGTCATTGACCGGAAGTAAAAGAGTATTGAACACCCGATTAACCCGGGTGTGTAATGAAGCTAACTGGACCTTTGTATGTATTGGAGAATTGTATCTCCGTAATGCGGTGAGTATGGGTAAGTATGAATGGTTGACCTGAATTGTCTTCCTTGCATGTATTGTATGTATGTATGTATGCCTATGGAATGTATTGAATTGTATTGTATAAAGCATGTATGTATGTATGTATGAATGAAACGAACCGCATGCACTCGACCAATTAGTTGGCGTACCCTCGCTAGCACGCGGGGTATGCGGTTATCATATGCAGCGTAAGCTGACCCCCTAGGGGGAATGTTTTTACTCCACAGGTACCCGCGAGGCGTGATGGAAGGGTAAGGACGGGATGTGATTCTTTTTGGTAGTTAGTAGGATTGAAACGGTGTACTGAGTTGTACACGGCTAAGGCCTTTTTGTGTAGCCGGTGTACCATGTGGTACACCTTTTTGGATAATGAATACTTAATTGGATAGTCAGGAGAGGATATACAAACTCTTCATTTTTGGGAAGTAGTCTTGGAATGTAATTCGTATATTCGGTATACTCGGTAATCAAATGTAAGTAGGTATTTGGTATTGTAAAGTAAGTAGTGTGTATGCATTTTATTCTAATCATCAGACCGATACGGTAAGTAGTAGTAGCCTTGTTAACCTTGGATGGTTAACGGCGTTGTATCACCCGCCGGGAGTAGGTAAGTATTCCGCTGCGAGTAAGGCAATTATGGGAACGAATAGAGGATAATGAAAGGATTAGCGGCTGGGGTGTTACAATGGCCAACAATCTACACTCGTTTACACTTATTTTCTTCATATTTTCTCATAAAAAAATGAATCTTTATCTACTTCTGTAGCACCCCAACCCGAAATCCAACAACCTGAACGATGATCGCTCCCAATAAAACTTGAAATGCAGCGGAATAAATTACAACAACTGGGTGGTATTACAACGCCGTTAGCCACCCATGTGACTAACAAGGCTAACTCCAAATACAACTTACAAACGTCACGGTCTAAATACGAATACAATAATCAAGTAAAAACAAATAGCTGGAAATAAACTCCCATAGCATAATCTACCCCGCCTATGCTCGGTCGGGTAATCTCTTTAACTTCAGGTACCTGAAAAGTGGGGTGCCCCGAAGGGCTTAGCAAACAACGCTGGTATGAAAAGCGTGCAACCCACAAGCTACTGGGCCACACCAACTACTTTGTCGAATACATGCAGATCATTTTTTTAAAGCTGTAAACAAGCAGCATGCAATAATCATAACGAGTATCCACACAAGGACAATAAAGTCACACAGAACAAGACTTCAGAAGGTCAAGTTAGATGTTCTGTAATTGTTTGATAGTAGTCAGATCCTCACAATGGGACTG
This sequence comes from Limonium bicolor, assembly GCA_023374045.1. Classification (NCBI taxonomy): domain Eukaryota; kingdom Viridiplantae; phylum Streptophyta; class Magnoliopsida; order Caryophyllales; family Plumbaginaceae; genus Limonium; species Limonium bicolor. The sequence goes on from CM041779.1 coordinate 103,883,683, forward strand.
ACATGTGTATAAGAGCACATTAATACAGAGGAGGTATAGTGACCTCGTTAAACTCTATCTTCATAGAGTAAATTGGTCGGGTATGATAAACCCTTAGACGAGATGGGACTCTCGTATAAGTAGGTGGGTAATAATTCCCTCAGGAGATAACGTAGTTAACTCCTGTACTTGAAAGAGGTGGGTATCGTACCCTCGGGAGAAATGTAGCCTTCCTCCCAACTTTAATAATGTTCCGGTACTAACCCGGTGAGTAGACAAAGTGCACCCAAAACTTTCGTCGCGACGTATATTCAAATAGGAGTCGACCTGAGACAGGTATAACTCCTGTAACATGCATGGCCCGATACATCTGGGCTCCTCGCTTCTCGTAGCATAGAATTTGTTAGGTGTCACACAAGGACGTTAAACAAGAACACAATGGGTAATGTCAGTTATCACAATTAGAATAACGATGTTTGTTATAAAAGGAAGTTAGTGAGAAACTTGAGTACAAGTTCTCGGTATAATAATACATAGGTATTTAATCCACTAGTAATGTAGTGTTGTATGTGTGGTACATACACGTTACAGTTAGTGTCGTTCACGCACATAAAATAACACAACAGTGCATAAGAGTAGTACAACATTTTACATGCAATTATCTTGGTCGTTAATTCACACAACAGGTAGCACACAAGCCGGTGTAATTTGGTAGCAAGCAGGTTGCAAGAATCCCATACCGTTCACCGTAGATTGCAATTGAATATATCCTGGTCAACGTCTGGTCAAGTATAGTCCTAGAATAGGATTAACTGAGAGTGTTAATTTATGTTACTCTCGTATAACTATTCTGTCGGATCATGAAACGATTTCGTATTCGTTATTTCATGTGAGGTTTATTTCTTTACGCTTAAATAGATTCTTTAACCTCTTAACCTTATTGACAATTAAGGTATTTATATATTTCCAAATCATGTAGTCTTAATTTATAAAACTTATATTGTGTGGTAATTTATTTTAGAGTAAATTACTCAGAACCCCCTTGAGGATTTGGGATATTATAGTTAACCCCCTTGTGTTTATCATAATTATTGGTAATCACCTCAAGGTTAAGGTATCTTTGACTACGATGGCAGAAACTTGTAGTTGTGCTAGGAAGATTTTTGCTTCAAGACTTGATGAGAAATGCTAGGAAATTAACATAGAAATAAAGATAGAAGTTAAACCTCCATTAATGGACTTAGAAGCTTCAAAGGAAGAATATGAAAATGAGAGGAAAGACTTACCAAAATCCGGCTGCAAGGAATGAAGAGAATGAATGGCTAAGTGTCGTATAACTAAGCTAGGAATGAATGGAAATTGATTTGTTTAATTTAGACACCATAATGTGGCATGTTAGGTAAAGACTTGTTTATTGATTTGCTTTTGATTTTCAGGCTCCAAAAGTCCTTCAATCAACTACAGCTTTCGGCCATGTGAAGAGGAAGAAACAAGTGGCTTAAATCATGGAAGACAAGGTGGTAAGGTAAGGTAGGTAAGGGTGGTTTTCTTTTGATTTTTCAATGTTGAATTATGTCTCCCTTTCCTCTTGTGTGTACACGGTATTAAGGCTGGATAGAGGGTTGATTAAGTGTCTCCCTTGTTGTCATGATGTAACATGACATTATTCTAATCTTAGATCTACTTTTTCATTTTTAATCCTTACTTTTGCAAAGCTAATATTCTCTTGTTTTGTTGCAAGTTTTCGGAAGAGGGAGAGTCAATTTGGCCTAATATTCTCTTATCATAAAGTCACATAGCATGTGGGAGGATGAGTCATCCAATTCCATGACATTTTATAAGCTTTAAATGTTGAATTTATAATACTTTTTGGGTAGAATTTTGGCCCTATTAGTGCTACTAGTTTAGCACTGTATTTGATTGATTAAGATGGTCAATTCATCCCCATTTAATATTCCCAATTCGTGGCTCCTCAAAAACTTCAAGGTAATTGCGTAAAACGCGTTTTTACGGCACCCGAAAGTGCGTTTTTGTGCTCTAAGGACATTTTAGAAAATAAATTGTTCCAACGAGTTTCAAGTGTTTATAAACATTGTTTATGGTCAATTATGATATATTAAGGTGTTACATTGAGTTATATGGGGTTATATCAACTCATGACACAATTTCCAGGACTTCCGGGCTCCCGGGACCAAAACAGGAGCGTTAAGAATTTCCCCCGAGCACCTTGTGTTTAAATGAAAAATTGGCATTAGTATCCATTTATAAATATTTAATAATGGTCAACTAACCATTTGGAGTGAAGAAAACTAAGTTATACCAACTTAGAATGCATTTTCGGGGTTTCCAGGGCTTCTCGTGCTTTAAGGGGCGTGCGCGAGCACTCCCGACCACTTTGCGTTTTTAACTAAATATGGCCTAGGGACTATGTTTGTATAGTCATATAATGAGGGTATGACCATTTGGTTTGAGTTTAAAAGGGTCATACAAGGTCACGCTTAACGCACGTTTTAAGGCGTTTTAAGAACGCTCTTGTCGTTAAGATGTTTAGTGTGTATTTTTGACCTTTGATGAGTTCTTATGTTTTAATGATATATATATAATAGGCGTAACATACGTTGTTACTTTTGTTTACATGTGTATATCAATTTATTTTAGCATTTATAAATGCTTCGGTATTCGTAAAATACTTACGTTGCTCGTTTGTATAAATGTTCGTATTGATCTTTCCTTGTTGATGTTCTCTTTATTGAGCTTTTTATGTATGGAGTTTAATCCTCGTTAATAAACGTACATGAGTGTTTTGTACGAGTATGTTAAGATGTTTGTAAAATTACGCCTGTTAGCGTTTATGGTGAAACGACTATTTTTACGTAACGTTTGCATGCATGTATTTGCATGCATACGCGTAATATTATTTATGTAAACTTTTGCATGCGGGAATTAGCATGCGTATATGAAATGATTTATCCTTAGATTAATTTTCATTATCTAATGGTTTTAAGGTGTTATTTAGATTTGGGGTATTTCAACTTCCTTGTGGAGGCCAAAAATCAAAGCAAACCAACACCAATGGAGACTTCAAGGGTAAGTCATAAAAAAGGTTTCTAAGTGCCTTAAGCTACCTTCTATCATTAGATCTATACTAGATCTAATCATTAACCTAATCCTCTATAGTTGGCCGAAATTGGAAGAGAAAATCTCATTTGAGAGCTCTTAGGTAAATCTCTTTCCTTAATGAACATTTTGATGCTTTAAGCCTTTGGTTATGTTATGGAGTCTAAAGACCCTAACCTTGTGCCTCTTCCTCTTCTACATGTCATGGCTGTGTTTGAGTGAACCCATTTGGGTATTGTTGGGCTGAGAGCAAAGTGCTCAAAGGGGATGATCAAAAATCTACTTAAAGGAAAAGTGTAAGTGTAGACTTTGGAGTTCTAATCTATCAATTGAGAATTGTTCTGTCCAAAAATATAAACTACACCCTCATGTGTTAAAAGGGCCGAAAAGATCAAGATAAATCACACTTCGGAGCATAAAAGAGTAATTTCCACCTTAATGCTCATTTTAGTGTTTTAAGTGTTTTTAATTTGGGGGAATGATTATGGCCGAGAAAAAACAATGAAAATGGTCAATATTGACCTAATAATGAGAATAAAACTATATTTTCACATTTGGTTAGGTTAACATGTGATATAATGACTTAAATGTCAAGTTTATAAAGATTAAGGGCTTAAAATGTAAAAAGCCGAAAGTTTGGGGCTTGGAAAATATTGGCCGAGAGTTGGTGGGTATTAGTGGAAATTTATAGCATATTTTAAGTTTATGTTATGTTTGTTATATTGGCCAAATGTTTAGGCTTGCTTTTATGAGCTTTGAGGTATATTATATGCTATAAGAGCATAGGTTATGATATGGGTGGAAATTTGGTGATATAAGAGTAAAATTTATGATTTGGGTACACTTCTAAGGTTGTTAGACATTAGGAAATGTTCGATTAAGTTTAAGGGCAAAAAGGTACTTTAAATAACCTTAGGAGTTATTAATGATATGGGGTGATATAACATATGGTTGGGCTAAAGGCTGTAATGAAATAAAGTTGGGAGTATATTACAATAAAATAGCCAAGAGGGGTTACTTTGGTGAATAATACAAAATACAAGTTTTCTTAAAGTTAAGGAGTTAAATGAAAACCCTAGGAAATACTTGGGGTCATTTCGTAAATTATGGAAAAAAATATGGTCAAGGAAGATTATTGGGTCAAACTTGGGGGCCTTGACCAAATTATATAAAAGAAAATGTTAAAATTGGAATTTTGGAAGAATTTGGGAGTTAATTGTGAAGTTTAGAAAATATGGGGTCAAAGTGTAATTACTGGAAAAACTCGGTCAAGGCAGGGTGTGATGGTCAAAGTTGGGAAAACTTAGTGTTGACCAAATTGGAGAAAGAAATAATGAAAAAATATGATTTAAGGGAAGTTTAAGTAGTTATTTGTAAGTTTAGGAAAACTTATGGGGTCAAAATGTAATTTTAGAAAGATTGGTGTAAAAATCAAAACAGACCAACATGGGGTCTATTTGGAATATTTAGGGAATTTTAGGTGGAGTCTTTTATATTAAAAGATTATCAAAGGTATTAGGAATGAAATTGTAAGGTTTGTAAAATCATGTGGCCACTTTGTAATTTGAGAAAAATGGAGTGAAAAGTTAAGGAATGACATTAGGGGCTGTTCGGCAATACTAAGGAGTTGGAATGGCACCTTGGAATCAATTAAATAAGGAGTTGGGATTATAAGATATGAATTGTAATGAAATAGTAAGTTTAGATAACATTTGTGGGCAAGTGTGTAATAACCTCAAAATGAGGGATATGCCGTAAATTATAGAGAGTTAGGGATGAATGTAATATAAGGTTGAAAGATTACATGACATAGCATTAAGACTATGGTCATAATGTCATTACATGGAGTTAGTATTAATTATAGAAATTTTATAATTCATATGGGAAATATGAATATATATAAGGCATTATGGACTATATAACAAGGTTGAGGATTTAATAACTTAAGAGTGCTGGTTATATGGTTGGTAACCATATTAACTAGCATTAGATATGAGATATAATGTTATGTTAGTATGTGAGAGTAATACAAATTAAAGGATGTTTGTAACTCACATGGAATAATGGAAGTTAATATGAGTTAAAAGGATTTTTATAATCCATATAAGAGGGTATGGATATGTGAAGAATTATGAGTTATATATTATGATTGGAGAATTAGATGAAGTTAAGGTGGAGTTCAATGTAGAATGGGAATTACATAACCTTTAACATAAAGACTTGATATTATAGTATCAAGGGTTATACAAAAAATGGAATAATATCATTATAGGAATTATATTATGGATTACATAATAGTTCTGACTTGTATATTTTGACAAGTCAACCAAATTGATCAAAGAAGGTCAAGTTGACCAACTCACAAATTAAGTGGAAATTTAAATGTCAAAGGCTAATAATACTTAAAGGTCAATTATATTAGATGACATATAGTAACAATAACTATATGAATATGTATGTATATATAAATATATACTCATGGATAAAAGAGATTACATGAGAATTAAATCCTAAGTTGTAGTATAATACAACATGTTAGTTACTAACATAATTAAAGGATTAAATAACTAAACCCGAACTTGTTTAATAACCCGAGAAACGACGATTGATTAATCACGGGGTTAAATACCGGGGGGATTAGTAGCTACTCAAAATACCGAACATATTGAATTATAGTGTATTAACACTTAGCGATATCTTCCAGAGCTGAGTACATTAGAGGACGACGCTGCTAGGACGTTTGCTTGCCTCTCCATCGGTGAACGGTATGTTCTTGTGTGGTCCGATTGTTCCTGAGGATTACCTTGGGTTCAGACATGAATGTGTGATGCTTGATAAGAGAGATATGTGTGCTTTATTATTGCTATGTTTATATGAATTAATTGCTCGACTATCTCGCGTTTATTAATTGTGCGTGAACGTCTTTCGGACTGAGGCAATACTAAATATGAACTCGAATCGAGTTATGAATATTGGCTAAGGAAGCATTGCTCACAAACGATTAACGTGATACTTCATATTATCCTTAATCATCCAAGGTAATTAACTTAGGCAGAGGATTGGCAATACCGTCCTCAAGAGCGTATGTATTCAAATATGAAAATGACCTAGATGAAATCTAGGTACTATGTAAGACCTAAAAGCCAACTATGTGGAGAATATATTCACTATAACCTAAGATTAGATCTTAGGTAAAAGGATTAATCAAACTTAATCACATGGTGAAAGGAATTGTTATATGTGGGGAAATCCAGGGGAATCACTGATTACATGGTTGCGCATTGTAATCACTAGAGAGGATTACCGAATCAAGTCCACTCGTTATGGAAATCCAGCGAGCCACATTTAATCGTTAGTCGGTGGGCACTGCTGTTGCTGCATGGCTACGGCCGTTGTAGACGCCTTCACAAAGGTAAAGAGGAAATCCAGAGGTCTTCAGATCCTTGGTCGGAGGGCACTACTGTTGGTGCATGGGCCACTGCCCAAATAAACATGGATTACCGAGTACATAAACGGGCTATCTCAACACGACGCCTGTCAAGAGTTAATGAATTCAAGATTAAATAAATGAGTAAACTCACACTAGTTACAAGTTAGTACGAGACGTAAATAACACTCATAAATGTGGATAATGGATGTAAGGGGCCTTGTAGGCCGAATAAACGGGAACCGTTCAAACGAAACAACCCTCATATCATTATCTTACGAATTCATTATTATTTGCTTGTATGCATAATTTATATGTGGAACTGTGTGTGCTATATTTGGATGAACCGTTGAATTTTTATTTATTACATTTACAGTTTCTTTTGCTATATATCTGTAAAATGGAATAGCATGTAAGTGAACCGCATGACTACTCGACTAATTAACTTAAGAAGTTTAAGGGTTTATTAAGATTACACCTTAGCATATTCGGCGGTTGTACTGAGTCCTTATGGCAAACATATTACAAGTGCTTGATCGAGACCAAAGCCAGAGTGCGGGATACTTTTGGGTAGTTAGCTGTAAACTACTTTTTCATTATGTTGTTGTATTATACTTTCAGATATACGGTTGATGTATAAGCAAGTGGTACGGTTTAGACTGCACACGTCTTTTGGGTCAACGTTGTACTTTATTTTAGACTATCTCTTGATCATCACAGCGTTGTTGGATGATGTATGGACGTATTGGAAGCCTAGTTACTCACATGGGTGAGTGACGACGTTAACACCCGTGTGCGTAAAGTGTTTATATTTATTTCCGCTGGAATGTTCAGTTTAAGTTAGACTAATTGTGTAAGTAAGTGGTTAAGACGCGTTTACGAGTTAGTGGTGTTACAAAAGTGGTATCAGAGCGGAGTACCGCTTTGATGTCAAGAGATAGTAGGATAAAAACCGTGAGCATAGGATTTGGGAATATGGGAAAACGTATGTGAGGTCGTGACCTAGAAAGGTCTTAAGAATGAAGAATGCATGAAAGTAGTAGCCCTTGAGGCTCTAGATTACTGATTAACTATGAACGCGGTATGTTACCGATGAAAGGTATAACCCGCAAGGGGTGAGGGGAGAGGTAATGATGGAGGGCTAGGCATGTCAGAGGGTGATGGAGGTCCTGCACACCCAAATAACGTTGAGACGGTAATAGCCGCTCTCACTCGTTGGGAGCACATCCCGGGGAATAGCAATGGTACCCCACCCGCCACTGCCCGTACCTCGAGTGTCACCTAGAGAGGCAATGAAAGAAAAGCGCCAAGGAGATGGAAAATTCTTTCTACTCGGGAAGACCCGGTGTGGCTGCTAGATGTTGTGTCATCAGGAATGAGAAAAGAACTTGTAATATGGAAGATCACTTAGGGCCAGAAGGTCCTGATAGCAGCATGCTATCTAAAGGACGCTACCTATACGTATTAGCAAGTAACAGTGAACCCTTCTTAGAAGAGGGATAAATTCCTTAGGACAACGGGGTTGACCTGCTAAGCAGGCAATGTAACCCTGTCCGGTTAACTAGAGGAAAACACTAACAAGTGCACCTAAAGAATAATGGGATGGAAAATGGAGTCTAAGGCAACTGTCAAAAATACTTAACAGTGGTGGCCACGAATCCGGTTCCACCGGTTCCGGTTCCGGAAAATGTGTATTCGGATTCGGAACCGGTTCCAAGCGGTTCCGGTTCCGGTTTCGGACTCTGTATTCGCTTCGGATTCGCTCAAATCAACGGTTCCGACCGGTTCTATAGCGGTTCCGGTTCCGATCGGTTCCAACCGGTTCCGGGGCGGTTCTGACCGGTTCCGGAAAGATTCGATCGACTCTAGTTTCTTCGTTTTAACTCCGATTTTAGATCCGTTTGCGCGCACACGTTGCTCTTTTCGTCCACTTTACTCCTAGCTAGGTTATTCCTCAAGTTTATAGTCTTAAATGTGTAAGAACCAAAGACTTAAATTTTTGTATTGAATTTGCAAAAATTAAAGAGCAAAGCGGATTTTATTATATGATTCACTGCCTCGTTAAAACCTTGTTAGGTAAAAACTCATTGGGAAAACCCTAATAAGGAAAAAGAGTACAACTACTAATAGGTTACATGATTTCAATTTGGAAGTCTTAAAAGATTACATGGAAAGAAAGTAATACTAATACATTCTAAAAGATTACAATACAAAATAGAAGTCCTAAGTGGTGTTGTCTCCATTCATCTCGTACCAATCATCATGTTGCCCCTCGTATTGCAATGCGTGTGCTTGGCATCTCAGCTCGGCTAAGTCCCAATCATACTTCTCAACACAAACCTTGATTGAGTCCGATGCAAGGCTTGATCTCTTTTCATCCAACACTCGTTTGCCCGCACTAAACACCGACTCTGAAGTAACGGTTGATGCTGGAATTGCTAGTATATCTCGAGCTATCTTTGCAAGGATGGGGAACTTGCCTTCATGTGCTTGCCACCACTTAAGAACATCTATATCACCATCATCATCATCAAAACTAAAAGTGAAGTTAATGTAATCATCATAAGTACAAAATCCCGAACCCGATTGAACTGATCTTGGTCTTTTCAAAATACTAGAAATCAAAGTACTTCTTTTGCTACCGGCGCGTGGTGGTTTAGAAGAGGAACCACTACCACTAGCAGAAGAAAGCTCATCCGGACGGTACTTTGAAGTGTACTCATCATGTAGCTTTTTCAAGGCTGCATTAACTTTTTCTACATATTGTTGAACATAACCATCATTGGGTGGACCTCCTGGAACAATACTATAATAATAATCAAGCAATTTTGTTAGACCATCCAATTTTATTTGAGGATCAAGAACAGTTGCCATACAATAAATCAAAGGAAATTCATTGAAATAGTTAAACCATTTAGACATCATATCATAAATAACACCACTAACCTCAGCAACATTTTTGTTCTCATGCAAGACATGGAAAATACTAATGCATTCATTTATGACAAGATGCACATTAGGTTCATAAACTAATGAAAACACCTTAGTTGCACTGTCAAAACATTTTAAAACATTATGTATGACATTAGCCTTTACCCAAAAGTCCGCACCCATTAATTCTTGATTTTGTTGAACAACCATAGTGTTATACAAACTAGTTAAAATGGATTGGTGTTTCTTAGTCTTAACTAACAATTCATATGTGGAGTTCCATCTAGTGGGGTGTCGGGAGCAAAATGACGAGGACGTAAACCGGATTCCTCACACTTTTTTTTGTACTCATTTTTAACAAGACCCGATTTTCTAATTTTTCTCATGACATGCCTAAGTGGCTCTAGTGTGGAAGTCAAGTTAGATAAACCGTCTTGTACACACAAATTCACAACATGAGCACAACATCGAACATGCAAGTAATCACCATCATGCAAGAGTATGAGATTCGAATTAGCTTTTAGATAATCTACACACTTAACATTGTTCGAAGCATTATCTAAAGAAATTGAAAATACCTTGTCTAACAAATTCCACTCAGATAATACTTCAATAATTTCTCAGAAATATTAAAACCGGTATGTGCATCATCAAAAATATCAAAAGCAATAATACGCTTCTGAAGCGTCCAAGAACTATCAATCCAATGAAGTGTAACACAAATAAATGCCTCATTAGTAGTAGATGTCCACATATCACTAGTTAATGAAACACGACCATCAAATGCTTTCATCATTTCCATAAGTTGGTTTCTAGTTTTACTATGTTGTGCAAAAGCTCTATGTTTAAGCGTATTCCTAGGCACTCTACTATATTGTGGTTGTAATGTGGTGCAAACAAAGTTTTCAAAGTAAGGACTTTCACCAAAATTAAATGGTAACTGTTCAGCAATCATAAACCTAGCCATGACATCTATCATTCTTTCTCTATCATAATGAAAAAAACCTGAACCGGGTTGTCGTTGGTTAAACCCGGTGAGCATAGTTTGACCACTCGTACCGCCCGCCATTGCCGCCGTATCCTTGTAGATCTTATGCGTCTTCATATGTTTTGCAAAGGTTCCGGTTCCGGTGCCCAACGCCCATGCAAGTCCTTTGTGGCAAATATTGCAATGTTGCTTGTATGTCCCGGGCATCTGCGGATCTTCTTTCTTTGTGAAGTATGCCCACACCCAAGAAGCTTGTCTCGATTTTGTTGGAGCGGTGGTGTTGTCGGCATCATCATCTTCTTGATCATCATCTTGACCAAGATTGTGAGCATCGGATGGGGTAGAGGATGTACCTTTAATTGTAAAAAAATTTGATTTAGACTATAATTAAGATAAGAATGTAATTAAAATTAAAGTTTGTATAAAATAAGTTGTAACTAATATTAAAACTTACCAAATGGTGGTGATATTCCCGGTTGTGTTGCCCCCATGTTTGTAGATCCGTGCTGAGAAATTGTATAGCTTCCACCTTGCGGGAGTGATGAAGGTGAATAATGTGGATGTTGTTGATGTTGATGATACCCGAATTCCATCTCGTCGATTTGGTCTTGCTCATCAACTTGAAAATTTGGATCGATTCGGAGGTTGGAAGAAGGCATCACTTCCTTTCCGGATCTCCTCGGCATTGCTAGAATGTGGGAATGGAAAATGGAAAATTGAGAGCTAATGTGGGAATTGAGACTTAGTAGCTAGAATGCTTAATAACACTTAATTGCACAAGAAAATACTAATAATAAGAGAGAGGAAGAGTAGGATGAGTTGTGTTGGTGAGAATGATGATAAAATGGTGTATTTATAGGGGTTTTGGGGCAATATAGCCGTTTGGCTTTGTTTAGAGCCGTTACGCACATAAAAAAAAAAGAGCTGTTGGGAATCTGGGCGGTTCCGGTTCCGGTTCCCAACGGCTAGTTTGACCAACGGTAAATTTGACCGGTTCCGGGGCGGTTCCGGTTCCACCGGTTCCGATTCCGGTTCCACGGTTCCGAATCCGACGCGAATCCAGACGGTTCCAGGCGGTTCCGGGCGGTTCCGGTTCCGGTTCCAGTTCAGTCCCGAATCTCAAAACTTGTATTCGGATTCGATTCGCAAAGGGGCGGTTCCGGTTCCGAATCGGTTCCGGCCCGGTTCCGGTTCCAATCGGTTCCGGGTAGATTTGCCGGTTCCGGGTAGATTCGGATTCGGTGGCCACGTCAGTGGGACAATAGCACGCGGAATTAATGACCGCCTAAAAGTCTCTCCCGAAAGGGACAACTTCGAGTCTATACGATTCTGAAGGTTCAGGAAGACTTGACTTGCATGATGCGACAACTACAAGATCTTGCGAAGCAAAACTCACCAAAGTTGCTACAACACAGCACCTCAGAATGGAGTTAATACTAAATTACTGCGATAAAACGTGTGGAATGAGTGCAGGAATAAGATGGTATCAAAGAGAATAAGACCCTCCTCGATAGGGTTAACACCCCGATAAGGGAAATTGGTACCTAGGGCAACAAGAAATAGGCCTGAGTAATCAAACCACAAAGACCCGAAGGGGCAACAGAAGAGTTAACGAGACCAACAAGTGCAAAGGATGGGAAGAAGTACCGCAGCTGACACACACCGTATCGATGGCTCAGCCTGCATGCGCACTTGCCACAACAACTGCTACGATGATCATCGTACTGATAATTCCGCCTGCATTGCGTACTTGCTACAGCAAGTGCTGCAACAATGATCCAAGTATGGAAGACCGTGTAGACCAGAAGGGCATATTACCAAGGCTATGAGTAAACCGAATTTTCGTATAAGTCTACAACATAAAGAGATAAGAACTACAACTTGTCATAGAAAAGGGTCACAAAACCTTAAGACATGAGGGATATAAAACCTCGGAAAGACCCGATTGGTCTGACCGTTGTAAATTAAGAGGAATACGCCAGCCAATAAAGAATTGGACCAGATTAAATGTTAATAAATCTCCAACGGAGGCTTATAAGCCAAGCACCAGAAACCTGTACCGGCATATGATGCCAATCATTATCGGTGAAAAGTGTTCAGCCCCTAGGACAAGCACGACCATATGTAGGAATTTCACAATACTCCGTGGATAAACCACCGTCAATGACGATTGTAAAGGAACAAGGAACTGAGATGCACAAGCTATGACATAAGTTAGAACACATCAAATTAATCGGATGAGGGATTAGACACGAGTACTCAATATAATAACCCATTCCCAAACCTTAAAGAAAATCATAGATAAGATATGGTCACATAACGATAAGGGCCGATGCTATGCCCCAAAATAGCACACACCGATGGTGTTGTGGATTCTTGTAGAAGGAAGGACACATTAGTCCTCGACAAGATTGAGATAAAGACCAAAGATGTTACTGAACTCCGGTAAGGAGAGCAAAAAAAATAAAGAAGCTAATTCATAAGTCACCTTGAGGTCGGCAAACACTGTAACCTCAAAAGGGAAGACTGATAATTTTATACCACAAAGCTGGTATTGTTTAAACCGACTGCAACCGTAAACGCTAACCGGCGTTACCTATTTAATTCATTAACACCCAAATATAACATTTAGAAAGGAGTGCTAGAGCCAACTAAGATCGAACATAGTATTGTGATGGAAGTATATAACTATAAGAGTAGACACCAAGTCTAAACACCGTAAGGCATAGGCCTAAGAGAAAGTATCTGTTATACCACTAGAAGGTCACAAGTCTATGAGAGCGCAAGTATCGCCTCCGACAACCTATCCAATAGATGCCATTAAAGCACCGGTACCTGCAACAAAAGTGATAAATGGCGAGCACTGATTAATATCAGACTGTTAGAGGACTTCCATAAAAAGGGAAACATGAACCTTTATCAAGGGGTCCAAAACTACAACAAAAGATGTAACCCAATTGAGCGGATAAAATTTGAAGAACTAGAAATTCATATCCTAAGCGGCGTAAATAGCCTACAAACAAGCAAGAGCATAAGACCGTGAATAGAGCATTAAGCCTCACTCACAAAAACCAGGCAGTAAGAGCCTATGAGCCAGAACATAACAACCATGTAAAGCCATGACACAAACAACTGCAAGAAGGGGGCTTATTAAGCCATAGACCAACTATAATCCATATAAGAGGGTATGAATATGTGGAGAATTATGAGTTATATAATATGATTGGAGAGTTAGATAAAGTTAAGGTGGAGTTCAATGTAGAATGGGAATTACATAACCTTAAACATAAAGACTTGATATTATAGTATCAAGGGTTATACAAATAATATATCATTCAAGGAATTATATTATGGATTATATAATAGCGTTGACTTGTATATTTTGACAAGTCAATCAAATTGACCAAAGAGGGCCAAGTTAACCAACTCACAAATTAAGTGGAAATTTAAAAGCCAAAGGCTAATAATACTTAAAGGTCAATTATATTAGATGACATATAGTAACAATAACTATATGAATATGTATGTATATATAAATATATACTCATGGATAAAAGAGATTACATGTGAGAATTAAATCATAAGTTGTAGTATAATACAACATGTTAGTTACTAACATAATTAAAGGATTAAATAACTAATCCCAAACTTGTCTAATAACCCAAGAACCGACTATTGATTAATCACGGGGTTAAATACCTGGGAGATTAGTAGCTACTCAGAATACAGAACATATTGAATTATAGTGTATTGACACTTAGCGGTATCTTCCAGAGATGAGTACATTAGAGGACGACACTGCTAGGACGTCTGCTTGCCTCTCTGTCGGTGAACGGTATGTTATTGTGTGGTCCGATTGTTCTTGAGGATTACCTTGGGTTCGCACATGTATGTGTGATGCTTGATAAGAGCGATATGTGTGCTTTATTATTGATATGTGTAACGACCCAAAAACCACCCTGGTTGTGAGACCATTACCTGCCGCGTGTTTACTACCTAAGACACACAAAGCTACACTATCAAAACCCCAAATAGAAACAGATGTCTCTTTATTAATCAAATAGCAATTACAAAGCTTGTTCAACCGTGTACAAAGCAAAAGCCAAACTTTCAAAGCGAAAGCGCTTAAATACAAAAGGTCCTCAAAGCCAAAAGTACAAATACAAATCTGAACTCAAAAGCAAAAGACAGAAACAGGGACATCCTGCCCAATGCTAAAACCTGCAAATCAGACAGATATATGGGTGAGCCAAACTACATCTCAGTAGGTGATAAACTTCATCAGCTGGGCATGCTCAAAACAGATACTAAATATAAGCACATACTCCCTCCGTCCCAAGTTGACTGTCCACTTTACTATTTGGATGGGTCGTTTGACTTCAATATTTAACATATAAGATAATATATTTTTATAATTTTTTTTATAATGGAATCCTTATGTGAAAAACTATATGTTGTAAAAATTATTATTTTTAAATTATTTTATCTTATATATTTAATATTGAAGTGGAAAAGTGTGCCAAAAAGCAAATGGGACACTTATGACGGGACGGAGGTAGTATATACTTATACAAAGCTTAGCAAATCAAAATCAGAGGTTAAGTGGAAAAATTTCAAAGCAACAGAAATCCAAAACAGAATGGAGCTAAGCGATGTCAAATAAACCCTTAAGTTGTAGTAGACAGATCAGAAGGCAGAAGCTTTGCAAATCAAAAACTTCTCAAAAGACGGAAAGCACATAGCAGACCGTCACAGATCAAGTACAGACAGAGCATAAAGAAACACATCACTTTACAAACCAGAGGCTTTAAAAAGACATAAAACACACAGTAGTCTATCACAAATCATAAACAAACAAAACAGACGGAAGCAGAACCATTTACAGAACGGGGAAAGACACCCGTAAACAGAACAGGGAAAGACACCCGTGAACAGAACGGGGAGACACCCGTGAAAGATTAATAAGGATGTCCTACGCAGCATGCTACGGGATAGCTAGACCCAACCATCCACGGCTCAGGCACAAAGAAGACTAGGTCCCAAAACAGAAGCTTAACAAACCAGAACATAAGGTGTTACAGAGCACAAAACCAAATCACAAAGCCTTAAACACAACAAAATAGAAATCATAGCTGAAACAAATGTCTTTGACCAGGACTAGCAAAATACGAAAGGGTCAAACCAAAGTCGAAAGGGGAAACACACTTTCAGAGTAAATAAGAGGTCAAAAGCATACTGAGGCTTTCGAAACAAAAATATACATAACCACATGCTAAAATATGTCAAAATAAATAGTCCATACTAAGAGGAACATAACGCTACAAACGGTGATCAAAACAGAGCTCAAAGGAAGAAGTTATGCAAAATCAGAAGGTTATCCGAACTAGGTCTGGCAAAAAAGGAACGAAAACGAATATACGACCCGAAACATGACACGATATTAGCAGGTATAGGTATTTAATTTTATACACGAAACTATTTTTGTGTCGTGTATCGTATATACATGATTTATTAACGTGTCGTGTACCGTATCTAATTGTATACATATCGTGTATACACGAAATACTTGTAAATAATTCATGTAGACGTATAATTCGTGTACATGTGTAATTCGTGTATAGACGAATAAATTTCGTGTTACTTATTTTTTTTCATTAATTCAAGTAAATATAATGTTTTGGTATTTATTTTTATACGTGTTAATTATTTATTTCATTAATTCGTGTACACATGTGATTCGTGTACACATGTAATTCGTGTATACACGAATAAATTTCGTATATTTCGTTTCGTTTACAGGTATTTTGAATTTCGTATTCATATATAGAATTCCATACACGAAAATATTTTCATGTCGTGTATCGTGTATCTTCATGTAAATTTCGTTTCGTGTATCGTTTCTATGATTTACACGATACGAAAATACGATTTGACAGGCCTAATCCGAACATGTACCAAACTGCAAAACAAAACACGTCCAGACATGTGTCCGGACTTACACGTCCGAACATGTGTCTGGACTTGCAAGTTCGAATGCACACTGATAAGTGTCCAAATGAGCATGTTTTATGGGTGTAATTCATATGTTACATTAGCACTTTTCTTGCTCATTTCTCCACTTTGGTTAGTTTTCCTCTAGTTTATGTTTTATTGGTTGTCTTACATATTTATTGGTTAAACATGAGGAAAACCAAGCTAGGAGCAAATTAGACAAAGAGACGAACGCATAAGCGCAAACGGATCTAAAAACAGAGTTCAAACGAAGAATCTGGAGTCTGTCGAAGTTTGCAGAACAAGACGAGACGAGAATACACACGTCCGCAACACGGACACAGACTCGGACACGCGTCCGTACCACGGACACCCACACGGACACGACATAAAAGCTTGTCCGCAACGCGGACTCAAACACGGACTCAAAATACAAGGGTCCGTACCCTGTCCGTACCCCAGACGCGCCCCCGGACGCACTAAAATGTGTCCGCAACGCGGACTCAAACATGGTCAAGAATGATAAGTGTGTTCGTACGCGGACTCAAACTCGGACATAAACAGATCTCACCAGGACAAATGTGTCCTTAAGCGGACAGAAACGCGGACGTCTCACGTCCTGATGAGCCCAAATCCGGACACAAATCCGGACACGTGTAAATGACTGTGTCAAATCCAGAAATCACGCGAGTGATAGATCTGCACCGCCTTCACTGTTTTTCCTCATTTGCGGCGCCTACAAACATATCGATCTACCTCATCAGCAATATCAGGCGTCATATTCCTTAATTTCTTCACATGTGCTCCAGCCTTGTCCTCTTCCCCCTCTTTACCTCTATATAAACCCACTGCTTCTTCATCAATTCTACACAATCGATCACAACTCAACGCTCACCAAAATTCACTCTCACTCCATCCAAATTCCATTCTCCATCCATACATCCACATTCCCACTTCATTTCCATCATTTCCCATCACCAAATAAGCCTAACTCTTCCATTTTCCAGAAAACCAGACGAAGAAGACGATTTGCACAAAACCAGGCCGTGTCCGCGTTTGTGTCCGCACAGCCCCCACGCGGACAGGAGATGTCCGCGCTTGTGTCTGCGTTTGTGTCCGCGTGGCCCCACCCGGACAGGACCAACTTGTACCTGTTTTGTTCATTTTCTTCGTTCTACCTATCCATCATCGTTTTAAGGTCGGCATAAACACAGAGACAAGCCCGGAAGCGAAACAACTCTCCCCAAAATAGAGTTCTTTCTTTCCTTAAACTTTACTCTGTTTTAATGTCTCTCTTTACTCTATGTTTATTTCTGTCAATGTCTGAGTAAGTTTATATTTGCGCTTGGGATGGGTGTTTGACCCCAAATAATTCAGACTTACTTATAATATCGAGTTTGCTTATAAATATTTGTTTTGTCTCTCTAAATTATTAAATGCTTAAGAACTGATCATTTTACGCATTTACGGTTTCTTTTATTTTAATGATTTTGTAAATTTGAGAATAGACCACAGAGAGAGACAAACGTTAGATATTATATATCCCCTTAATTAGCTGATAAAATCCATCGTTGTTATTAAAAGAATTCTTGCTTAATGCTAATCAATGATTTTAGACTTTTTCTGCTAGTAAAAAGTCTATTGAATTAATTAAGAGTTGACCTTACCTATGCTTTAGGGAGGCCACAAGATAGATTTTTAAACAGACAAATAGAGCAAATTAGGATTATAATTAAAGTCTGAAGTATATTTGGGCGATTTCACCTTCCTTAGCACATTTTCTATCCATTCGATACACAGCTGTTTTAATAAAGCTTTTAATTGTTTTTATCTGTCCAACCCAAAAACACCAATATTGTCACTGGCTAAACCCCCTTTTATTTACTGTTTATTAAATACCAAAACTAGGAAAATTGAACAATTTCCCTGAGGATACGACACTTGTTATACTACTCCAACTAGGTGTACTTGCCTATTAGTTTGCTATAAATCTATATATAATAATGTGTAGATTTTGCTCAACAAGTTTTTGGCGCCGTTGCCGGGGAGGCAACCCGGATGAAATTTTCTTTCATTTGCTTTTATTTTCTTTTCATTTTCAGGTTCTCTTTAAATTTTGTTTTTGCTAACTCTTAACCCTGTTTGTAGTATGGTTGCTTCCAGTGTCTTATGCAGGTGCAACTTCATGTCTACACCGCAATCAAGCTACGCTACTTTGAGGCTGAAGCTCAAGTGTGGGGTGGAACTCCTATACCGCCAGCAAAAACAATCTCAGAGGAGTACTAGTTTCTTTAATTTTGCTTTTACTTTGCTGAATTCTGCTATATAGCTCCTGTGCTCAAATGTTTATTTGTGACCTTTGTGTTTTCTCTATTTATCTACTTACCGAAAAGGTCTTCTGAAACCTTCCCTTGTTTTTACTGGTGAACAATGAGGACATTGTTCAATTTAAGTGTGGGGGAGTGCCTTTTTCGGTGAAATTTTGTGCTTAAAATGATAATCTCTCTGCTTATCTTGCGTTTGTCCAAAAAAATTAAATTATGGACCCTGCTGATGTGGTTTGTTCTCTTTATGAACAAATACTATTATGAATTGTGGGATAAATGGTACAAAATTTTTGATTAATGATTGCTCTTGAGGAGCGTTTTTATGCGGTGTGACCAAATGATCTGCAATGGTTGGATTTTTATTGCTCAGGGGTTCTTTTTTTTTTTCTCTTAGGGATTGCTAAGGGGTGCTTCTCTATCCAAAGGAAAAAAAAATAACAAGGGACTTGCGAGACACCATTGGTAACCAACAAAGAGAGTTGAGTGTTCTTAAATACAAAGGCTTAATGCCTACATATTATCTTCTCATCTCTTATGCAAAAGTGAAACAAATTCATAAATCTTTTTTTTCCTTTTGTTTTCTCCTCAATACTCGTTCTTGAGAGAAGTTGGTCGTGGTAAAAGTTCTCAAAGTCACCTAAACTGAGAAGGATTGAAGCACTCCGGATCATACCCCGAAACTCTAATTTTTATTTTTACCCTGGGCACACATGTGCCACCAGTAGTTGATGGATCACACTCCTCAAAAAGCTTAAGATCATGAATTGTTCACCTTCTTATCCTACCCTTCATAATAATATTTGTTAGTATTGAGCATTCCCTACTTTCTTGGGTACATGGTTTTGCTTGAGGACAAGCAAAAAGGTAAGTGTGGGGGTGTGATAAGTGTCCAAATGAGCATGTTTTATGGGTGTATTTCATATGTTATATTAGCACTTTTCTTGCTCATTTCTCCACTTTGGTTAGTTTTCCTCTAGTTTATGTTTTATTGGTTGTCTTACATATTTATTGGTTAAACATGAGGAAAACCAATCTAGGAGCAAAGTAGACGAAAAGACGAATGCATAGGCGCAAACGGATCTAAAAACGGAGTTCAAACGAAGAATCTGGAGTCTGTCGAAGTTTGCAGGACAAGACGAGACGAGAATACACACGTCCGCAACACGGACACAGACTCGGACACGCGTCCGTAAAACGGATGCCCACACGAACACGACATAAAAGCTTATCCGCAACGCGGACTCAAAACACAAGGGTCTGTACCCTGTCCGTACCCCGGACGCGCCCCCGGACACACTAAAATGTGTCCGCAATGCGGACTCAAACATGGACAAGAATGATAAGTGTGTCCGTACGCGGACTCAAACTCGGACATAAACAGATCTCGCCAGGACAAATGTGTCCTTACGCGGACAGAAACGCGGACGTCTCACGTTCTGATGAGCCCAAATCCGGACACGTGTAAATGACTGCGCCAAATCCAGAAATCACGCGAGTGATAGATCTGCACCGCCTTCGCTGTTTTTCCTCATTTGCGGTGCCTACAAACATATAAATCTACCCCATCAACAATATCAGGCGCCGCATTCCTTAATTTCTTCACGCGTGCTCCAGCCTTGTCCTCTTCCCCCTCTTTACCTCTATATAAACCCACTGCTTCTTCATCAATTCTACACAATCAATCACAACTCAACGCTCACCAAAATTCACTCTCACTCCATCCAAATTCCATTCTCCATCCATACATCCACATCCCCACTTCATTTCCATCATTTCCCATCACCAAATAAGCCTAACTCTTCCATTTTACAGAAAACCAAACGAAGAAGACGATCTTCACAAAACCAGGCCGTGTCCGCGTTTGTGTCCGCACAACCCCCACGTGGACAGGAGATGTCCGCGTTTGTGTCCGCGTGGCCCCACCCGGACAGGACCAACTTGTACCTGTTTTGTTCGTTTTCTTTGTTCTACCTATCTATCATCGTTTTGAGGTCGGCATAATCACGGAGACAAGCCCGGAAGTGAAACAACTCTCCCCAAAATAGAGTTCTTTCTTTCTTTAAACTTTACTCTGTTTTAATGTCTCTCTTTACTCTATGTTTATTTCTGTCAATGTCTGAGTAAGTTTATATTTGTGCTTGGGATGGGTGTTTACTCTGTTTTAATGTCTCTCTTTACTCTATGTTTATTTCTGTCAATGTTTGAGTAAGTTTATATTTGTGCTTGGGATGGGTGTTTGACCCCAAATAATTCAGACTTACTTATAATATCGAGTTTGCTTATAAATATTTGTTTTGTCTCTCTAAATTATTAAATGCTTAAGAACTGATCATTTTATGCATTTACGGTTTCTTTTATTTCAATGATTTTGTAAATTTGAGAATAGACCACAGAGAGAGACAAACGTTAGATATTATCCCCTTAATTAGCTGATAAAATCCATCGCTGTTATTAAAAGAATTCTTGCTTAATGCTAATCAATGATTTTAGACTTTTTCTGCTAGTAAAAAGTCAATTGAATTAATTAAGAGTTGACCTTACCTATGCTTTAGGGAGGCCACAAGATAAATTCTTAAACAGACAAATAGAGCA
The DNA here is from genome assembly GCA_023374045.1 of Limonium bicolor. Taxonomy (NCBI): domain Eukaryota; kingdom Viridiplantae; phylum Streptophyta; class Magnoliopsida; order Caryophyllales; family Plumbaginaceae; genus Limonium; species Limonium bicolor. The sequence goes on from CM041779.1 coordinate 103,905,035, forward strand.
AATTAGGATTATAATTAAAGTCTGAAGTATATTTGGGCGATTTCACCTTCCTTAGCACATTTTCTATCCATTCGATACACAACTGTTTTATTAAAGCTTTTAATTGTTTTTATCTGTCCAACCCAAAAACACCAAGATTGCCACTGGCTAAACCCCCTTTTATTTACTGTTTATTAAATACCGAAACTAGGAAAATTGAACAATTTCCCCGAGGATACGACACTTGTTATACTACTCCGACTAGGTGCACTTGCCTATTAGTTTGCTATAAATCTATATATAATAATGTGTAGATTTTGCTCAACACACACCGGGTTGAAAATCCAAAGGCATCCGAACATCTGTCCGAACTTACAAGTTCAGACAAAGTCTGAAAGTTAGCAAACAAGGTGTCCGGACTTGTGTCCGGGCTGACATGTTCGAACACAAGTCGAACAGTAAATCCAGAGCCGTCCTCACACCCCGTATGAACTTACATGTTTGAACAGAAGTCCGGACATCGCAAAAATCACAAAACCAGAAGCGTCCACGCATGTTGTCCGAACTTACATGTTCGGACACATGTTCGGAAACGGCAAAAATCCCAAATTCAGAAGCGAAATCATACATGAAGCAAAGCTCACTCCATTTTTATATACACAACTTCTCGTATCAAAATACTTGATCGAAACACATCCCATGGGGGTTTAACGGAGTGAAACACAAATAAAAAACAAGTCAAAATCACTACAAATCAGATAATCAACAAACACATATACGGAAACAAAACAATAATCGGAAACCCCCGTGGGTGAACATACGCAACCAAATCCATCTACCACCTACCTCACATCCGAAGAAAAGCAAATCTCTAAGGACTCTACGAAACGCTCTCCTCGAATCTTCACTCGAACCACGAACACTCGATCGAAATGACGGAAGACCAACACCGGAAAGGAAAATGGCGAACAACCACAAATCCCGAAATCCCCAACTTGAGATCTACAGACTCGAACAATTGCACCACCAACGCCAGAGCACTCGAACAATAGATTTACAGAGAGGAGGAGATAAGGGAGGAAGAAGCAAAGAGAGGTGAAGGTTTGTAGAGCGGAGGTTTGAGGGAGCTAGGAACTCGTGAGGGAAATGATAGGAAAGTGGATGAGGGAATAAACGTGAATATTGAACGAGGAATGAGGGGGACATAATAATATGGAATGAATGACTCTCTCCTTCCTAACTAATAAATAAATAAACCAAAGGAAGGAATTACAATCCCTCCTTCCTTCCAACTTAAGAAATTATACAACAATGATATAAGCCCACTAAAATAAGGTAAGAATATCATTAAGCTCCCTTTGTGAATCAGAAATAAAAGAAAAAAATATGGTGCATAACACTATGTATATATGAATTGATTGCCCGACTATCTCGCTTAATAAATTATGCGTGAACATCTTTCGGACTGAGGCAATACTAAATATGAACTCGAATCGAGTTATGAATATTGACTAAGGAAACATTGCTCACAAACGATTAACATGATACTTCATATTATCCTTAATCATCCTAGGTAATTAACTTAGGCAGAGGATCGGTAATACCGTCCTCACGATCATATGTATTCGAATATGAAAATGACCTAGATGAAATCTAGGTAATGTGTAAGACCTAAAAGACAATCATATGGAGAATATATTCACTATAACCTAACAGTAGATCTTAGGTAAGAGGATTAACAAACTTAATCACATGGTGAAAGGAATTGTTATATGAGGGGAAATCCAAGGGAACGACTGATTACATGGTTGCACATTGTGATCACTATAGAGGATTACCGAATCGTGTCCACTCGTTATAGAAATCCAGCGAACCACATTTGATCGTTGGTCGAAGGGCACTACTGTTGGTGCATATCTACGGCCGTTATAGACGCCTTCACAAAGGCAAAGAGAAAATCCATAAGTCTTTGGATCGTTGGTCGGAAGGCACTATTGTTGGTGCCCGAGCCACTGCCCAAATAACACATGGAGTACGGAGTACATGAACGAGCTGTCTTAACACGACGCCTGTCAAATTAAAAATTAAATAAATGAGTAAACACGCATTAGTTACAAGTTAGTACGTGACGTAAAAAACACTCGTAAATGTGGATAACGAATGTAAGTGGCCTTAAAGGCCAAATAAACGGGAACCGTTCAAACGAAACAACCCTTGTATTGTTATCTTACGAACTCGTTATTATTTGCTTGTATGTGTAATTTATATGTGGAACTGTGTGTGGTATATTTGGATGAACTGTCGAATGTTTATTTATTGCATTTACAGTTTCTTTTGCAATATATCTGTAAAACGAATAGCATGTAAATGAACCGCATGACAACTCGACTAATTAACTTAAGGAGTTTAAGGGTTCATGAAGATTACACCTTAGCATATTTAGTAGTTGTGCTGAGCCTTTATGGAAAACATATTACAGGTGCTTGATCGAGACCGAAACTGGAGTGCGGGATACTTTTGGGTAGTTAGCTATAAACTACTTTTTTATTATGTTGTTGTATTATACTTTCGGATATACGGTTGATATATAAGCAAGTGGTACGGTTTAGACTGCTCACGTGTTTTGGGTTAAAGTTGTATTTTATTTTAGACTGTATCTTGGTCATGACAGCGTTGTTGGATGATGTATGTACGTATTGGAAGCCTAGTTACTCACATGGGTGAGTAACGACGGTAACACCCGTGTTAGTAAAGTGTTTATATTTATTTCCGCTGCAATGTTCAGTTGAAGTTAGACTGATTGTGTTAAGTAAGTGGTTAAGGCGAGTTTACGAGTTAGGGGTGTTACAACTAGTGATTGCACGTGACCCCTGATTGTGGTTAAACGTGGATCTCATGTACGCTACTATGCTCGCTCAAACTATGTTGTGTGGATGATGACCGAGTGTTCAATGAATTACTTTTCTGGATGGTGGATTGTTTTTATGGATAGATGTGGAAACTAGGATTATAGATTATTGGAATCTTTGGTGGAATAAGATGCGAATATTATCTAGACCTTGTAATGTTGATTGGGGAGACTTTCACTGGGTTATTTGTACACATTGGTACATTGAGATTTGAACATAATGCGCTGCGACCATTATATCGCAGTTTAAGCTTTATAGATATACTCGTGGCCAGAAGTACGCTTAGAAGGGTGTGCACACTTAAGGACTTAGAGTGAGGTGGAATTCAGTTTTGCAGCCTTACTTTGTTAGGTGTCCGTTGGTGGAATTTGTGGCCCCGTAATTGGATGTCCGTTGGGGGAATATTATGGGTTACCGGTGAAAGGATCCCACGTATTGGATTGTATTGTGTTGGTGGTTTCGTAGATGTATTTGACATTGATCTATGTTCGACTATTGTGTGAAGTTAAAACTCAATACGTTCTAAATAAAATGAATTTTACATTGCAAAGTAGATCCCTTTTATGTGTTGTTGTGTATTTTCTGATCACATGTATTTATGACAATGGCAATGGGATTGGGAATACGTCACCACCTAGTAATAGATGTTAGGCTGGACTACTAGTTGAACTTAACGTTATTGAAAACTGGATTAGTACCACTGATGTTATTTGGTTGAGATTTTGTCTTTTGAAGTGTTTTTGAATTGTGGTGTAGCCTTAGCACCCATGGGTATGGGTGTGGCGGTAATGCCTCGGATTGTTTTGTTTTTCTCTTTGATCGTATATGAGTTGGTTTATCATTGAATAACTGCTGAAAGTTTCCATTATTGAACCATTATTGTCATTATTAAACATGGGTGTCAAAGGAGCTTTGATATTGATTTTGAGGTTTTGGACCTGTCCGAACATCCGTCCGGATGTGCAAGTTAGGACAGGTCTCGAACATAAATTGGTTTTTTGATGTTTGTGGTGTTCGAACATCTGTCCGAACTTACAGCATCCGAGGATGAGTCCGAGTGTAAGTCTCGGCATTGACCCGAACTTACACGTTTGGACGCATTTGGATCTGTGTAAGAGAATTTTATCGAAACTTGCATCCGAAACTTCCATGTTCGGGCAATGGTTCGGACTAACCTTCGACTTGTGTCCGGACTTGGACATGTTCGGACATTTATACCTGCGCACTCGGCCTATGTCGGAACTTACAAGTTTGGACACAAGGTCGGACACAATTCAAATTTTTGTTTTAAGGCTCGTTTGGCTTCTGTTTTTCAATCCCTTTGCGGCGTTATTTCCCTAAACCTTTGTGTTATATATTTTGGTAAAATCAGGGGTGTTACAATGGATGTAGACTACTAGACACCTGTGGGGGAGCTTGACATGTGTTCCACCTCTAACCTTGAAGCCCCTCTTAGGGATAGAGATCCCCAACATTATCATAGTGTAGGAGATCTTAATGGTTGTGCGCTTGATCCTAGTCTCGTGTCAGCGGTTGAGAATCATGCACCCAGTGGGCCTAGGACTTATGCTCGTCGTAGACGTAGATAAAATATGATTTTTGTTACATTTTGTAAACTACAGGAGTTAAGGACTCTATAATTAGCATTTATGCATTCCACCTTGTAAACAATGGTTGTTGGTGTATGTTTCAATTTATTTATGGCTTTGTTCGGCATGAATTTTTTGCGGTTGTTTTGTAGCTATTTTGGTCTGGTTGTTTTGACTGGTTTTTTTTTTTGCAGCGTTTTGCTGGTTGTTTTGTGATGGCATATATGTGGCTGTTTTGAAAACTACTGTTTGGCAGTGTGGTTGTTTCATCCGGCGTTTTCGAATAAGTTAGTTAAGTCAGTTATGTGCAGTGCGTTACCGATTTCTGTGCTACAATTACAAATTATATTACATTTTAAAATAATTTATTGATAAGTTGTAAATAAAGAAACTACTAACAAATATACAGATTAATATATACATAATTTACTAACTAGGAAGACAACAAATTTTTATTACAATCAATTTTTGTTAACATTTATATTAAGATCTATACAAATAACTTCACTATTATAAACCATAATTTTATCAATGGATAACAACAATTATAACTATACATAGTTTTAACCCACCAGACTACTTGTTCACATTTGAATAAAAGGAAATTATAATAATTAATTAGTGAACTTTATTAATATTTACATCATACAAAAAAATAAATAATTTAGTTGATAAAAAAATATGGTCTATATATTACTATATGTACATATAATTAAATATTCAGGTTTTTGTACTTTTTTTTAATAAAATAAAAATACTACCATTATAATGTGGTGTTGGTAAATAATTTATAAAAACTACTACTCAATGACCTTTTTATAAATACAAATAATAAGAGTTTTTTAAAATTAGTTAATTTATTCTCATCAATCGCTACAATTTTGCAACCCAAACTTAAAAATAATAATATACACGGTGTTCATTCTCTTCAATACGGTAATATAAAATTACAGTATTCATTCTCTTTGCAGTATAAATTACTGGTTGTTTTGTGCTGGCATAACTGTGACTGTTTTACAAATTGTTGGTTGACAGTGTGGTTGTTTGGTATTTTTGCCAAAAATACCAACTCAGGACATGTCATATATATACCACAAAAAAACCATGTCCGAATGAAGCCTATGTCATTTCTATTATGTTTGTGTTGAAGTTGTGGAATATAGCAGATACTAAGCAAAATGTTTGTGTTGAAGTTTGGAAATATGCATAAGTTTTGAGTAAAATAAGTCTTTTGATGTTTGATAAATATTGACAAGTTTTATTTTGCTCAATAGTGGTGCTACAAGCCTACAACACTTGAAAAGAAGTGTTTTGAACTGTTGAAATCGTCTCTTGGGGAGACAAAACATACTATAATTATATATATGAATCTACACTTTTGGTATAAGCATACTGTAACTATATATAAGTGTTTTTAATAGGTGAAATCGTTTTTTGGTATAAACATACTGTAAATATATATAAATGTACACTTTGAATTATTATGTTACTGAAATTGTATTTAGTATACAGAGTAATGTTAAACTGTATTATAAATTTACAATACCTATACTTTGGTATATGCAAACTACAACATTGTAATCGTAGCATAAAATGGCTAGGTAAGAGTGATTGAAAAAAAAAATTCACATTACCACAAATTAAAGAGGAAGAATGAATATGTGAAAAAATAAATAAAAATAAAGAAGAGGAAGAATGAAAAAGAAAAAAAGGGAAAATTACATCGCCCACCCTGTAACACCCTGGATTTTGCCTCAAAACATAGGAAATGAAATAACAAAGCTAACGGTGAAAACGGCTTTAAAAACGGACCCCAAACGAGCCCTACAGAAGCAAAACAAGTCTGGTCCGAACTTGTGCCGGACATGGGAAGTTCGGACACAAGCCGAGACATTTAAACTGTAGAAATCCAACTGTCCGAACTTGTGTCCGGACATTGATGTTCGGACACAAGTCGAGAGTTGAAAGGATTGAAAACCAGAGGTGTCCGAACTTGTGTCCGGACTTAGAAGTTCGGACACAAGTAAGTTGGAAAAGTCCGAGAAAAACAACGTGGCGTGTCCGAACTTCAATGTTCGGACCGAAGTTCGGACACACCTAAACAGAAAGCTTTTAAAACTTTCGGGGCCTGTCCGAACATGGATGTCCGGACGGACGTTCGGACAGGTCCTGAAATACACCCAAAAATGTCAAAACAGGACCAAATCAATACCAAATTAATCACAATAACTTTGCAACAGAAGAAAGGCCATTGTAGTAACTCCAGTACTTCAAATAACAACATAAATGCCTCTGAAAAGATCTCTTAAACAATAAGTAACTTCCAACATATCCAAGACTTCATAAAGACTTAATCGAGTAAAACACTTTAACTAGATAGCAGCGGAAATAGCAAAATCCACAAGGGCGTTACCGCCACACTCTAACAAAGAGTGCTCAGGCTTAAACCACTAATCAAAAACAAAAACGTTTCCAAAACTGATAAAACATAGCCAATCCAAAACACAACTCAACTTGTTCAATGTAGCATTTATTCAGTCGTCCTAAACTATGTGACAGCGCGTCCCAAACCCCAATTCAGCCATGAGTACCTGCGATCATAAAACAACAATGGAAAACGCGAAGGGATCGCGCAAATCAGTGAAACTGAGTAAACATTGTCTCAACCTGTAAAATACATTTTGAAACCCATTTACATTTGCAAAACATTAACTCACACCATAATAATAACCAGCTTTACCAACACCAAACCACCATTGACAAAACATTTCAGGGGAGAACTTTCCAGGAATCAAATCAATGGTTTACACGGACGACCCCAATCCGGGTCGCAATAATTAGAATCCCACCTCACTCTACGTCCTTAAGTGTGCACACCCCCCAGAAGGTAACTTATGACCCAAAGGAGTAGATCATTAGAGCTTAACTGCAAGTAATGTCTGCAGGCAAAAGTAATAAGAATATCCACGGGGTACATAGTACCAATAATTACACGGAGCGCCATAAGGCACCAATAGTTTACACGGAGCACCAGAAGGTACCAATCAATCCAATAACCAATTCAAGGAAAGTCTCCCAAAACGTTTATCCCAAACCTTTCGCAAATCATCACACCAGAAAACACACGGGGAAAATAAATCCCAAACTTCCACAATCTCAAAACCACAGTAAATCCAAATCATTAATCATCACAAAACACAAAGGGGTAAGAATGTTGAGCACAACATTTACCTGGATACGCTCACAGTCACCGAATTACTCAGCTAGGTCAGCAGTAACGTCCGTCAGAGAAGTCGGAGTCTAGAATACAAGTAGAACACAATCAGATACTACCCAAAGACTAGCAAATTATTCATCTAATCTTACCAACGGATTCCCCTTACCCTTCTACCAATTCCGGCACCAGAGAAGCGGCCTAACGACGTTGGAGAGTAAGAGCGTGAATTCAAAAGAGTTTGAGAGCTTGAAGAAAGAGAAGGGAGTTGTGACGGCGTATTGAAGAAGAAGGAGATCGTGAGATTAAATAGAAAAATAATTATTATGATAAGATAGAAATAAGTTAATAAATACATTTGATTTTAAAAGGAGAGAGAGAACTGAGAAATAGTTTGTAAAATAATAACAACAGTAATATCAATCTAAAAATTAAGTAGTTAAATAACTTTCAAAAGTCATGGAAGGATCTAGATTCTGAATCAAGGAAGTAATTAAATATTATCTGATTACAATAATATAGAAGGAGAGCTAATTGATCACTAGTAAAGATTGGGAAGGGTTATCGAAATAAATAGGTAGAGGGATAAATACACAATAGCTGTATAAATAAATTAGGAAGAGGAAATTATTCTAGGAAGAAGTAAAATCGAATTGTATTCTTGAACATAATAACGCTATTTGAAACGGATGAAAATATATCGATATATATATATATATTGCTTCTCTGGGCCTTTATTAATCTTACTCATATCATTCCCGACTATATACTAATTTAATCCTAAGCCAAATTTCACGGGTATTTCACACCCATGACGTTTGGCAAAATTACACAGCCCACCCACGAGGTTTGAAAAATTACTTTGCCCACCCATGTGGTTTCCACAATTTTACATCCAACAACTTTTCTAATATTTGATCAACTTAAAATATGGTTAAATGATATCCAAATTTGATGAAATTTTACATGGACGATATTAAAGTGTTATATTTTGGTAAAACGTGAAATCCAACGTTTTTTAAGCTCACATATGATCCGTGGGACCCGATGAAACATGAGACATGTTTCATTGGGTCCCACAGGTCATATATGACCTTAAAAAACTTTAGATTTGGCATTAATGGTGGCCACGGGTCCGGTTCCACCGGTTCCGGTTCCACCGGTTCCGATTCCGGAAAATGTGTATTCGTATTCGGAACCGGTATGGGCGGTTCCGGTTCCGATTCCGGTTCCGGTTCTGAAATCTGGATTCGCTTCGGATTCGGTAAAAAAACCGGTTCCGGCCGGTTCCGTCCGGTTCCGATCGGTTCCGACCTGTTCCGGAGCGGTTCCGGAAAGATTCGATCGGCTCTAGTTGTTTTGTTTTAGCTCCAATTTGAGATCCGTTTGAGCACACACGTTGCTCTTTTCATCCACTTTACTCCTAGATTAGTTATTCTTCAAGTTTATAATCTTAAATGTGTAAGAAACAAAGAATTAGAAATTTTTATTGAATTTACAAAAATAAGGAACAAAGAGAATTTTATTATATGATTCACTGCCTCGTTAAAACCTTATTAGGTAAAAACCCATTGGGAAAACCCTAATTAGGAAAAAGAGTACAGCAGCTAAGAGGTTACATGATGTCAATTTGCAAGTCTTAAAAAAAGATTACATGGAAAGAAAGTAATACTAAATTACTAATACATTCTAAAATATTACACGGTAACTTCAACCGGTTCCAGGACGGTTCCGGTTTCGGTTCCACCGGTTCCGGTTCCTATTCCGGTTCCCGGTTCCGAATCCGACGGCGGTTCCAGGCGGTTCCGGTTCCGGTTCCGGGCCCGGTTCGGGCCCGAATCTCAAAACATGTATTCGTATTCGGAACCGGCTGAGGCGGTTCGGTTCCGGTTCCCACCGGTTCCCGACCGGTTCCGGTTCCAATCGGTCCCGGGTAGAACCGCCGGTTCCGGGTAGAACCGGACCCGATGACCACCATTATTTGGCATTGAACAAAAATATAACACCTTAGCATTGTCCATGTAAAGTTTCATCAAATTTGGATATCATTTAACCATATTTTAAGTTGATCAAATATTAGAAAAGTTGCTGGATGTAAAATTGTGGAAACCACATGGGTGAGCAAAGTAATTTTTCAAACCTCGTGGGTGGGCTGTGTAATTTCGCCAAACGTCATGGGTGGACGATGTAATTTTCCCAAGAAAGAAAAGAGGAGGAGGAAGAAGAAAACAAGCCCAAGCCGAGCTCTTTTTCTTGGAGAAGAGGCAAGAGCCTTCAGTGACCTTAAAAGTGTCTTCATTCGAAGTCCTTCCATAACCTCTGCTATCTATTCGATCTGTCTCTGTTCCTCTCCATCTAGAAATCTAGCTCTAGCAATGGGACAAGGAAGCTCCGGCCTGAATCGTCAGGGCCTACCGGGGGACCGGAAGCAGGATGGGGAGAAGAAGGAAAAGAAGTACGAGCCAGCGGCACCGCCGGCCCGAGTGGGCCGCAAGCAGCGGAAGCAGAAGGGGTCCGAGGCGGCCGCCCGGCTCCCAGTTGTAACGCCGCACACAAAATGCAAGCTCAGGCTCCTAAAGCTTGAGAGGGTGAAGGATTACTTGCTTATGGAGGAGGAGTTCGTCACAAATCAGGAAAGGCTCAAGCCACAGGAGGAGAAGACCGAGGAGGACCGATCCAAGGTCGATGACCTTAGAGGTTCACCCATGAGCGTTGGGAATCTCGAGGAGCTCATTGATGAGAATCACGCAATTGTATCTTCGTCCGTGGGGCCCGAGTACTATGTTAGCATCCTCTCGTTTGTCGATAAGGATCAGCTTGAACCTGGGTGCGCCATTTTGATGCACAACAAGGTTCGAAAGATCTATTCCTTTTGTATATTTGCTGAGTTAAGGTTTCGCTACTTTCTATATTTCGGATTTGAGGGGGTTAGGAGAGCAAATTTCATGTCAGGATTTGAGAATTAGGGTTTCATGTGAGTGACTGACCGAAATTGGCCCTATTTGTTGAATTTGAGTACATTTAGTTATAATTTTGGGTGTTTTGCGAGGAAGTTATAAGTTATAACGTCCTTCAATTTACAGGTTCTCTCTGTTGTTGGAATTCTCCAAGACGAAGTTGATCCAATGGTGTCAGTGATGAAAGTGGAAAAGGCTCCTCTTGAATCTTATGCTGATATTGGTGGGTTAGATGCACAAATTCAAGAAATCAAGGAAGCTGTTGAGCTTCCACTGACTCATCCTGAACTCTACGAAGATATTGGTATTAGACCTCCTAAGGGAGTCATTCTTTATGGTGAACCCGGAACTGGGAAAACCTTGCTTGCGAAGGTTTGTTTGCGTGTGTTAGCCTCTACCTATTTTGTGTTCCCTGTTCCTTCTTTGTATTCTTTAGGTGTGTGAATTGCTAAATTGGGTACATAAACTTCTCTGAATCTTTTGCGTGGGTATTGTTTTATGATGAATTATTGTTGCTGAAAAGGGAAATTCATATTCTTTTGTCCAATCCTTGAAACCCAGTGCCTGTTAAAGGGGTGAGTATCCATTATTCTTGATGCATCTTCTGGCCATCTGCTGAAAAGAAAAATTCACTGTCTCCAGGTTTTCTCAATCCCCTTTGAAAGGGCAAAAAGACAGTCCGCTAGAATATTGAATAGCCATTATTCTGAAATATAGAACCTTATCTGCCCTTCTACATCTGGTTCACTCTTGTTGGTTTTCTTCCAAATTATTGGAAGTTTTGACAGTAACAAGTAGCTAGCTTTTGCTTTCAGCTTTAGATCCTTAGGCAGGTGATTCAGAACCTGTATAGTAAAGGCAGCGGGGAAGTTTGCCAAGAGAATAATGAGTTTTTTATTTATAAACTGAGGTGTGACTCAGAACGTTTGTATTCATCCAGTTGCGGTTAATGGAAGCTTGAATATGAGGGGGGGGGGGGGGGGGGGGGGGGGGGGTGCTATATAATGCTTCTCAACTCTCCTGAGTGACACATGTCCCTTTTGTTAGTGCTTCTGACTTTTTCTTCTTTTAGAGTACACTCTGCTGTCAAGCCTTATGTCCTGCTTTGCATCTGCAGGTCTGATAATAAGGCTCCCAGGTGATTACCAATATGGCTTAGCTACTGCCCTAAAGTTCTATATGAGCTTTCTTTAAACCTTATTGATTGCCCTTAAGCATCGTCAGCACTATATAATTGGCCTAAATTGGGACTTCAGGATTGGAGTTTATTCATGTGGACGTTCTATGTTTAATGTCTTGAAGTGGCAGATCCAGCAGATATTTTAGATCTATTGCCTACTGATATGTGCAAATGTATGTTTTTTTTCTTAGGCTGTTGCTAACTCAACATCTGCAACCTTCTTACGTGTGGTGGGAAGTGAATTGATCCAAAAGTATCTTGGAGATGGTCCAAAATTAGTAAGGGAGCTGTTCAGAGTTGCAGATGACCTTTCACCATCTATCGTTTTCATTGATGAAATTGATGCTGTTGGGACGAAAAGGTAAAGTTAGAAGCATAAAGTGTTAGCTTAACGTATTGCATACAGAGAAGAGAAGGTTCTTATCAACTAAGCTCTGCAGGTACGATGCTCATTCCGGTGGTGAGCGGGAGATCCAGAGGACTATGCTTGAGTTGCTGAACCAGTTGGATGGCTTTGATTCAAGAGGAGATGTTAAAGTGATCCTTGCTACAAATAAAATTGAAAGCCTTGACCCAGCTTTGCTTCGTCCTGGTAGAATAGATAGGAAGATCGAGTTCCCTCTCCCTGATATTAAAACAAGGAGACGCATTTTCACGGTAATCTATGACATATCATGTTAGTATGGTGTGGTCCGCAAGTTTTCCTGATCACCCTCAATACTTTTGTGCTTTTAAAAGTATTCAATTCTGTTCTTACAAATCCTGTCCGTTGGCAGATCCACACTGCCAAGATGACATTAGCTGAGGATGTTAACCTAGAGGAGTTTGTTATGACCAAGGACGAGTTTTCTGGAGCTGATATCAAGGCTATCTGTACTGAAGCTGGGTTGCTTGCTCTAAGAGAGCGTCGGATGAAGGTATGACTTAAGATTTTAATCATCTACTCTTTTATCATATAACCACGTTGAAGGTCTTCTTCTATAGTCTTTGTACAATCTGCTCTTAGTCTCATTTTTTGTGTTGCTCTTGGATCATACTCGATTAGGCCGAATATGTATGTAGCTTCAATGTCTTGTATTTCACTTTAGATATGCTTTACTGTTATACCGATAGTGTTCTTACAATCTTGTATTGATGGGGTTTAGGGGGTGTCATAGGTGAACTCTGCTTGGTATAATAGTAATTAGTCGACGCCCTAATGTCATCGTCCCTCTCTTGTGGGTTTCATATTTTCTTTGATCTGTACACTCGCTTGACATGGGGCTATTTGGGCCTACTAGTACTTGATTGTGTTTGGCACCCTCGTGGTTTATGCCCGGGAAAGTTTTGGTGAGTGGTCAAAGATGATGTTCTGAAGGTAGGTTATTTATACCATGCTTAATATAACCTATAATAAGGATGCCCAATGAACTGTCTTATCATCAACTCCTGCATTGCATGTATGGGCAGCAATATGCGTTTTATCTGCAAATATATATGAATGCTTATTTTGCTCTCATCGGGTGAGGTTCCATCATCTCCATGCTCTGTTAGTATGTGAACTCTGCTTTGACTTTCTTGGATCCAAATGAGCTTCTAAACGTTCTTGAATTTTTGAATCAGGTGACCCATACCGACTTCAAGAAGGCAAAGGAAAAGGTGATGTACAAGAAGAAGGAAGGCGTTCCAGAGGGACTCTATATGTAAGGAACTGTTTTGTGGTCCCATGGAGGGGAAAGGGAGGCCGACAATATTTCCTCCAAATCCTTTCGATGAGCTATCTGATGATCCTTTTTATTAGGTTACAACTTCCCGAGATTCAAAACAGATATGGGTTCATTGTTTTTGCATATTGTGTTACGATCTTACAGCCTAATCAAGGGTGCAAGTATTTCAAAATAGAGTACATTTTGCTGAAACTCATCCTGCGTGGTATGTCAAGTGCTAGCGTTGAAAACGTTCTTTTGCGCCTTCTTGTCTCATGTAGAATTGAACTTGCACTATGTAGCACTAGAGGGAGGGAGAGAGAGAGAGAGAGAGAGAGAGAGTTGAAAACGTTCTTTTGCGCCTTCTTGTCTCATGTAGAATTGAACTTGCACTATGTAGCACTAGAGGGAGGGAGGAGGGAGGGAGAGAGAGAGAGAGAGAGGGGGAGGAGGGGAGGGAGAGAGAGAGAGAGAGAGAGAGAGAGAGAGAGAGAGAGAGAGGAGGGAGGAGAGAGAGAGAGAGAGGAGAGAGAGAGAGAGAGAGAGGAGAGAGAGAGAGAGGAGAGAGGGAGGGAGGGAGGGAGGGGGGAGAGAGAGGAGGGGAGAGAGAGAGAGGGAGAGAGAGAGAGATGTGGCAAAGCTAGAACCAGCTATTTTTTACTTTATCAAGGTTGAATGGCCGTTGATTTTATAAACCAATACCAAAGTCTGTCTTCTAAGAGGTGGAAAAGGGATAGCAGGACCGACAGAAAGATTGAAGGTGGAAAATGTAGGTAATGTTATATAATCTCTCCCGTAATAATTATCTAATTTTATGCTAAAAATCATCTACTCCCTCCAATTTTTTTTATTTATACGTAGTTTTTGAGTTGATACAGATATTAATAAAAGCAAAAGGATGAAGTATGTATATTTTGTATTTTCCTATCTATCTGATAGTTAGTTTTATATTAAATACCAGGGATTAACATGGAAACTAGTGCGTCAAAAATCTAAAATAGTAACTTATAATTTAGCAAGGAGGAGTAGGGGTATAATGAATAGGAGAGAGTAACTATACTTCCACACATTTTCATGTAGCCCTAAAGAAGAATTTGTGTTCTCCCTTTCCTGTTCACCCTCAAAACTTTCTCCCCTTTCTAATTCTGGATGATTTTCTTGAAAACACCTGCAATCATCATTGCACGGCTGTTTTACCCTATTAAAACCACCACAAACCATTTCTTCTCCTCCACATATTGTGACCAAATCCTTTCCTTCTTTCGTATATTTCAATCTCAAGATTACACACCACTGTTTCACTTTCAGATCTCACCGGTGTTCTCGCCCTATTTGCATGTTTTCTATCATTCTAGCCGCCCACCCTACTGCATTCTACACCGTTGAAGCCATGGGTGAGAGGAACCCTGTGCATTTTATCGGGTGGCTCTGGCCATTCTTGAAGCTGTTCTCATCCCGCCCTTCTTCTTGTTTCGCCCCGTTCGTCTCATCAATCTTCATTAAATTTCATAGCTCTTTGTTCTTCATTTTACTTTTTAACATTGAATGTGAATAACGTTCTGGGCTCCTGGCTTACATGCGACCGGTGTATCCTTGCTAAATGGTACTCCCAAACTCCTCTAAGTTCCCTTGATATGCGTGTCCATTTCCAATGGCTCTTGGGTGATTTCAAAAACTTCATATTTTGCAAGGTGGGTCCAAACCTATTTGTTAGTGAATTCGAATTCTTAAGTGCCATGCATGCAGTATTGGTTTGAGGCCCATGGTCAATCGACTCCATCCTCTTCGCAATTCAAAGGTTAGACCCCAAAATCCCTTTTGACAATCATATCTTCAAATGGGTCCCAACATAGGGTCTATGACCTCCCAAAAGCATACATCAACCCTGAGCTTGCTAAGGTTATCGCTAATAAGGTTGGTTACTTCATGGGTATGTTAGAGGATACTTTGTGATTTGACCTTAAATGCTTATGAGTTAAGGTTCTCATCGACATTCAAAATCTATTTTGTCACTCCTTACCACTCTCTATTGGTGGTTTGAATCTTGTATATGCTATTATCTATGATGGGTTACTGTCTATATGCTCACAGTGTGGTCTTCTTACACATCTTGCTCGTTTCTTCCTAATGATATTTCATCTTACTGGAGAAGATTCTCGTTTTGGTTCAATTCTGAGTACTTCCTCTCCTGCACCAACCCTCTTGCTTCCAAGAGTTGTATGACCCTCATTCGCCGAAAATTGGTGTTGCCTATGATCTTTTTAGTAAGTCTCAGCCCCTTCAATGCCTGCCTTTGTCTGTCCAAAGAGCACCCTCGAACTTAGTGGTCATTGAAGGCCCCCTTTTGCGCCTCAACTCTGTGCTCCTATTTCGTTCATCACAGGGAATGAAAAGGAGGCATTGCTCCTCTCTGGGTAGATCTTCTTCACCTGATCATCTTGAATTATGCCTAGAGAACAATGTTGTCAAGCGAAAGAAACTGATGCATAGATCAAGCCATGGTCTCTTCTACATGGAAGTTTGAGTTTAAGTTTTGGAAGTTCTTCACAGGATTGGAGTCTCAATTTTCATGCAGCCCTAGGACGCCACCGGGGCCGCACACCATCATGATCCTTCAAGCCTCTAGTTGCATGAATGGAGGTGACCATGCAACTAGGCTTCGGTCTCCATGTGATTGTTTAGTTTCCTCTGGCTACGTGTCAATAAAGTTCATGTTTTTCTTAGTTAGTTCTTTTGTATTTTGAAGGATGTTTTTGTTGTGCCCCTAGGCTAGTGGGGTTGTGGTTTTGGTTGTGTCATGTGGACTTCTTCTTGTCGCGTCCCACCTTGCGGCTGGGCTGTGCCCGTGTTACCGCAACAATATTCTCTACAAAACACTTGTTTAGAGTAGTGGTTTGTTTGTTGTTTAGAATCATTATGCATGTTTTAGGTTTAACTGCCAGCAACACTGTTACAACCATGTAATTTCCATTAATGACTTAAAAAAAAAGAATAGGAGAGATTAGCACTTTACGATACGTCAGTTCTCTTGTTGTTTTTTACTCTGTAAACTATGAATCATGGGTACATAGGTGTTTTGCTCTCAAGTTCTTTAGAATGTAAACTGGCTCTTTACTCGTGGGAGCCTGCCAGGGCCGGAAGTAATGATTGGCACGCCCAATTGTTTGCCCAAACCTTCACTCACGTCGCCAAATCTCGTCCGTTGTCTGGAGTTTCAGGTCTCAATGCCAATCATGGTGGAACTGTTGTCCTCCCCCGCACATTTCCACTGCATGCTGCAAATTAAAATTTTCCCCTCTTGCTCATGACTCTGTCCTTCGAACTTCCCATCTCAAACTACAATTCCATAAAACCACTAACTACCACACCCGGCAAACCCAGTTTCCGCGATTTCTCAGCCACACCTCTTCCCTTTGGTCCCATCGTTTCTCGCGGTAACTCAAAGCCTTCTCCTTCAATGGTCATCCCTGACCTCAACACAGCGATGTTGATGGTAGAATGGTGTCTGATAGGGAGACTTTATCATCGCTACGACATGGCACCATCAACCCTGGACACACCCTTTCAGAGTCATGCATACCTTTCGGTTCCTTCAAAATTTGTAAAGCTTCTCCCTACACCTTCTTTGAATTGAGGCCTCTCAATCGAAGAGAATACGTTAGACTGGACACCATGATGGGTGCGCATATATGGAGTTCCAAGAATGGATTTCAATATGAGGTTTGCTTCCAAAGCAAGGTGAATCCTTGGATGCTACACGGGCATCATGAAGGACCTCGAAACACATAACTACAACCACATGCGAATCCAAATCCTCATCAACCTCCACAAGCCAATCATGAAGAGTGCCAATGCTAGTAAACAACAAGAATACAATCTTCTCCATCTCTAATGACAATATGCCTTAGATTTGTAGAAAATGTGGCATCTTCACTCACGCATCGTCCACCTGCCCAACCCAGTCCTCTACCAAGGCGTGCCTCCCAGATGAATATGGTATGCACTTATCATCCAATACTCGATTAGCTTCTCTCTGGTCAAAGTTGTCCAAACATCCAGCAACATGGATCATTCCCGACGTGCTAGGCCAAGAAAACCACTCAATCTCTATTGATCATTTGGCCATGCACAAACCAAACTTCACCGATCCCCCAAGTCTCAAACAGCTCCGCAAGACCCACACTAACCAGGAAGATGATCTTTTCTTAGCCATCTCCCTCGGCCCACCCAACCACACTAGTGCCCATGTACATGCACCAGATCATGGTCCACCTACATCGGTGATCCAACAAAACACTCAGCCTATCAGGGATGATGGGGGCATCCCAAACTACGTACACTTTTGCGAGCAGGAGTAAAAAACCACTTTTGCCTTCATCTGAACTAATGTTTTTTCAACCTCAGCCCAAGCGATCACTAGGGGGATGACCATCCAGGTGGATAGAGGTAGAAGCGGCACTAAGGAAATACCCATCGAGACTTCAAGTTTAGTCTTTCCCTTGGACAACCATGTTTTTAAGTATCTTTGCTTAGTTCCAGATAATCTCCTAGGATTATGTTTTGGAAAGGTTGTGCTAATGTTGTTTTTGAATGTTTTGGTGATGATGAACCCTTGGATCCTCTAGTTATCTGTTAGTTTCACTAATGATTAAGACGGTTTGCTCTATGTATTACTTCTATGGACTAATCAAGTACAAGCAATGCAGGTGATGTCTTGTATGATGTAATTAGCTTAATGATCTTTGATGAATGAATATAATCTATGTCTTAACTTTGAAAAAAACTATATATCATGGATTCAGAAACCCCGCAAGGTTACATGTTAGTGGCAATATTAATGCTGAGTGAAAAGTTTATTCTCGTAAGGGGGGAGATGTTTCTGGTGGGGACCAGTGATAGGTTGTTTAGGAAACTTATAAATAGTCTTTATTAAGGAAATAAAGAGAGATTAATGCTGAGTGAAAAGTTGACCAGTGATGGTTGTGTAGAAAGCTTGGAAGGTTATTTAGGAAACTTATAAATAGTCTTTATTAAGGAAATAAAGAGATATTAATACTGAGTGGAAAGTTGACCAGTGATAGTTGTTTAGAAAGCTTATAAATAGTCATTAAGGGAATAGGGAGGAGGCATCGATATTCTTGTACCTAATTGTAACTGCGGTTACTACTCTCATTCGAGAGGGCCCCTTTTAGAGAAAGTTGAATTCAAATTTTCATTCTCGTTCTCGTGTTTTCTTTTCTCCCGTTCCTAACTCTAACATTACAAAGTGGAAAGAAAAGAGCGGTTTGGTGAAGACAAAGGTTCAGTGAATAGCAGATTACAATATCTGTACAATGATAATTCGTCTATGACAAACCGGTTCAAAAGTACGATAAAAACGTTTAGATTCTTAAAGGAATATCAAAATTGAAATTGCCGATTGCCATAAATACACCCGTAATCAATAAACACTTAGGTTGAGAATACTAATTCTAGTAACTAAGCTCAAAGGTACAAGTTGTATTTGAAGCTTCTACGTCAGACTTTTTTTCCTTGTGCCAACATTAACCCTGAAATAAATTGACCTTCCATTTGCAAAGCAACAGTCATGTAACTTGACAGAATGGAATAGAGAGGGTCGTGAGAAAATCAAACTAATTAAACCGGAGATATTTTTTTTTTGTACCCATGCTTTTTCCTTTATCGGACCAATTTGTTAGCTCGTTAATTAGATTATGTGTGCGGATATATCACCCATTAAACGTGAGATTTGTGTTGCTCATCTGCGTGCAAAAGAGTGTATATACATCAGAAAAACAAAAGCAAAGCCTCTGATAAAAACCTCGCTCAAAACAGATATAACACCAAAGGTAATAAATGGAGCAGGGAAGGTTGGTTTTTCTCATTCTGAATCACAAACACTAGAGACAAATAGAGACTTGCACAATCGGATACAAAACAACATAAGGACAGCATAAGACAAAAGAGACTCTAAAGTGGAAAATCTCTTTAATTAAATCTAAGGTAGGTAGCACCACTACTTTTCTATTGTTGTTACTCCTTCAAGCTAACCTCAACCCTAAACCCCAAAAAGGAATAGATTAATAAAACATAACTAAACCACATAGACACTTAGTACTAGCTAGTAAGGTCAAAATAAAGCTCCCCTATGGAAGAGGATAACCACCATTACCGCCACCACCACCCAAACCACCAAGTCCACCAGCTCCACCACCCAAACCACCAAGCCCACAAGCTCCACCACCCAAACCACCAAGCCCACCAACTCCACCACCACCCAAACCACCCAGCCCACCAGCTCCACCACCACCCAAACCTCCAATCCCACCAACTCCACCCCCACCCAAACCTCCATCCCCACCAATCGGACCAACACCGCTTCCAATCCCACCTAACGGACTAAAACCACTTGTAATCCCACCTCCAGGAGTAAACCCAACACCACCAGCTCCACCAATCGGACCAACACCACTAACACCTCCATCCGTAGGGATTATACCAGCCAAACCACCAACTCCACCACCTAAACCACCTCCACCACCTACCCCTCCTATACCACCCACACCACCATACGCCACGAAATTCTTCTCATCACCATTGTTATTACTCGCCACCACCCGATTATTACCACTTTGCTTTGTAACAACCACTTGTTGGTTAGCTGTTGTTTTGCTCTCACCAACCTGCATAGTTCTTGCTCCATCACTTCCGAGTGGACTGGTCAGCATCAAGACTGCCACTGCCATCACTACCAAAACATAACTACTACGCCTTTCCATTTCTTTCTCACTCGACGATCGACTCACAGTTTTTGAACTTGACTGTAGTTTGTACTCTCTATCTATCTTCATATATATAATAAAAGAGACGGTAAATAGAACTATATAGTGTTGTTGTAGTAGTAAAGAGTCGTGACTGTTAACAAACAACTACTTTTCATTTAATGAGAAGAAGTGAGTATATTAATTCTATCAGGTGATGATGAAAAATGGAAATAAATTTGAATAGAGTCTATATAATAGTAGTAGTCTAAAGTGATACGCATGCAACTGGAAAGGCGTACTGTTGAAGATGTTAATGCGAAGTAAGCATACGTACATATGTGAATTAAATGTTTTGATTATCTATATTTATCTTTCTGTACACGGTACATAAATACTCTGCAAAAAAACCAATAACTTATTATGCACTGCTGTGCCAGTGAACGAGACTGGTCAGCTATCAAGATATTAACCATGTATGAGTGGTGTGGTAGTACTGTATATGTGCAGGTTGAAACTGATGATGGTGCAGACTAGCTGGAGAAGCGTGGTTGTAGTTGAAGTAGTTGGAGGACATTTATGTCTGCATTTGATATCATATTACTGTGTACACTGATTGATTGTAATATAGGGAAAATTCAGCAGTACTAGGCATTGGCGTTTGAAATGAGCGAATTGGGAATCAAGGAGGGAGATCTGCAGAGAGGGAAATGGAAGGAGGTGTGAATTAATGCATGTATGATCTGGCCTATGTGGTTGAAGAAAGGTTTGAATACACAAGGAAGGAAGACGACTCTCGTGCTGTGGAGTGGTACGTACATGCGGGTGGAGAGTTTCGATCGATGAGCTGGTTTTATAATTAGAGGGTGGTAGTTAGCAGCTGCTTACGTTTTAAAAATACTGCATTTCTGCAATTGGAAAGAATCAGAGCAATTAATATGAGATTACCCCTTTGAACTAGAGTTAAAAATTGTTTCGGGATTATGAGCAATTAATATATATGCTTTGAAAGAATTATGGCCTAGTTGGTCCACGTTCCAGCCAAATAGAAAAAGCATTTTGATTAATAATGTTTATCAAAAGGAGATATATAGGGGTCAGATTACTAGGATATACATATGAGCAAACAGCATCAAAATATAAAAGGGAGACATCAAGCCATCCTATAGCCAAGTCTCTAAAAATAAGGGAATACACCTGGTAGAACTCTATAAGAACACCCCAAGAATTAGGAAGATAGGACCCTATCAAGCTAATCAGAATCACGGCTGGTAGAGGACTTCATCCAAATGCTCATCTTGGTTGCACGTTTGATATCCGCAATGATGAGAGGTGGGTCTCAAAACTGGTTCGCCATCTCTTGTATCTTTCAATCCAAATCCAAATGTAGTAAACTGTATTGTCACCTATTGTGGCCATTTCCGAAGCAAAAACAATTATTTTCTTCTCCACTAGTTGTTTAAATCGTAGCTTTGCAATTAACCAATAGTGGGTACGACCAAACGATGTTACGCTGGTGTGGATCTTTATTGGGACTAAACAAACTTGATCAACACATTTTTCATCACCTACTGGTCCAATATTTTACCCTTACCCTAATTCCCAAAAGTCACTACTCCACCTCTTATCTATTCCTAATGAGAATTGAACTTGGACCGATCACAACATCACGTGAACAACCATTATCCACCGGTTCCACTGACACTAAGATGTAGTGAACAAGGTTAGTTTTTTTATAAGTATGGCCTATAGCCTACATTGAAATCATCTCAAAAAGTCACATAAGTTCAAGATTACAAGACCTAACTACACCAAGAGGAATATCTTCCCCTTTCCAAGCTTTAAAACAAGAAGAGCTATTAAACAGTCTAGAAATAAGCATAAGATTGAAATCAGTAACTGAGTTGTCCAAACAGATATTAACAATCGAAATTGAAGAAACTGCTATTATAAGGTCCTCCCATCCTGGAGCATTATGATCAATCTGATGAGTTCCCTGCTGAGTTATCTTCTTCAAAAAGCCAAAAATTACTTGGTTCTTGATATCCACTTCAACTTCATTCCACCCTTCTTCTCGAGCCAAGTTTAACCCAAAAGTAATGCCTTGAATCTCTGCTGATTCTTCAGTTTCGGAAGCCTCCATAATCTTGTTATAGGCTACTGCTATGGAGCAGTCTTTGTTTCTCAAAGAACCAGCTAAAACCAACTTTTCCCTTTTCTTCTGAAGCTCCTACAGTTGATTTTTATCATGCCCTGCACAGGAGGAGTCCAAGTATATACCGGAATGGAGTTAGGCTTATCAGAGTCTGTGTTATTCTTGTAAGCCTTAATGAAAGACAATTGTAGTCTATAAGAGCAAGCCATGACATTTGACATTATGTCTCACTGTGTTTTTTGCATCATAAGTAACCCACATAGTGTTTATGACTCTTTCTAATTTTTCGTCTGGCCACTTTTCAGTATTAGAGAACACCCAATCTTGTAATCCTAATTCCTCTGTAGGTAGAGCACCTTGCAGATTTATCAGACCTTCCCATAGATATTGCACCATAACACATTCAAATAAGGCATGGAGCATGGTGTCAATCTTGGAACAAAAACAACATAGAGGAGAACCCCTTACTCTTCTAGCCACATTTGCTACACAGGGAACTATGTTCCTCATGAATTTCCAATGTAGCAACTTAACTTTTAGACTACAATTTAATTTAGAGATTCTTTTACTCAGAGCTGAAGTACTAGTACTTCCTGAGGCTTGTCCCTCTCTGATATTTTGGATGTCCAGCTTATAAGCTGAGCTCACCGTGAAAAGACCATCCTTTGAATCATGCCAGATCTAAGTGTCTTTATCTTCCTTCGAGATTTGAGTTTTAATTATGTCCTTAACATCTATCTGCCAACAGTTTTGTTCCAGCAGATTAATATTCCATTCTGGAGAGTTTAGCTTGAAGTAATCAGAAACTGTCTCATTTTGATTATTTAAAGGAGTAATGGTGTACAGTCTGAACCTATTTGTTCTAGGAATCCAAGGATCTTCCTAGAATTTAGTGTATTTCCCATCCCCAATCTTTCTCCTAATTCCTATCTTCAAGAGATTCAAAGAGGAGATAATGGAAGCCCAGATTGGACTGTCTTTTTTGCTTTTCCTCGCCTGAAGGATAGAATTTTCAGGAAAATAGATTCCTTTCAAGGTGGAAGCTACTAGAGAATTTGGATTTTTCATAATGTTCCACAATTGTTTAGCTAACATTGCTCTATTAAAAGAACCTACAGATCTGAAACCCATTCCTCCCGAGGCTTTAGACTTACACACTTCCTCCCACTTGAGCCAATGCATACTCTTTTTTCCTACTGACCCCCCTCCCCACCAGAAGCCAGCTAGAAGAGAGTTTATTTTCTTTATGATCCCCTTAGGCAACAGAAAAAGAGACATAGAGTAAGTGGGAATGGCTTGTAGGACACTCGAGACTAGAATGGTTCTACCAGCCTGAGATAGGGGAGTTTTCCAGCTAGAAACTTTTTTTTGATAGCTTCAACAATGTATTTAAAGAATTGATTTTTGTTTCTCCCCATATTCATAGAAAGACCCAAGTATTTGTTGAAGGAGACAATTTCCTTGAAACCCAGAATGTGACAGATGTTGTTTTTAATACTAGGGTCCAGCTTCCTACTAAAAACAATCTCCGATTTCTCCCCATTGATCACATGCCCCGAAGAGATGAGAAAAGAATCCAGGATTCTCTTGAGAAATTCTGTGTTTTTGATGGAGCTAGTACCATAGAAAAGGGTGTCATCTGCGAAAGCCAGATGAGTAATGCTAGGTCCTTCCTTAGACAATTTGATACCTTTGAAGTCCCATTTACTATCTGCCAAATTCAACACACTGGTCAAAGCTTCCTGAGCCAGAATGAGTAAGAAAGGAGATAAGGGATCTCCTTGTCTTAAACCTCAGGTAGGAAAGAACACATTCCCCGGAGACCCATTGATTAGCACCGAGCATTTGACTGATGAAATGCAGTTTAACACTGGCTTACTCCATTCCTCAGGAAAACCCATCGAATTCAGAATCTCTTTTATGAAACTCCATTCCATCCTATCATATGCCTTACTAAGGTCTATCTTAAGTGCAAAGCCACCTTTCTTAACCGCCTGACTCTTAGCATAGTAATGCATAATCTCACTCGAGATAATCACATTATCTGTTATCAACCTCCCTTTAACGAACCTAGATTGACTTGATGAAATAATGTCAGGAAAGAAAGTCTTTGATTCTATTTGCTAAGACCTTTGTCACTATCTTGTAAACAAAGTTACACAACGCTATTGGCCTAAAATCACTAATATTGACTGCTCCTTTGACTTTAGGAATGAGTGCAATATAAGAATGATTTAAAGAACCAGAAAGATTGTTACATTGAAGGATCTGGAGCACAGTCTCTATTACTTGGTTGCCCACCAGGTTCCAAAAGTTCTTGAAAAACCTACCATTGAAGCCGTCTGGACCAAGAGACTTATTTGAACTTAGGTCTTTCATAGCCTTAACAATTTCCTTAGACTGTAAGGAATCTTCAGACTGTCAATTTTATCAGAGCTGAGTCTATCTTTTACTATCAGTAAACATGTGATCAATCTTTGGAATAGAAGACTGGGACATCTTCTGAAAATGACTTCTTGCAATGCATTCAATTTCCTTCCAAGCATAACACAGATTCTCTTCCTGATTTTTAAGACCAAAGATGTAATTACTTCTCCTTCTAGCGTTGGCTCTAGAGTGGAAATAATTTGTGTTTCTGTCTCCATCCTTTAACCATTGATCTCTCGACCGTTGCTTCCACCAGGATTCTTCCTTGAAAGCTAAAGTTCTATCTCCATTAGAACTCTCTTTCTGTTATTTGCATTCCCCAGTGTAGGATTAGCTACATTGAGAGAAGCTAGCTCCTCCTTCTTCTTATCTAGTTCCACTTAAGTTTACCAAAAGACCATCCTTTCCACCTTGAGAGAGCTTTCTGGCTGTCTGCTATTTTTTTATCAAAGTTTTTGTGGTTCCTGCCCCAAATCTCAGAGACAATTCTATGACACTTAGAGTCCTGAATCCAGCTGTTCTCAAATCTGAAAACACGTTTAGGTTTTATCTGAACACCAAACAGTCTAAAACAAAGAGGGTTGTGATTAGAGTTTTCTCTTTTCAAATGTTCAACTAAAATCAGAGGAAACCTGTCTGCTGCTTTACTACAAATCAAAACCCTGTCTAGTCTGCTGATGGAGTGATTAGCTTCTAACTGCCCATTTGTGAAAGTACCAGCTTCCCCAAAGAAACCCACGTCTATCAGATCACAGAGCTCAACTGCCTCTCTGAATAAACTCATCTGACTGTCCTTCCTCTTCCTACCCCCTATCTTCTCATGATTCCACATGATCTGATTGAAATCACTAGCCACCACCCAGGGGATTGAAACTTGTTTTCTCAGAGTAGTTAAAAGCTTCCAAGACAAATATTTCATAGACCAATCTGCCCAACCGTAAAACCCAGTGAAATGAAAACAGCTGCTTCCAGGTAGTTCTACTTCAACAGAAATGTGGTGCTTCGAAGAATTAACACCTGTAATTTTGATTTCACTTCTCCATAGAAGAACTAGACCACCACTCCTTCCTACACCAGGCTTTATTAGAATATCATAACCTTTAAATTTTTTAATAATCTGATCCATTTCTTCCTTGGATCTATGAGTCTCCATAAGAAATACAAGCTCTGGGTTTTTAGATTTTAAGAGATCCTTAACCCAAGCTACTGCCTGAGGGCGACCCAACCCTCAGCAGTTATAGCTAACACAAGCCATTGGGACTGGCAGCCTTGCACCACTACAAGGTCTGCCTGAGGCTGAGGGAGAACTTCCTCTTGAGAGTCCTTCATCTCATCTTCTTTGTTGGAAGACTTGATCACTGGAGACTTAAGAATCTTATTCTACTTCTTACTGATTTTTATGCTGAACTTGGAAATACTCTTTCCTGGCTTTCCAGGATGAAAAAGAATGCCTTTTCCTTTTTTTTTGTATCACCCCAGGAGAATTCTTCTCATATTTCTCTAGCTGATTATATCCAGTTTGGGCCTTTCCTTTCAAATTTGCTTCCTTCATAATCTGTGCTATCGACATGTCTATGTCTACCTGGGGTTCTGATTGGATTTTGGTTTTTTAGCAGTCTGAATGCTAAATTTCTCCACCACTTCTTCCCAGTTGAAACTGTTGTACACATCCCTTTTGTTTTGCACTCTCATTTCTGTTGTAATGTGTTCAAAACCAGGAGGTCTAACCGTGTATGGACTGAGAGAAGCCTCCTGCTCACATTCTTCAAAAACATAAGCCTGCTCTTTTTCCTTCTCTAAACTTTTTTAGCTCACTGAATTGCCTTCTATCAGCTTAGGTTATTTGATGCAGATACCTTTATCGACAGAACTTGGGGATTCTTCCAGACTCCTAGATTTTCTTCCCATTTTTCCTTTCCTTTACTCTTCCTGTTACTTTCCAGTTGTTTTGCTTGGACTTTAATGCTAGATCCTTCTTTTTGTATCATCCCCTGATCAGTCACCTCAAAAATGGAGATAGAATTCAGATTTGTATAGTTTCCCCAGGCCTGGAGCATCTTGTAGTTTTGTTCCAGTAAAAAGTCCTCAGATAGAGCTGCTATAGATCCAGCATACTCTGACCTAAGCCAAGCTCCATATCTCTCAATCGAGTCTTTGTCATTTTTCTTCCATTTACACTCTACTGTCATATGATCCAGAGTACCACATCTGAAGCAAAAACTTGGGAGATTCTCATAAGAGATTCTACAAGCTCTATCTTTTTGCCCATCATTAACAACTAGAACTCTGCATAAAGGTTCAGTTATGTCTATTTCCACCCTTATGCGTAGGGTCTTTGAGGATAAAGGATTAATCTTCTCAGCACATCCCACAAAAGTTCCTATCTTGTTTCCCAGGATGATTGTTGGTGTTTTGTTAAAAAACATCATAGGTAATTATGAACTCCTGCCCATAATTTCATATTCTTTGGGTTGTGCTCCTCTATATGAATCGATGGGTTAATAGGCATCAGAACCAGCAGCCTATTGTGAAAGTGCCAAGGACCATTTGCCAACAACATCTTCATGTCTGAGTTAGAGGTAAACTTAAGCGTAAATTTGTTATGACCCATATCACTGACCTTTATGTAACTTTTTGGCTTCCACAGGTGCACCAAGAAGTTTTGCAGAGCCTTTGCTGAGATTTTATTCGGATGCCAGATCTTGCCAAAGAGGGAGCTTCTGATCTCTGTGCTTTCTATCTCAAAATGTAGCAGATCACCATCAACTTTCTCCAGTTCTCCTGGGTGTATCTTCAACTCTTTCCATTTAGATAAGACCCCTTCCATTCTGAACATACGAGCTCTCCTTTGTTGCTTCTATCTTGCTCTTTTCCTCCCCTTTAACCACCTTGAGTTATGATCCAGAAGGAAACTTTCTTGTTTGAATTTTATATCACTCTCTCTCACTTCTTTATGCCAGATTGTCTTTCGGTTATAACTTTTGATCAAAACCAGTTGGTATCTATTTTCATACACTGGTTTTTGAAGAACTTCGTGTCTTTTCCAAAAAGGAACTGTTGATCTACGATTGGATTTTCCATCAATCCGGTTGTTGAGAGCCTCATTACTGATTTTCATCATCACCTTTCCCTTACGTGTCTTGTTCTTACTGGGATTAAACTCTCTTTTGATATGCATTAAACTCAAAAACACTTCTATTTCTTTTACGTAGACTGTAAAGTAGTGGGAGTTAATACTCTAACTTCCACATCCCATCTGGTGTCTAATCACCTTACTCTTCCTACCCTCTGAACAGCACACCCGAGAACCAGAAGAGACCGAGCCTTATAGCTCAAAACTAAGTCGCATAACAAATCGCCTTAGCTAGAGAGAAAATGTACGGACAGGTTTTTTGACTTAACATATCATGATTAAAATGTGAACAAGGTTAGTTTTCGTGACCTAGACTTGCTTGGATCCTAAATATCTCGAGAAATAACAAGATGCGTACCTATAACTAGAATGAAAGATAGTTCTAGAGTTTTGAAAGGATCATGTAATATAGTTATGACACTTTGTTTTCTTCCTCCGTTTCTAGCAAAATTTTAATTATTATGCGTTCGTGTGAGTGACAATACTATAGGTTTCACATAACTCTCGGAAAGCATAATTACTTCATACATATATAGAAACCCACCATTAAAATATCATAAATTTAAGCTTGCAAAGGCCGGCCAAATCCACCACTACTTTCAATAAAAATGCTTGTACGTACGTGCAGAGGCGGAGTTAAGGGGGGCGTATGGGTGTTTAGCCCCCCCAACCAATATAATTTTTAATGAAAAAAATAAATAAATGTGTATTAAGTATATTTATTTTTAGTAGTGGTGGCCCCCTAACTCCAAGTAAAAAAATCTTAAAATAAATAATTGTTGTAAATGAAAGAATAGAGAAAGAAAGAGCAGTAATCTAGGTTTTCATTCCCTTTACAACTGAGTACAATGGTCTCTATTTATAGAGAGTATGGGATAACCCAAAAGGGCAATATGGACATTCACTAAATATATATAATATATAACACTCCCCCTTGAATGTCCGATATTGATTGTCTCGTTAAAAACCTTGCTTGGAAAAACCCAGTGGGATAAAAACCAAGACTAAGGAAAAAAGAGTGCAATCATAAGTTTTCCCCCTGAACTAAACGTCACTTCAAGTCTCTGAATCTACATAGCCCAATCTTGCGGATT
The DNA here is from genome assembly GCA_023374045.1 of Limonium bicolor. Taxonomy (NCBI): domain Eukaryota; kingdom Viridiplantae; phylum Streptophyta; class Magnoliopsida; order Caryophyllales; family Plumbaginaceae; genus Limonium; species Limonium bicolor. The sequence goes on from CM041779.1 coordinate 103,934,118, forward strand.
AACTTTTCGAAAGTTGAAGTTGGAAGTGACTTGGTGAATATATCTGCCAAATTCTCGCTTGAACGGATTTGTTGTATATCAATTTGTAACACCCCATCCAACAACAAACCCATAATAACAATCTGCAGCGGAAACTCAACTCATCACATTATTTATTCCAATGGTGTTACACGCCGTTAACCACCCACGTGGCTAACAAGGCTAATACATGTACATTTGTATCGGTCTGATGGACTAGATTCCCGAGCAACTACACAATACAATCCTCATTCCATCTTCAACATTTATTATGTACATACACTCACCCTGTACCGAGTATTTACAAACTACTGCCGATAACAATTTCGGTCTTACTACGCCTACCATACTCACGCCATTTAAATGGCTACCCATGTATAAACATCTGCCCCGTCCTACTCTCGAACGGTTTCCAGCTCCTTGTACCTGAAATAGAAAAGGAGAGAAAGGGTGGCCCCCAAGGGGCTCAGCACCTTTGCTGGTATGGTAATCCCGCAGCCCACATGCTACCGGGCCACGCACAACTAATTGACGTCTTAGCATGCAGTTGATTATATTTAAATCATGTATACAAACCATAGACATACAACACATAACATTTCGCCTCAACGGGCTCAACCTATAACCAACACATCCACACTTAACCAACCATCCAATGATTCCTTAAACCCTAGAGTGGCTCTCCTCTAGAACGGAGCTACTTCCTTAACAACGACATGTACCCATTAATCGGGTTATCCTTAAATGCCTCTTGTCGCAAACTGGGATTCATTTCCATGAATCCCCACACATTCCATATCATACAACATATCTCATTTCTCACATAATAAAACATAACAACACCTTTCTTGTTTCAACGTACATATGATGACATCGCATCCATTTAAAACATCGAATATATATATATATACCATAGCATAGCAAGGGAATTTGCATAGCACCATAACATTACATAACACCATAAAATCGGTTCTCACAAGGAACCTTCCATCATAGTTAGTATACCATGTGAGCCTAGGGATTTTTGCCAATCCCATGTTAAGCTCGTTACCATCCTCGTTACCGTCCGGTTATATAGAACGGTTAACTTATACCCAAGGTGTGTCGGATATAGTGATCCCAAGCACACCGAAATAACATACGTATGCCCCTGTGGCCCGACGTGAGTCAGTAACTAGCTTTGGATAAGCTAAGGGAAGGTAGAAACCAAATTGGAATACCACCTATACATACACCAAGAGAGCCGAACCGGATAAGTAACGACTCCCGTCCATCACACGCGTGGCCGGAACAACCGGACTCCTCACCCCCCATTAGTACATATACACTTAAATAAGTAGTTAGAGATCCATTATGGAGCCTACCACATCCACACACCATACGGTATCATAACCGAGTTAAGCACACAAGGGAGGTTCACACACTTGCATACAACAACAATGTCCAACTAACTCACACATAGCCGTGGTTAGCACGTTCCCAAGGTTTGGGCCGTCAACTCCGAATACCGATCACTCATGTGTTCCTAGATTTGGTTAGCTAAGGTTTAACACATATTTGAGGTTAAATGGTATCGGAGCCAAATTCGCCACATAAATGAATTACTATAAACTCATTACATGTTTTAATCTTACAAGGTGGCAAACACTCAAGAAAACATATTGGCATACAAGCCGGTGTAATCCGGTAGGACACAGGTTGCAAGAAAACCATACCTGTCACCGGGTCCACTTTACCACGTCCACTTATGTTCCTCGAGCAATTCTCGAACAACTGTTAACATCACATGTGTTTTTATTAACATCGGGGTTGCTTGATTATTTATGTCTAATGCTTAACTTTCCCCGTTAACTTTGTTACATAACTTTACATTTTTAACATGTTTACTTACATTTGATACAACTTTTACCCACTTATGTCATTTAAAACTCACCTAACATGTCCTTAACATCCTTACAACATCATTACCTACCAATCCCCATCATCACATATCATTTCGTAACCTTAAACCATGTTTTTGGTCCGACCGACCCACCGTCCGACCCACAACTGGGTCGGTCCATTACAGAACCCTTTTACTTCCTTACAAACATGCCCGTCCGACCCACGTCCGACTCATTCGACTGGGTCGGACCATCCCCGAACATTTCCTCCTTTGAAATCTGACCGACCGACCCATGTCCGACCCACCCTTTTTGGGTCGGACCATTACCGAACACTTCCCAAACATTTAACAGAGGCTGTCCGACCCAAAACTGGGTCGGACCCCTGGGTCGGTCGCCTTCTAAACTTACCCAAACTTTGCCAATTCTTCACCAAACTTCTCCTAAGGCCTCTTAATGTGTTCTAACATCATTTGGCACTTTAACAACCTTAAGATATCCTTAAACACTCACAAAACTCTTTTCTAATTCCTTAAACCTTTACTTATATCTTCACAAAATTCCTAACACTTACAATGTTTTCTCCTTATTATTTCTAGGTGGCATTTCACCTATAATGACCACAAGACCAAGGTGTTTCCTCTATACCTTAACATCATCTCTCAACTTCTTTTCTTACTAACTAAATCTTCTCTTTCACAACTCCTTAAATTCCTTTCTCAAAACCTTATCTATACCTTATTCCCACCTTGCACATCACATAACCTAAACCTTAGACAAACTTCTCCAAGACTTTAATACATTCACAAACACACATTGAATTCCTAGAACTTCCAAGATAATACCTAAATCCTTATAGCACCCTAGAACACCTTAATGCATGTGTTCTTTCTTAGTGAAGCATGTATCCATTCCTAACAATTCCTAGTTCACCCAAGTTCATTTAAGACACTTAGATCTTCTTACACATTTTCCCAAATTTGGCCATAGCTTCTCTTGTATATACTCACATCCAACCACTTAGGTTTTCACCTTACTTCATTAAAGAACACCTAAAATCCATCAAACACATTTTTACACACAAGGCTTCACACATTTAGCACTACATCACCATATAGTGCATAACTTAAATTGCTTGGCACTTAGGCCCTTAAATGCATGGCTCTTAGGCCCTTAAATTGCATAATCCTTAAACACTGAATTTCCCACATAAATAATGCCTTTGACCTGCAAATACATACACCAATACATATGTTCTTTTACTAGTCTCCTTGAGAACACTTTACTAGGTCATTCACCATTTGCTCTTTAGGTAGTTTTAACAAGCATTATAAGCTTATTTCTCCTAAGGCATTAAACCACATTGAGATAGCTTGTTTACCTTTTTTCCTCACAAATTTCTTTCTTGTTTCCTTGTAAAACCGGTAAGGCATTTGGTTCCTTGCCAACAACTAAACAATATACCAACATTGAAATGAGTATATAAGCATTATGCTTCATCTCATTATAAACCCTAGTTACATATATTTTCTTAAGGTATTAACATGATTGTTTTACCTTGGAATGGAAAGAGAGCTTGAATATATATCAAGAGAGGACTCCTCCTAGCCCTTGGAAGATTCAAATGAAGCTAAACAAGCAAGGTAAAGACACCATGGTGAGGTTAATTTTCGGCCATGTACTAAAAAGAGAGGAAATGGAGTTTTCTTTGGTTTTTCCTTACCTTGAAGCAAAGGTGATCAACAAGGCATAAAAATATTAGCTCAAGCCCCTTCCATGGAAGTTCTCCTTGGCACCAAAATGGTGGTTTTGAGGATTTGAAAGGACAAGGTTGTAGAGCTTGCTCCAACTAAGAGAACGGTAGTCTCGGAATTAAATTCGGAGCATGGAGTCATAAGTTACAAGTGAGGAAGGATGAGAATGGCATGGTTCTGTTTAGAAACCGATGGAGAGAGGAGGAAGAAGAAGACCACCGTGGGAAATGAAGGGAAGAAGAGAATGAGAAGATAAGTTTGCTTTTGTTAAGATATTTATCCTTATAAAGCAAATAGTATACTAATTAGTCATTCTTTTTTTCTTAGTAAACTAACAAGGGTGGTGAGTCACAACACCTTAAAAAACCGGCCCCAAATAGTGCCTAGGGGTACTTTAGACTTTATTAGTCAATTGTCTCACTTATAACATTATATGTTACAAACTAGTTATAAAAATCACTATTCACCAAAAACAAGGCACATAGAAGTGAAATTTTTGATTTCCCATTGATATAGCCACCCAAATGTGATACTATATAGTACACATGTTAATTAAAGAGTAATGATGGACATTTAGCCATTCAAAGCTCATTTACAAGACAATTTTTCAAAAACGTGCTTTAAGACTCCTTAAAGCACATTTTGCGTTTTAACTTGTTTTCAAGCTTGGTTTTCTTTGGTAATTGATTTAATATGTTCATTAACATATAATTAAGGCATAGGTATGACCATTAGGCCTTATACACATTTATCCCAAGCTTAGAGCACCTTTTAGCCCATATTGACCTTAAGGTATTTATTTGTGTTTGTTTGGTTTCATTGTCTACCAAAGTTTCCTAAGGACTTAATTAGCCCTATAAGATCATAATTGAACATTATCAAGTCTTGGTAGGCTCTTTGGGTCCTAACCAAGTTCACTCCAACCTTAGAGCATGTTTTTGCTCAAACCGTGGTGTTTTTAGTGTTTATTGTGTTTACCATGGTTTAAATGATTCATTTATGTTTCTAAGGCACTTTTTAGCCTTTAAATACCATAGTTTAACATTTACACAACATACTAAGGTTTGGGGTATTTCAATCTACCCCCCTTAAAAGAACTTCGTCCTCGAAGTTCACATTTCCTCGCATCATTGGACGAATACGGGAATTACTTATGCCACAAAAACTTCCTTACCAACCATCTTTCACATCCAACCTCGGACTTAATGGTCCGGGCAACATACCCACCTTATACATAAAATATCATATTCACATGGTAACCTCGGACTCAATGGTCCGGGTACCTTCACCACACTTGCACCCATACAATATCCCTCAGACTCTTAGGTCTGGGCGACATAACCACATGTAGACTCATAGGTCTATGTAACACAACACATTTAGACTCATAGGTCTTGATAGCACACACTTTAGGGATCAAAGTCAAATAACCTTATCACCCATACCAAACAACATGTCATAGCATGTATATCAAACAGAAATACTTTTCCATCTCTCCATGGGTTCGAACCCACGTTGAGTACATATACATTGTGATCCCGCAGAACCCGGTCGCGATGGACACCTTCTGGTCCCCGTTCCTTTGGGAGGTCAAAACATTCACTCAACTTTCAACATATGTACTTCTCATGTCACCGGTCCGAAGACAAAGGCTCATACGTCCTCAGCTCGTGAGCAAGTACTACAAAAATATTCTTTACTAGGTTAAGTATAAGAAGATCTTTTATTCAAAATATTAATCGATTGTTTGAAAACACCAATTGAAAATCCTTTTGAAAACACCACACAACTCCAAGTCCAGTTTATGCTCTTTGCATCTTTCTTAACGTGGTGTTTGGTGACCACTACAGGGAGCTTCAAGAGTCATCCAACCCTGATGTGATCAGCATCAGTGTTGAACTATCTTTCCACCCCAATTTGTGTTCGGCTTCCCTTGATCTCATGATAATCAAGTTTCACCTCCCACTTCATTTTCAACCAACAACTAGTTCAAACATGTCCCATTTTCTATCTTTGAATCCTTCTAGTCATAATCATGACATCTCCAAGGGATAGAACTCCGTCTATCAATCATCACCCAAATCCAACTTAATTCAAGCTACCTAGGAAATTTAATTCTCACTAGGTTCTATGTCGGTCTCATAACCCTTCATGAATCACCACATTGTATATATACATACATATATTTTTTATCAAAATACAATACATGGTTTACATTTATGCACCGTCGGGGTTTTAGATCCCCGGGAGTTTCTTTACTCCCTCCCACTTATACTCTCACACACCACTGTTAACAAAATGACACACTTCCCACAATGGTATTCGCATCTTTGTGCGCAATTACCACAATTTAACCACGAATAAATGCGTATGTTTATATAACACACGCGTCAACCATCATAACAAATCATTTTGTGCTATGCACAACCCAGTTCACGTACAGTTGTACGGTAAAACACAAAGTGGTTTTGCGCTCTACCCCCTTAAAAGGGATTACGCCCACGTAATCAATCACTGAGCATTAGCTTAAAATGTTCTTCCGTCGTGAAGTGTTTTAACTTCCACGCGGTCTATTACACAATGGATTCTGATTAGAGGATCTTAACCATATTGGCGGTTTAGTCCCTAAACCAAGAATTCGCATTGGAGTTGTAAACATAACCGGTTTCGGTCCTGGCCTGTGAGGCTTTTAGGCATTGATAACTAGCCCTCCATTCATATTCACAATATATATCCGGTACCTGACGCATGGGCTCACTGGCCTCTGTTGCGCAACCCTGATAATTATAGAGCTGGTTTGCCCCATTCGTTACTGTTAATGTTTGTACATCTCCAATGTATTACCCCTATCTAGGTAACAATGGTTTCTCAACCGGCGCATGGTATCTCTTACCCTGAGCGAATTCGGTGAGTTTCACAATTTCCCATCCAGTTCTCCAATAGCTTACCGCGTAAACTACTATGTAATTCACAATGATTGACTTATTTCTACCGACTTACTGTCGGTTGAGATTGAGCTACTATCTAATGTGTAGTGCTCTCTCAGTTATTTCCCACACCTGGGGTATATCTCATACCGACCTTGGTATTTAGTGTTACTGTAGTTATTTACTGTTAATCATGTCTCCACCCTTGGTTTTGTACATGTATTCTTTCATTCCTGCGGCCTTGCATTACCTATGCATCGGCCATTATAGCATTATTCCTCCATAATTACCATGCTTCTGATTCCTAGCTATCCCACTCGATCATTACTGTGCAAGAGCAATACCAAAACACTCAGTCATACAGAGTGCAGAGGCGTAAACTCTGACAGTAAATCTCTCATGCGATTGCGATAGGAATTTACACTGTGTTTTCCCGAAATTCTCACCACATAATACTTGTCACCGGCTTACTGCTCGGTTCGTTTGCTATCACTTACTGTTGTACCCCACTGGGGTTAACTCATAAACTCTGCTCACTCACCATTTTATCGTCTTACCATACTCATACAACGGTCGCTTATTGCGCACCGTGTCCTTACTCATTATATAACATCAACTTATACTGCATCCGCTATTATTAGCTTCCGCCATTACACTGGGTTTATCTGGCCACTTATTTGGCTAATTTTTTTTGAATACACTACTATTTTCCCCTTGAGCGTTGTTCGCTACACAATTAGCTTCACACACCTATGGTGATTGCTATCGACTTATCACACTTCCTGTCTACACAACTGGTACAAACATTTCCTTTCGTATTATTCTTATTCAAATCATCCTGGGGTAATAACAACGTGGTCCATCCTCCACATATTTCTTGAGCTTGATTCACATAACTACCGCTCCTGCGGTCTCACAACATCGAGAGGTATTCCCACTCTTAATGCAGTGGTTCGCTTACCATTCTATTCACTTATACCACATAAACTTCTACCATCAATCGAATTTATATAACCTATCTTGTTTACGGCTTATAAGCCTTATTTGCCTTGAGCTGAGCTCATTGTAGGCTGTCCACACACATGTACTTCTCTGTACAATATTACATGTTTAGAGGTTGTAGTGGGCTCCATGACAAGGTCGTTGCATTCCGTTTCCTTTCATGGAATGCCCCTTTAGGTTTGTCAGTCCGTCTCCTGGCAACCTAAGTCTAAACTGGGTGTTAATTTCAACTCTTGCGTTTCTGTCATGTCATTTTGTGCAACAATTATTGATGTGAACACCCTTTAAGGATTGCTCCTGGGTGTTGCTACTGGTATATTCAGTTAGCCACGCCGTTTGCGTTCTTAACCGGTTATTATCTTCTTCTGTGAAGGTCAACATTTCTTAATAATATAGGTACTCATTCTGGGAATTTCATCCCGTCCATTGCACATTAATGTGTCCACATCAGGCATCTGCCTTGCCCTGCTTTTCAGCTATCATGTTTATCCCTCGGCTTATTAAGACATATGCGATGTCTTTACACAACATTCCGTGCTCTTCGCACTTCTTGACTCTATACATTTCCTTGAAATAAACTCACTAGTTCCTTTAGTCCTTTTTAACTTAACTGAGTTCCTTGACTTCAAGCATTCCTTGTATTTTCTAGCTCCTGCTGATTTATACTGCTGACCGTAGACGGAGTCGACTACTTCCCGTGTTTCGGACTCTACTGGTATACATATATGGGGTATCATACTGATACATTACTACTTACCCAACTAACCTATAAGTAGGTCTGTCAGGCCCACATGCTCCTATCGGAGTGCGGTCGTCCCACAACACAGTTGGTACACTTGTAGTGTCCGTCACACGCCTAGGTGAAGTATTCTGTTGTCAACTCCCTTATATTGTCCCGTGACAATATTCATTCCTTGCTTCCCGAACTTAATCGAGGGAAGGTTTATCCACTGTTGTATCCTTGTCAATTGCCCCTGGTTTCACTGGTTTGGTTTAAAAGAAGGTTGGAAAGAAGTGTTGGTTTGGAAGAAAATCTGGTTTTGAAAAGAAAGGGTTTGAATAAATTTGGGTTTGAAAGAAAATTTCCATGGTTTCACAACATCTTCTTACCTTAGCCAAGTCTAGCTTCTTGCTGACTGGCGTGTTTCCAATTGCAGAGGTCAGGCTAACAGGCCCTTCCACTGTTATGACATTCACATTTAACTTTATTGTACTTTTCCAAGTATTTTGTAGTGGTTATGAATTTCCCGAACAGCCCTGTTATAGTAGCACTTGCTATGGCAAGTGCGCCATGCTAACTGGCTATCTGTTTGACACATACCGATTGTGGTATTGTTTTGACCCATATTGTCATCAGTGGCCTTGTTGGCCCTCACTGATCTTACTGCCTTGATAAATAATCCTCTAGGTACTTCTCACTGTATTCACATAGTAGTTATCAACTGGGGTGTCTCCCATCCTTGGAGTCCCCTTTACTTAGTATTGTATTCTCTTTGTATCCCGTTCCACGTATTTGGGCACTACGTTGTAGTTCCCTTGTCGGTTGGTATACCGTTGGTGTATTATTTATCCACTGTGGTCCCGTAGACACTGGTCTCGGGTTTCTTTAATCCACTCCTTGCTTGTTGCACGGTCAGTGCGTTGCAAGCTGGTTACTCTCGACTGCTCTGCATGTCGACCCAGGTTGCCGGAAATTCTATTCTTCTGTACACTGATTCTTCGCTCTTCGCTATGAAATGCGGTTAACACTGTTTAGATGGAAACCGTCTCCGGGATTCCCAGTTTTCGGGATCTACCGTATGACAGGTCTTCCGTACTTTAAAGGTATTTAATAGCAGCCAGATCGGGTATTCCCGAGTAAGAGTGGACTTCCATCTCTCTGGCGTTCTTTCCCAAGTTATCAAACAGGGATTGTGGAGGGCGGGAAGGATATAGTAGGTTTCCAGTATTCACTGGTAGTTCCTTACTAGCGTATCTCTCACGCTATCACTCAACCCTTAACCCAAAGTACTTAAATCCTAACTCGGTATTTCCTAAGCTCGGTAATTCAGTCATCAGAGCGATACTTCGCTCTGATACCACTTTTTGTAACACCCCATCCAACAACAAACACATAATAACAATCTGCAGCGGAAACTCAACTCATCACATTACTTATTCCAATTGTTACACGCCGTTAACCACCCACGTGGCTAACAAGGCTAATACATGTACATTTGTATCGGTCTGATGGACTAGATTCCCGAGAGCAAACTACACAATACAATACTCATTCCATCTTCAACATTATTATACTACACTCCCCTGTACCGAGTATTTACAACTACTGCCGATAACAACTTCGGTCTTACTACGCCTATCATACTCATGCCATTTAAATGGCTACCCATGTATAAACATCTGCCCCGTCCTACTCTCGAACGGCTTCCAGCTCCTTGTACCTGAAATAGAAAAGGAGAGAAAGGGTGGCCCCCAAGGGGCTCAGCACCTTTGCGGTATGGTAATCCCGCAGCCCACATGCTACCGGGCCACGCACGACTAATTGTCGTCTTAGCATGCAGTTGATTATATTTAAATCATGCATACAAACCATTAACATACCACACATAATATTTCGCCTCAATGGGCTCAACCAATAACCAACACATCCACACTTAACCAACCATCCAACGATTCCTTTAACCCTAGAGTGGCTCTCCTCCAAAACGGAGCTACTTCCTTAACAGACGACATGTACCCATTAATCGGGTTATCCTTAAACGCCTCTTGTCACAACCTGGGATTCATTTACATGATCCACACATTCCATATCCTACCTCATAACTCATTCCGCACATAACAAAACATAACAACACTTTCCTTGTTTCGACGTACAGATGATGACATCGCATTCACTTAAACATCCAATATATATATATACCATAGCATAGCACCATAACATTACATAACACCATGAAATCGGTTCTCACAAGGAACCTTCCACCATAGTTAGTATACCATGTGAGCCTAGGGGTTTTGCCAATCCCATGTTAAGCTCGTTACCAACCTCGTTACCGTCCGGTTATATAGAACGGTTAACTTATACCCAAGGCGAGTCGGATATAGTAATCCCAAGCACACCGAAATAACATACGTATGCCCCTGTGGCCCGACGTGAGTCAGTAACTAGCTTTGGATAAGCTAAGGGAAGGTAGAAACCAAGTTGGAATACCACCTATACATACACCAAGAGAGCCGAACCGGATAAGATAACGACTCCCGTCCATCACACGCGTGGCCGGAACAACCGGACTCCTCACCCCTCATTAGTACATATACACTTAATAATAAGTAGTTAGGGATCCATTATGGAGCCCTACCACACCCACACACCATACGGTATCATAACCGAGTTAAGCACACAAGGGAGGTTCATACACTTGCATACAACAACAATGTCCAACTAACTCACACATAGCCGTGGTTAGCACGTTCCCAAGGTTTGGGCCGTCAACTCCGAATACCGATCACTCATGTGTTCCTAGTTTTGGTTAGCTAAGATTTAACACATATTTGAGGTTAAACGGCATCGGATACCAAATTCGCCACATAAATGAATTACTATAAACTCATTACATGTTTTAATCTTACAAGGTGGCAAACACTCAAGAAAACATATTGGCATACAAGCCGGTGTAATCCGGTAGGACACAGGTTGCAAGAAAACCATACCTGTCACCGGAGTCCACTTTACCACGTCCACTTATGTTCCTCGAGCAATTCTCGAACAACTGTTGACATGACATGTTCTTTTATTAACATTGGGGTAACATGTTTTTTTAAAGTCTAATGTTATAACTTTCCCCGTTAACTTGGTTAAATAACTTTACATTTAAACACGTTTTACTCTCGCATCTTAATACAACCTTTAGCCCACTTTATTGTCATTAAAACTCACCTAGCATGTCCTTAACATCCTCATAACATCATTACCTACCAATCCCCATCATCACATACGATTTCATAACCTTAAACCATGTTTTTGGTCCGACCGACCCACCGTCCGACCCACAGCTGGGTCGGTCCATTACAGAACCCTTTTACTTCCTTATAATCATGCCCGTCCGACCCACGTCCGACTCACTCGACTGGGTCGGACCATGTGCGAACATTTTCTTCCTTTGAAACTTGACCGACCGACCCATGTCCGACCCACCCTTTTGGGTCGGACCATCACCGAACACTTAACTAACATCTAACAGAGGCTCGACCGACCCAAAACTGGGTCGGACCCCTGGGTCGGTCGCCTTCTAAACTTACCCAAATTTTGCCAAATCTTCACCAAACTTCTCCTAAGGCCTCTTAATGTGTTCTAACATCATTTGGCACTTCAAACACACCCTTAAGATATTCTTAAACACTCACAAAACTATTTTTTCCTAATTCCTTAAACCTTTACTTATATCTCCACAAAATTCCTAACACTTACAATGTTTTCTCCTTATGAATTTCTAGGTGGCATTTCACCTATAATGACCACAATACCAAGGTGTTTCCTCTACACCTTATCATCACCTCTCAAACTTCTTTTCTTACTAACTAAATCTCCTTTTTCACATCATACCTAAACATCACTTATTCCTTGAACACCAACCTTACCTAAACCTTATACAAACTCCTCCAAGACTTAATACATTCTCAAAACACACATTGAATTCCTAGAGCTTCCAATTTAATACCTAAATCCTTGCATCACTCTAAATCACTTTAATACATGTTTTCTTCTCAAGTAAACATTCATTCACCTTTAACCCTTCCTAGTTCACAAAACCACTTACCACACTTAGAACTTCTTACACATTTCCCAAATTTGGCCATAGCTTCTCTAGTATATACCCACATCCAAACACTTAGGTTTTTACCTTAATTCATTAAAGAACACCTAAAATCCATCAAACACATTTTACACACAAGGCTTCACACATTTAGCACTACATCACCATATAGTGCATAACTTAAATTGCTTGGCACTTAGGCCCTTAAATGCATGGCTCTTAGGCCCTTAAATTGCATAATCCTTAAACACTGAATTTCCCACATAATAATGCCTTTGACCTGCAAATACACCCAACAATACATATTCCTTTAATAAACTCCTTGAGAGCATCTTACTAGCTCATTCACCATTGGCTCCTTAGGTATTTTAACAAGCATTATAAGCTTATTCCTCCTAAGGCATTAAACCACATTAAGATAGCATATTTACCTCTTTTCCACTCAAACTTCTTTCTTGTTTCCTTATAAAACCGGTGGGGTATTTGATACCTTGTCAACTAATAACCAATGTATAATCATTAAAATGAGTATACAAGCTTAATGCTTCATCTCATTGTAAACCCTAGGTTTACATATATTATCTTAAGGTATTAAGATGATTGTTTTACCTTGGCATGGAAAGAGAGCTTGAATATATATCAAGAGAGGACTCCACCAAGTCCTTGAAAGATTCAAATGGAGCTAGAACAAAGCAACAATGAGCACCATTAATGGTGAATTTTCGGACAACACAAAGCATGAAGGAAACTTGGTTTTTCTTTGAGTTTCCTTACCTTGAAGCAAAGGAGAGTAATAATGTGTAGAAATACAAGCTCAAACTCCATCAATGGTGATTCTCCATGGCACCAAAATTGAGCTCTTGAAGATTTGAAAAGGTAGAAGTGTAGAGCTTGACCTAACAAAGACAAATATGGTCTTAGAATTTGATTTGGAGCATGGAGTTGGATTTGGCAAGGAAATGAAGATGGAGAAGAGAGGTACTATTGCAAACCGTGAGAGAATGAAGAAGAGAGGTTAGTGGTGGTGTTGGAACCGTGGGAAATGAAGGAAAGGAAGGGAGAATGAAGATAGAACTTACTTTTGAAGATATTTATATGTAAAGTAATAGTAACTATATTAGTCATCTTTATTTACTTCACAAAATAACAAGAGAGTGGTGAGTCACCACACCTTAGAAAACCGGCCCCCTTATAATTATGAGGGTAATATAGTCTTTGTTTGTCAATTTAATTACTTAATACAACATATGTTATAAACTAGCTTGTAAAAGTTACTATTCATAGCACAAGGCACATAGAAGTGAAATTTTTGATTTCCCACTAATGTGGCCACCCAAATGTGATACTATATAGTACACATGTTAATTAAAGAGTAATGATGGACATTTAGCCATTCAAAACTCATTTACAAGACAATTTTTCAAAAACGTGCTTTAAGACTCCTTAAAGCACATTTTGTGTTTTAACTTGTTTTCAAGCTTGGTTTTCTTTGGTAATTGATTTAATATGTTCCTTAGCATATAAATAAGGCATAGGTATGACCATTAGGCCTTATACACATTTATCCCAAGCTTAGAGCACATTTTAGCCCTTATTGACCTTAAGGTATTTATTTGTGTTTTGTTTGGTTTCATTGTCCACTAAGGTTTCCTAAGGACTTAATTAGCCTTATAAAGTCATAATTAAATATTATCATGTCTTGGTAGGCTCTTTGGGTCCTAACCAAGTTCACTCCAAGCTTAGAGCATGTTTTTGCTCAAACCGTGTCTTAATGCTTTATTGCATTTTACTATGGTTTAAATCGTACACTGATGTTCCTAAGGCACTTTTTAGCCTTTAAATACCATAGTTTAACATTTACACAACATACCAAGGTTTGGGGTATTTCAGATATAGACTTCCAAATGTGATACTATATAGTACACATGTTAATTAAAGAGTAATTATGGACATTTAGCCATTCAAAACTCATTTACAAGACAATTTTTCAAAAACGTGCTTTAAGACTCCTTAAAGCACTTTTTGTGTTTTAACTTGTTTTCAAGCTTGGTTTTCTTTGGTAATTGATTTAATATGTTCATTAACATATTTATAAGGCATAGGTATGACCATTAGGTCTTATACAAATTTATCCCAAGCTTAGAGCACATTTTAGCCCATATTGACCTTAAGGTATTTATTTGTGTTTTGTTTGGTTTCATTGTCTACCAAGGTTTCCTAAGGACTTAATTAGCCTTATAAAATCATAATTAAATATTACTAAGTCTCGGTAGGCTCCTTGGGTCCTAACCAAGCTCACTCCAAGCTTAGAGCATGTTTTTGCTCAAACCGTGTCTTAGTGTTTTATTGTGTTTTACCATGGTTTAAATGGTTCATTGATGTTCCTAAGGCATTTTTTTTGCCTTTAAATACCATATTTTAATATTTAAACCACATATCAAGGTTTGGGGTATTTCATTTGTACTCCAAACTTTTCAAAATTTACATTTTAACCACATAACTTTATAAACTAGCCATATAAATACTTGTAGCTATTTTTAATACTCCCATAATTTATAATATAAGTTAATACACTTATATATTTTCGAAAATTAGTAAATAGTATATTTCATTCTCGGCTTTAATTTTATTTTACTATATAGTTTTAAAACTTGCTTTAAACCTTATAATAAATACATATAAATGTATATAAGCCATATAACACTTCTAAAAATTATGCTAATGACTTAGAATGATTATAATCTCAAAATAGAACAAATAACCCTTAGATAATTCGATTTGTATTTATGTGCATCTTAATTAATTTTTGTGACACATATTTATACCTTAAGGTAATAATCTTACCTTATATGTTATAAATTATTTCCTTGGTATTCTAACTCAATAATTTTCAGCCTTAATATTAACATGGCCTAAACATAATTTTTATACCAAAGTTTGAAGCTTAAATTAAGCTTAAACTTAATAAACCTTAATTATATATACTTACCCCTTAAATCAAGACAATTCTTGTACTTGATTTCTCCTTGAATTCCAAGCTCTCCAAATGCTATTTTCAAATAGAGAATTCGGCCACCTTACATATATTTAGGAGATCTATTTGTTAGACTTCTAACAAGAGTTTATAAATAATATTTGTAGTAATTTTACAAGAGTTTACCTTAGGAATTTAACAAGGCATTTTTGATACACCTTGTGATGATTGTAGATCCAAGTTTCCTTCATGAAATAATGAAGAGAACATATGTTTAGAAGTTCTTATATTTTCGAAAATTGACTAAGGAATTTTCTTAAGATTTTCAACATGAAATATACCTTAACTTGATCTTGTTGTTCCTTATGTTGTTATTGAATCAAGAAACCTCCTTGGAGCATATATGCTTGGCGATTTCCTTGTAGATTTGCTAGGATGTTTTCTTGCCTCAAGACTTGATAGAATTAACTAGGCAATTATATTAAAATGGTGTTAGGATTTAATTTACCATTAATGGAGCTTAGAGCTCTTAAGGAATTAGCTAACAATGGAAGAAGAAAAGAGAGAAGGGAGAATAGCTTACCTTCGGCCATGGTGAAGGCAAGAGGAAATGAGGGCTGCGTGAGTTCTTAAGGTAAGAATGGCCAAGAATCAAGTTGAATTATTTGACATAATTATTGTCTAATTAATTAGCCTCTCTTTTATTTAATTAATTGCTGTTTGGCTCAAGACAATAGTCTTATTATTGAGCACTCACGGATGATTGATGAGGAATAATGAGAATTGATTGTCCATTAACATAAGATGACAAAAGCTAAATTAGGTAAGTGTCTTCTTTGATTTTCTTAAGCTTGTGACATGTTATAATTGTCTTGTTTTATCCTTGTTTGTTTCGGTAATGCATGGAGCATATAGGCAACGATTTTTCTTTGTTTTTAAGACATAAGCTCATGCTATGTTTGCTAGGTAATTAGGTAGTGCATTTCTTTAACCTTTCCATGCTTGATTAATTGAACTAATCTTGTCTTCTATCTTGTAGGTAACGGCTGTAATGGAGCAAAGCAGCTCCTAGTCTCCTTGTAGTGCTACGGTAATGGAATTCCATGGTGACCACTTGCTTGTATTAATTGCCAACATAAAGATCATGTATTAACTATATTTAATTGAGCTAATCTACTAAATTCAATCTTGTCTTGCTGTAGGTGTGATCGGCTGGATTAGAATGGAGGAGCAGTCCATTTGTTTGCAACTTACGTAATGGAATATAGGTGCTAGGTTTTGTATGTTTTTAATTGGTCACTAGCAACACTAACTCTTGTTTATTTATGTAGGTTGATCGGCTGTAATGTAATTGGAGCAAGTAGGCAGCTCCACCTTTGTAGGCTTACGGCTGAAAGGGAGTATAGGAGCTAGTTGATTTTGTTAATTGTCTTGCTAAAAGCTAGTTCTAGTTTATGTCATTAATTCACTTACTAACCTTCTTGTCTTTTCTTTTGCAGGTTATACGGTGAGGAAGGCCTCCATTAATTGATTACACATGTCTAGTGTATGGTGGGTGCCAAGATGACTCATTCAATCGACACCAATACAACTAAACTAGCCAATTTTATTATAAACTCAAGCATAACATAGGTCTCAATTGAGACTTATTTTTCATTTAATTTTTGCTACAATATATTGTACTAAGACCATACTAATATGTGTAATAGGTTCCAGCATTTAATTGGTACATTTTTATTATGATAAAAGGTGAAAGTTTTAAGGTAAAAATGCTTTTTATAGGTATCTTTTTTACCTAAAAATCGCCCCTATTTATACTATGAGTTTAGTAATGCCATCAATTGATTTAGATGGTAATTTTATCCACTTTTAATTTTATCAACTCGTGGCTTGTTAGAAACTTCAAGTCAATTGTGTAAAATGCATTTTCGTGACACCCAAGGTGCGTTTTTGTGCTTTAAGGATCTTTCTGGGAATTAGTTAGTCGCTATGACTTCCAAGTGTTTATTGACATTTTTTATAGTCAATAATAATATATTAAGGTGTTACATTGAGTTATATGGGGTTATACTAACTCAGAACACAATTCTCGGGCTACCCGGGCAAAAAGGAGCGTTAAGAAATCCTCCCGGGTATTTTGTCTTTAACTGATAATTTATCTTGAGAACTTTATCTTAAATGTTCATTAAGGTACTATTATGCATTTAGAATGAGGTGTAATGCTTTACTTTATTTGATAAGGTATTTCCGGGACTTTCGGGCCTTAAGGGGCCTTTAAGAGAATTCCCGAGCATATTGTATTTTCATTCAATTTTAGATGAAGTCCTGTGTTCTGGGGATCATATAATGATCCTTGGTTAACTTCATGTGAAGTTTATAGCTTATATAACTTGTTTACTTAAGGTCGGGCTTTAACGCACGTTTTTGACCTTAAGGAGTTTAAGTGCGTTATCTAACACCTGAGTGTTTATATACCCTCTTAGGGTTTCATAATCCCCCAAATAATATTTATAATTCCAAAATAATATTTGTTTACTTATATTTAATTATTTAAATGTTAGGGGTATTTCATTGGCAATCAAATGAGGGCATTTCCAACACTCCACAAGGGCAAGGTGCAACCGGCTGAAATAGGGGGAATTTTTCAACATGGGGAAATTTTCCCAAATTACAAGAACAAGCTAGAAATGAGCAAAACTCTAGCTTATAATTACCTTGAGGCATCAAGGAGGTGAATGAGAGTCAAAAGCACCCTTTTAAGCTTCAAAAGGCTCAACACCCATGGAAGTGAAGGTGGAGGAATCAAGATTTTGAGGGGTGGAAAATGTAGCCCTCGCCGATACGAATCTAACGGTACAATTTTTGTGTGATTTGGTGAAGAAATGGGTAAGTTAATGGAGGAAGAAGATAGGGGTTGTGTGCTGTTTGGAATCGCCAGCTTACAGAGGTAGAAGAAGATGTTAACAGAGAGCTGGGAAAGAAAACACGAAATGAGGGAAGGAAAAGAAGGTGAGAGAGTAAGTAGTCCCTTTTTACTATTTCACCCTTTTTGCTTTTTATTTATCTTGTCATCTTATTACCAAATACTAGCAAGCTTATTAATGTGTGTGTACA
>CM041779.1:103953103-103980632 GCA_023374045.1 Limonium bicolor
ACCTATTGCATGGAAATCCAAGAAGCAAACCAGTGTGTGTCTCTCTCATCAGCAGAACGCTGAGACAGCCATGCGATCTGTAACTTCAGAGTTAGCCTGATCAGCCGTCTTACAAAGGAACTTGGGGTTCAACAAGTTCAACCCATACCCAATCAGATGTGACAACAAATCCGCTGTATACATTGCTAGAACGCGAGTGAAACATCAACGCACCAAACATATTGAGGGGATATTCACTATGTTAGACAGAAGATACAAGAGGGCCTCGTTACAGTTAGTCACATCTCCAACAAGCATCAGTTAGCCGATTCCTTACCAACCGCTGGCTGGAAAAAACATTACTCATCCTTGTTACAAGACATGGCCTCATTCTGCTGCAAGATCTCTCTGTACAGACACTCGATCTTGAGGGGGGGGTTAGAAACTTAGGCCCATGTCTTCATTACTTAGGCCCATGTATTATTTGGCCCATGTATTGTTATATCTTCTATACTCAACGGTTCCATCCCTGTAGTTCTATAAATATGTTGTTACGTACTTCTGTACATATTCATTCAATATAATACAAGATCATGAGGATTAGTATTCACATTCTCACCTATTGTGGCCATTTCCGAAGCAAAAACAATTATTGTCTTCACCACTCCACTAGCTGTTTAAATCGTAGCTTTGCAATTAACCAATAGTGGGTACGACCAAACGCTGTTACGCTTGGTGTGGATTTTTATTGGGACTAAACAAACTTGATCAACACATTTTTCATCACTACTGGTCCAATATTTTACCTTACCCTATTCCCAAAAGTCACTACTCCACATTCCTAATGAGAATTGAACTTGGACCGATCACAACATCACGTGAACAACCATTATCCACCGGTTCCACTGACACTAAGATGTAGTGAACAAGGTTAGTTTTTTTTATAAGTATGGCCTATAGCCTACATTGAAATCATCTCAAAAAGTCACATAAGTTCAAGATTACAAGACCACAACACCAAGAGGAATATCTTCCCTTTCCAAGCTTTTAAAACAAGAAGAGCTATTAAACAGTCTAGAAATAAGCATAAGATTGAAATCAGTAACTAAGTTGTCCAAACAGATATTAACAATCGAAATTGAAGAAACTGCTATTATAAGTGGAGCATTATGATCAATCTGATGAGTTCCCTAATGAGTTATCTTCTTCAAAAAGCCAAAAATTACTTGGTTCTTGATATCCACTTCAACTTCATTCCACCCTTCTTCTCGAGCCAAGTTTAACCCAAAAGTAATGCCTTGAATCTCTGCTGATTCTTCAGTTTCAGAAGCCTCCGTATCTTGTTACAGGCTATGCTATGGAGCAGTCTTTGTGTTTCTCAAAGAACCAGCTAAAACCAACTTTTCCCTTTTCTTCTGAAGCTCCTACAGTTGATTTTTATCATGCCCTGCACAGGAGGAGTCCAAGTATATACCGGAATGGAGTTAGGCTTATCAGAGCCTGTGTTATTCTTGTAAGCCTTAATGAAAGACGGATTGTAGTCTATAAGAGCAAGCCATGACATTTGATCATTATGTCTCACTGTGTTTTTTGCATCATAAATAACCCACATAGTGCTTACGACTCTTTCTAATTTTTCGTCTGGCCACTTTTCAGTATTAGAGAACACCCAATCTTGTAAGCCTAATTCCTTTGTTGGTAGTGCACCTTGCAGATTTATCAGACTGTCCCATAGATAGTGCACCATAACACATTCAAATAAGGTATGGAGCATGGTGTCAGTCTTGGAACAAAAACAACATAGAGGAGAACCCCTTACTCTTCTAGCCACATTTGCTACACAGGGAACTATGTTCCTCATGAATTTCCAATGTAGCAACTTAACTTTCAGACTACAATTTAATTTAGAGATTCTTTTACTCAGAGCTGAAGTACTAGTACTTCTCGAGGCTTGTCCCTCTCTGATATTTTGGATGTCCAGCTTATAAGCTGAGCTCACCGTGAAAAGACCATCCTTTGAATCATGCCAGATCCAAGTGTCTTTATCTTCCTTCGAGATTTGGGTTTTAATTATGTCCTTGACATCTATCTGCCAACAGTTTTGTTCCAGCAGATTAATATTCCATTCTGGAGAGTTTAGCTTGAAGTAATCAGAAACTGTCTCATTTTGATTATTTAAAGGAGTAGTGGTGTACAGTCTGAACCTATTTGTTCTAGGAATCCAAGGATCTTCCCAGAATTTCGTGTCTTTCCCATCCCCAATCTTTCTCTTAATTCCTATCTTCAAGAGATTCAAAGAGGAGATAATGGAAGCCCAGATTGGACTGTCTTTTTTGCTTTTCCTCGCCTGAAGGATAGAATTTTCAGGAAAATAGATTCCTTTCAAGGTGGAAGCTACTAGAGAATTTGGATTTTTCATAATGTTCCACAATTGTTTAGCTAACATTGCTCTATTAAAAGAACCTACAGATCTGAAACCCATTCCTCCCGAGGCTTTAGACTTACACACTTCCTCCCACTTGAGCCAATGTATACTCTTTTTTCCTACCGACCCCCCTCCCCACCAGAAGCCAGCTAGAAGAGAGTTTATTTTTTTTATGATCCCCTTAGGCAACAGAAAAAGAGACATAGTAAGTGGGAATGGCTTGTAGGACACTCGAGACTAGAATGGTTCTACCAGCCTAAGATAAGGGAGTTTTCTAGCTAGAAACTTTTTTCTTGATAGCTTCAACAATGTATTTAAAGAATTGATATTTGTTTCTCCCCATCTTCATAGAAAGACCCAAGTATTTGTTGAAGGAGACAGTTTCCTTGAAACCCAGAATGTGACAGATGTTGTTTTTAATACTAGGGTCCAGCATCCTACTAAAAACAATCTCCGATTTCTCCCCATTGATCACATGCCCCGAAGAGATGAGAAAAGAATCCAGGATTGTAACACCCCAACCGCTAATCCTTCCATTATCCTCTAATCATTCCCATAATTACCTTACTCGCAGCGGAATACTTACTTACTCCCGGCGGGTGATACAACGCCGTTAGCCATCCAAGACTAACAAGGCTACTACTACTTACAGTAACGGTCTGACGATTAGAATAAACCAAATACATATGAAATCTCCTTACAATACCGAATAATTACTTACACTTTGATTACCGAGTGATTAAAGTATACGAATTACATTCCAAGACTATTCCCAAAAATCAAGAGTTTATACTTCTACTCTTTCCTATCCAATCATGATTCATTATCCAAAAAGGTGTACCACATGGTACACCTGCTACTCAAAAAGGCTTTAGCCGTGTACGACTCGGTACACTATTCCAATCTACTAACTACCTCAAAAAGAATTCAATCCGGTCCTTACTTGACCATCACGCCTCGCGGGTACCTGTAGAATAAAAACATTCCCCCTAGGGGGTCAGCTTACGTTGCATATGATAACCGCATACCCCGCGTGCTAGCGAGGGTACGCCAACTAATTGGTCGAGTACATGCGGTTCGTTTCATTCATACATACATACATGCTTTATACAATACAAGTCAATACATTCAATTCACAAGGCATACATACATTCAATACATGCAAGGAAGACATTACAAGTCAACCATTCATACTTACCGACTACTTACCGCATTAAGGAGATACAATTCTCCATTCCATACAGAAGTCATGTTAGCTTCATTACACACCCGGGTTAATCGGGTGTTCAATACTCTTTTACTCCAGGTCAATGACTTACAATAGTCAACACCAATACACATACAATACTTACTTCTTACTTACTTTACTCATGTTAAGTCGGTATGACCTCCGGGCAGGGATTACTACATCCCACCACCGGGCTTTAGGGTGGCCCACTAATCCAGGATGCTACCCATTCAAGGGATTGGTCCATGGAAAAGATTACAGCCAGGATTCGGATCCAACCTCTTGTGTTTCCTTATCCTCACGCGTGGCCGAAACTATATCGGACTTCTACTCATTCCATTTTACTCATTACTCATGTTAGGAGTTAGATTGTTAGGAATTAGTAGAAGTCGGTACTTCCTTTCCATACATCCATACAATACACAAGTACACATTACTTACACATACTCTTCATTTCCATTCATACATTTCATTAATTATACAAACTAATTGTTCAAGAATATACAACAAGAACAGTATAGTTCAACACAGTTATGTGCAATAAAAGTCCGATTCATGCATTTTTCTTATTGGTGGTCACATAAGCACACAAATCGGGGTAACCAAGTTAGGATACAGGGCATGAAGAAATCATACCGTTCACCGTTGTACTCATACTACCGGTTCCTTCGATGTTCAACTATTTGATCCTATACATACACGAAGTTGTATGATCAATGATCCAACTTACTCTTCCATTAATACTCCTAACGTATACTTACTACTCCTTTACATCTATACTTCTCATTACCTCTTATTCTTGCTTTCTTACTCATGTATTTACTTTCTTACCTTTACTACTTCATTTATAGTGTACTATTACACATATATGCTTATTTGTATATATGCATATATATATGTACATATGATTACTATAATCATACAATAAAACATTTTTTTTTTACTCGGCCGACCTTGCCCAAGGTCGGTCCCAAGGTCGGTCGAAGTCAGTGTGTTACTTAGCGGCAAAATTCCAGGCTCGACCGACCTTGCAAGTCCGGTCCCATGGTCGGTCCATTCCAGTAAGTTTCTTACGTGAAAATTTTAGTTCGACCGACCTTGCAAGTCCGGTCGCAAGGTCGGTCCGTTCCAGTAGCTTTCATTACGGGAATTTTTCTGGCCGGCGACCGACCTTGCAAGTCCGGTCCCAAGGTCGGTCCATTCTAGAAGGTTTCAGACGGGAAAAGTTTCTGGTCCGACCGACCTTGCAAGTCCGGTCCCAAGGTCGGTCCATTCCAGAAGGTTTCCGTCTTTGTAATTCTGGGCTCGACCGACCTTGCAAGTTCGGTCCCAAGGTCGGTCCGGCCCAGTACTTCAGTTTTAAAATCTGTTTCTTAATGTTTTACTTTCCCATTGCTTCCCCAATCTTTACCAATACTTCCCTACATGTTTACCACTCATTTAAATGCTCTAAATCACCTTAATTCATCCACCAAACCTACTACTCAATTTCTACTCAACTTACACAATTTCTCTTCACTTCTTCCCAACACTTGCATCAGTTTTCACTCTCCCTTTGCTACAGATTTTGTTTCCTCCACTATGCTACAGATTTTTCACTCAACTTTTATGTCCCATTACTCCCTCAACTAATGCTATTCCTAGCATCCAAAATACATCACTTTACATCCTATTTCCTCACATTACCTAAACCCTTTCCAAATCTGTTTTCAAAGTGGTCGAACACTCTCTTTAAACTCTCCAAATACACCTAGTTATTGTCTAGGTCATTACCTCTCCTTACACAAACTAAGTCCTCAATTCCTAGACAAATTTGGACATAGTCTCCCCTATAATTCTCACTTTGCCCACACACTATTTCAGCTCACAAATTGCTCATTCACACAACCTGTACAACACAATAAATTCCTGCACATACATACTCAATACCCCATGTTTTCCCAAGTATTTAAACATCATTTAAAACTTCAAAACTGTTGCATTATCATTCCTCATTATACTACCATATACTTACTACTCATTACTCAAATACATTACTCATTTTACTACTCAAAAACTGTTGCATTACTCAATACCAAACTAGTTCAAGGTAAGCACAATTACCTTGTCTTGCTAGTTTTCCTTTCTTTCCTTTCCTTCTCTTCTTTTCCTCTTCCTTTCTTCTTGTTCTCGGTTTTTGCTCAAGGAATGGGCAATGCTACAACACCCATACCAATACACACAACACTTAGCATCCATTTAAAACTAACCCTAGAATCTAGATGTTTTAGGGTTTAGAAATGGGTATTACCTTCCAACCAATGAATGAAGTCCTTGACTAGCAAGAGAGCAAGATTCCTAGCCCACAAGAGAAGCCAAAATCGGCTGGAGCAAGAAGAACCAAAAGTTCAAAAACTGAAAATCCTTATAATGCTAATGAGAGCTAGAAATGATGGATTTTTTTGAACTTATTTTTACCTCAAGATGACAAGGAGGTGAAGGTGCTTCTAATGGTGGACTCAAATCTTCAAATGGCTTCCACCCATGAAAACGAAATTGAAGCTTTTGGATTTTTGAAAGGAGGAAGATGTTCTCCTTTGCAAGGGGATTCCAATGGTACTAATTTTATAATTTTTGGAGAAGGATTAAGGGGTTAACAAGAGGAGAGAAGGTGGAAGTTTTGTGTGGGTTCTCAAATCCCCATTGATGTTGCCCAAGGAGGAAGAAAATGAAGAGAGGAGGAGGGTGAGTACGTGAGAGGGTGAGGGGGAGTGAGGAGAGAGAGTGATTTTTTTTTGCTTTTTACTTATTTCCTTGTCTTTTAGTAAATAAGAGGGAAATAAAGAGAGTGAGAGAGGGAGGAGTCAGCCGGCCCCCTACACACACACTTACAGATTTTTGATTTTTATTTGCAAAGTGGACGCACTAAGTTTGTTTATTTACATTCTCACCCCACAACTCTCCGGTTTTGACAGTTTTACTAACCGAAACCCGTTTTATTAATTTTATTGGTTCCCAACCTTTATTAATGTTTATTAATGACTATTTGGTTAACCAAAATTGTTACGAGTCTATTTGACCCGCTTAAAGTCGTGTTTTCCCGGTTTCCTCGAAAAACGCGCTTTAAGGTTCGTTTGTGCTTTTAACCCATTTTAAAGGTCCGTTTTCTTCGGGATTTGTTCCCTCATGTTTATTTAAGTGTAATTAAGCCTTTTAAAATTATAATTAGCCTAATTAATCACTGTTTTTAATTACGGGGTATTTCAAGGATTCTCTTGAGAAATTCTGTGTTTTTGATGGAGCTAGTACCACAGAAAAGGATGTCATTTGCGAAAGCCATATGACTAATGCTAGGTCCTTCCTTAGAAATTTGATACCTTTGAAGTCCCATTTACTATCTGCCAAATTCAACACACTGGTCAAAGCTTCCTGAGCCAGAATGAATAAGAAAAGAGATAAGGGATCTCCTTGTCTTAAACCTCTGGTAGGAAAGAACACATTCCCCGGATACCCATTGATTAGCACCGAGCATTTGACTGATGAAATGAAGTTTAACACTGGCTTACTCCATTCCTCAGGAAAACCCATCGAATTCAGAATCTCTTTTATGAAACTCCATTTTATCCTATCATATGCCTTAACTAAGGTCTATCTTAGTGCAAAGCCACCTTCTTAACCGCCTGACTCTTAGCAAAGTAATGCATAATCTCACTCGAGATAATCACATTATCTGTTATTAACCTCCCTTCAACGAACCCAGATTGACTTGATGAAATAATGTCAGGAAAGAAAGTCTTTGATTCTATTTGTTAAGACCTTTGTCACTATCTTGTAAACAAAGTTACACAACGCTATTGGCCTAAAATCACTAATATTGACTGCTCCTTTGACTTTAGGAATGAGTGCAATATAAGAATGATTTAAAGAACCAGAAAGTTTGTACTTGAAGGATCTGGAGCACAGTCTCTATTACTTGGTTGCCCACCAGGTTCCAAAAGTTCTTGAAAAACCTACCATTGAAGCCGTCTGGACCAGGAGACTTATTTGAACTTAGGTCTTTCATAGCCTTAACAATTTCCTCTAGACTGTAAGGAATCTTCAGACTGTCAATTTTATCAGAGCTGAGTCTATCTTTTACTGCAAGTAAACATGGATCAATCTTTGGAATAGAAGACTGGGACATCTTCTGAAAATGACTTCTTGCAATGCATTCAGTTTCCTTCCAAGCATAACACAGATTCTCCTCTGATTTTTAAGACCAAAGATGTAATTATCTCCTTCTAGCGTTGGCTCTAGAGTGGAAAAATTTGTGTTTTCGTCTCCATCCTTTAACCATTGATCTCTCGACCGTTTCTTCCACCAGGATTCTCCTTGAAAGTTAAAGTTCTATCTCCATTAGAACTCTTTATGTATTTCATTCCCTAGTGTAGGATTAGCTACATTGAGAGAAGCTAGCTCCTCCTTCTTCTTATCTAGTTCCACTTAAGTTTACCAAAAGACCATCCTTTCCACCTTGAGAGAGCTTTCTGGCTGTCTACTATTTTTTTATCAAAGTTTTTGTGGTTCCTGCCCCAAATCTCAGAGACAATTCTATGACACTTAGAGTCCTGAATCCAGCTGTTCTTAAATCTGAAACACGTTTGGGTTTTTATCTGAACACCAACAGTCTAAAATAAAGAGGGTTGTGATTAGAGTTTTCTCTTTTCAAATGTTCAACTGAAATCAGAGGAAACATGTCTGCTGCTTTACTACAAATCAAAACCCTGTCTAGTCTGCTGATGGAGTGATTAGCTTCTAACTGCCCATTTGTGAAAGTACCAGCTTCCCCAAAGAAACCCACGTCTATTAGATCACAGAGCTCAACTGCCTCTCTGAATAAACTCATCTGACTGTCCTTCCTCTTCCTACCCCTATCTTCTCATGATTCCACATGATCTGATTGAATCTAGCCACCACCCAGGGGATTGAAACTTGTTTTCTTAGAGTAGTTAAAAGCTTCCAAGACAAATATTTCATAGACCAATCTGCCCAACCGTAAAACCCAGTGAAATGAAAACAGCTGCTTCCGGGTAGTTCTACTTCAACAGAAATGTGGTGCTTCGAATAATTAACACCTGTAATTTTGATTTCACTTCTCCACAGAAGAGCTAGACCACCACTCCTTCCTACACCAGGCTCTATTAGAATATCATAACCTTTAAATTTTTTAATAATCTGATCCTTTCTTCCTTGGATCTATGAGTCTCCAAGAAATACAAGCTCTGGGTTTTTAGATTTTAAGAGATCCTTAACCCAAGCTACTGCCTGAGGGCGACCCAACCCTCGGCGGTTATAGCTAACACAAGTCATTGGGAGTGGCAGCCTTGCACCACTGCAAGGTCTGCCTGAGACTGAGGGAGAACTTCCGCTTGAGAGTCCTTCATCTCATCTTCTTTGTTGGAAGACTTGATCACTGGAGACTTTAGAATCTTATTCTTCTTCTTACTGATTTTTATGCTGAACTTGGAAATACTCTCTCCTGGCTTTCCAGGATGAAAAAATGCCTTTTCCTTCTTTTTGTATCACCCCAGGAGAATTCTTCTCATATTTCTCTAGCTGATTATATCCAGATTGGGCCTTTCCTTTCAAATTTGCTTCCTTCATAATCTGTGCTATCGATATGTCTATGTCTACCTGGGGTTCTAATTGGATTTTTGGGTTTTTAGCAGTCTGAATGCTAAATTTCTCCACTACTTCTTCCCAGTTGAAACTGTTGTACACGTCCCTTTTGTTTTGCACTCTCATTTCTGCTGTAATGTGTTCAAAACCAGGAGGTCTAACCGTGTCTGGACTGAGAGAAACCTCCTGCTCACATTCTTCAAAAACATAAGCCTGCTCTTTTTCCTTCTCTAAACTTTTATAGCTCACTGAATTGTCTTCTATCAGCTTAGATTCTTTGATGCAGATACCTTTATTCGAAAGAACTTGGGGATTCTTCCAGACTCCTAGATTTTCTTCCCATTTTTCCTTTCCTTTACTCTTCCTGTTACTTTCCAGTTGATTTGCTTGGACTTTACTGCTAGATCCTTCTTTTTGTATCATCCCCTGATCAGCCACCTCAAAAATGGAGATAGAATTCAGATTTGTATAGTTTCGCCAGGCCTGGAGCATCTTGCAGTTCTGTTCCAGTAAAAAGTCCTCAGATAGAGCTGCTATAGATCCAGCATACTCTGACCTAAGCCAAGCTCCATATCTATCAATCGAGTCTTTGTCATTTTTCTTCCAGTTACACTCTACTGTCATATGATCCAGAGTACCACATCTGAAGCAAAAACTTGGGAGATTCTCATAAGAGATACTACAAGCTCTATCTTTTTGCCCATCATTAACAACTAGAACTCTGCATAAAGGTTCAGTTATGTCTATTTCCACCCTTATGCGTAGGGTCTTTGAGGATAGAGGATTAATCTTCTCAGCACATCCCACAAAAGTTCCTATCTTGTTTCCCAGGATGATTGTTGATGTTTTGTTAAAAAACATCATAGGTAATTATGAACTCCTGCCCATAATTTCATATTCTTTGGGTTGTGCTCCTCTATATGAATCGATGGGTTAATAGGCATCAGAACCAGCAGCCTATTGTAAAAGAGCCAAGGACCATTTGCCAGCACCATCTTCATGTCTGAGTTAGAGGTAAACTTAAGCGTAAATTTGTTATGACCCATATCACTGACCTTTATGTAACTTTTTGGCTTCCACAGGTGCACCAAGAAGTTTTGCAGAGCCTTTGCTGAGATTTTATTCGGATGCCAGATCTTGCCAAAGAGGGAGCTTCTGATCTCTGTGCTTTCTGTCTCAAAACGTAGCAGATCACCATCAACTTTCTCCAGTTCTCCTGGGTGTATCTTCAACTCTTTCCATTTAGATAAGACCCCTTCCATTCTGAACATACGAGCTCTCCTTTGTTGCTTCTATCTTGCTCTTTTCCTCCCCTTTAACCACCTTGAGTTATGATCCAGAAGGAACTTTCTTGTTTGAATTTTATATCACTCCCTCTCACTTCTTTATGCCAGATTGTCTTTCGGTTATAACTTTTGATCAAAACCAGTTGGTATCTATTTTCATACACTGGTTTTTGAAGAACTTCGTGTCTTTTCCAAAAAGGAACTACTGATCTACAATTGGATTTGCCATCAATCCAGTTGTTGAGAGCCTCATTACTGATTTTCATCATCACCTTTCCCTTACGTGTCTTGTTCTTACTGGGATTAAACTCTCTTTTGCTATGCATTAAACTCAAAAACACTCATATTTCTTTTACGTAGAATGTAAAGTAGTGGGAGTTAATACTCCAACTTCCACGTCCCATCTGGTGTCTAATCACCTTACTCTTCCTACCCTCTGAACAGCACACCCGAGAACCAGAAGAGACCGAGCCTAACAGCTCAAAACTAAGTCGCATAACAAATCGCCTTTGAAATCGCCTTAGCTAGAGAGAAAATGTACGAACAGGTTTTTTTGACTTAACATATCATGATTAAAATGTGAACAAGGTTAGTTTTCGTGACCTAGACTTGCTTGGATCCTAAATATCTCGAGAAATAACAAGATGCGTACCTATAACTAGAATGAAAGATAGTTCTAGAGTTTTGAAAGGATCATGTAATATAGTTATGACACTTTGTTTTCTTCCTCCGTTTCTAGCAAAATTTTAATTATTATGTGTCCGTGTGAGTGACAATACTATAGGGTTCACATAACTCTCAGAAAGCATAATTACTTCATACATATATAGAAACCCACCATTAAAATATCATAAATTTAAGCTTGCAAAGGCCGGCCAAATCCACCACTACTTTCAATAAAAATGCTTGTACGTACGTGATATACTCTTGATAGAAAATCTCTAAAAGTATAATCCAAAAGTTTATCAGAAAAGTATTCATTACTATTTAACCAATAAAACTTTAGTAAATTCTGAATAACAACCATACCCAACAAGATTCTACCATGGTCACTAAGAAAAAAATAAAAATAAAAGAATACTACGTACTATTTCCAGTAAGAACATAAAAATCTATCCACGATCTAACTAGTACTCACTAACCACTTAGAGCTTAACACATCAAACCTTTCCTAACCAAAGAAATCATGTCGATGGCAATGGGTGACGGGTGTCTGTTTCACCCGGTCACCCGATCCGTTCACCCAACCCGTCACTCGTATGTATTATATTAAATATTAAAAAATATATTTATCCCATATTTGTTGAGATAGTTTGGAAATATTTTGGTTAATGCTATGTTTTGAGTATGTTGTTGACATTAGTTAATGTGATATGTATTATTAAACAAATATGAGAATATTTTTTTCGAAAAACTAAGCTTATATGAGGTGTTAAAAACTAAAAATGCTTGTTGGAAAAAAATGGCTGATGAAATTGCGGGTGACGGGTCGGGTCAAGTGGTGCGGGATGAAAAATGGGTGACGGGTTGGGTGGAGCATCATCCGACCCGAACCCGACCCGTTGCCATCCCAAGTGTCAATAACCAAAACCATCGAAGGCCAACATAGAGAACTCTAAAACAAGGTTCTCTATTCGGTATAGATTTTTTTTTGATGTTGTGCAACATATTCTAGTAACAGTTTTGCAGCATAAATTGGTGGATATTATGATGACATATTTGTACCTGTTTTGAAAACTACTATTTGGTAGGGTAGCATTTTTGCAGCATAAGTTAGTTAAATCAATTATGTGCATCATTTTGTTGTTACAAATTTTAAACAATTTTTCTAAATGCAATAAAAAAATAATTACTATAAGATGTCAAAAGATAAGTAATTTGTTACCGTCGAAGGACCATACATACTAATTCTTGATAAACAAAGTACAACAAAAGTAAATACAACATCAGCTACTATGTTTGATCACCATTCAGCTTCTAATACTAGTGATTGCTTAGTCAGTAATCTGGTCACATAGATTCGTCATGCCCAATGGGTCTGCAATCTCATCCGAGGCTTTTTCGGGGACGCGCTCCTCTTCTTCAGGATCATAAGAACCAACTCCTACGAGTTCTACTTCACCAGGACAAACTGAGTTGCATGAGTCTTCTTTATTCAACATCATGAAGTTGCGCATGCAAAACACACACTAATAACATAATGAACAAACTAGTCAATGTCATTGTCTTAGCTGACATTGCCCTGACTATCATCACCCTCAACTGCTTGTTCCCCCTCTCTTCTTGATGTGGTTTTGATTTGCGTTGCTCAAATGTCATATAAGATTAGTCAAAATTCTAAGTTAAGTAGGAAGTCATGTAATAAATTTTAATGTGTTTCCATTTTCACCTCAATATTTTAATACATATACAAAGTCATGTAAATAATACTAATGTGTTACTAGTATAGCTAATCTGATGAATAAAAAACTTACTACTAGATAAAGTTTAAATACACTCAATACTTGTTTATATTTACATTAAGGTACATACAAGTAACTTGATTAGTAATAAATAAAATCCTATTAAGGTGTGCACAATGTTCATTTTCATCCGATCGCGTCGCAGGTCTGTCATTGTTGTTCATACTTGTCTGATCACCATAGTGCCACCATTGTTGTTCGTTCTCATCCAATTGCCACAAGGCAACATGGCCAAATGAATTTGTGTTTTTCAGGACTAATCAACTCAGAGTAATTTTGCTCTCATCATTGCTGAGTGGTTTAGTGTAGACACACAAAACCACCACTAGTATTTTTTGTTCTTATCTTTAAATTTATAATCGGGTCAAGATCATTAGGGTAGTACTACACTGGAGGTCACCATTACATATTTGAGTAATCTAAACTGACAAAAGCGATAGGGTTTCATACACTAATCCACATTTTATGGTAACTTTTTGTAATCTCAACAAGGGACATTCAATCCCTGGTGAACACCAACAAGGTAATTAACCAAAGCCGGATTGGTTCAACTAATTAGATCAATCATTACAGTAACTGAACAACAATCCCAATGCCACGAAGGCATAAATTTATGCCGATAGAGCCATGAGAATAACAAAGCCAATTTTAATATTCACAAAAGAAAAACAAAGCCAGCTTCAATAGTTTCAGAACTAATCTAGTGCAACTTCAATAGCCACCGAACAATACCAGACCATTATCAATAGGCACGAAGAACATAAACGGCCAATTTTCAATGTCCACAAGTTAGATAGAACATATTCGATTTCAATAGCCACGAAAACATACCAGACCATGATCAGTAGGCACCAAGCAAAAACGCCAGACATATAAGCCACAATAGAGCATAGCCGAAAGATGCAAAATAACATAACTTAGTAAGTACCTTGGCAAGATTCCACAGTTGTGAGATGAATTCCACGGAAAACACATCCACCGACAGAGAAATAGAAAAAGCTATTAAATCCATGAAACAAGAAATTAGTTAACTCCAAGATCTCACCAGGCCAAATAATATTAGAACCAGCAATGGGTTATAAACCCTAAAATTGGAATGCCTCACTTTTTTTTAGATTCCTTAACCAAAACCGTGAAATACTTACCAAACCCAAGTGTGAGTGAACAAGGGCTGAACAGAAATGGTGAAAGAAGGATGAAGCAAACACATGCAACCAGTGATAGATAAACCGTAAAACCATGTGTGTTCATTGAACATCCGCCGAAAATGGGGTCATACTCACCAAGTGCAAGATCAAAGAATTGGGGAGAGAATCAGAGGAAGAAGAAGAGATGCCATACTTTCCAAGCTCACCAAGCTTAAGATATACCGAAACGAGAAATTAATAACCTGGGCAGATACAGGTAAATCAAACCGTCACATATGATAGATATCCCTCGTAGAGCCAAGTAGCCATTAACATGGCATTTGAACTCACCGTAAATGCAGGAGGGAGAGAAGAGAGGTTGATGAAGTCACAGTCAATGCGAGAGGAAAAGAAGATTCGGTGAAGAGGTGAACCACGGGAAAAAATGGAGCAGCAGAAATGCCACAATTAGGGTTATGCCATGCTCCGCACAAAGAAAGTGAACAAGTTTATCTTTAGATAAATAAAAGGCCAGACTTATGCTAAAACCGAACAGAGCCAGTTGCACTTATTATGAACAACAAAAAAAAAATCCGAAAGAGAAAATTTTCACTATAATATGCACAACTTGAGAAATAGTGGTGGTCAATTAATAACGATTAAAGTCTTTCCTGCCTCCGGACTCTTAACCCCAATAAGAGTTACCAAGCATAGAAGGGGTGAGTCAGATGATAACTGTTTTGTACAGTAGCTGCCTTACTTTTGTAGAGAGAAAAATAAAAGAAGAAATTATCTTAAAACAAAACTATTTTAGGAAACAGATTCCAAATAAGTGATCCATTTTTTCAAGTTTTTTTTTTAATTGAAGAGGAAGTTTCACATTATTCATAACTAACTTAGTAGTTGTTGGCATAATTGTCTTTGAAAGTCTACAAAGATCTTCCTTCCTTTTTATATTGAGCACTGAAATTGTGGTATTAGTACTAATATTGTCAGTGTTCATTACAAAATGGGGGTGGATAATCAAGATCTTCCACACCAACAAAGATTAAACTATGGGAGAGATTGCTAACTCCCCACACTAACCAACTAGTGGTACCATTGTACATTTTAGCAGCTAAATAAGCAGATAAATTGAACATGTGTTTGTCTCAAAAGAGCTAGTTACACATATATCAAAAGAGTGGAATTTCACATACAAAGAAGGGAATGAGTTCTTTGAGACATTAAATCTTCACAAATCTGGAGCACTGGAGGTAGATTTCTCTATTTCAGCACTTGGATTTGAATTCTTGATATGTCTTTCAAATGAACTAGTAAATTTCTTGTTATAGATCGCCAACACATTGCCTTCATGTTAATAAAAACACCTTCATCTATAGCTCGTTATCCTGTGCATCTGCAATAGAAAGTTCAAAGTGAGATAAAACCTTGAGAATTAAGGTTAGTATCAGTGCACGGGTTGCAGGAAACACTTCTGATCAGGGCTAAAACATAGACAATAGTGAATGAAATATTTGAGTCAACGCAGTCCAATGTAGCTAACTCATTGTTGTGTCCAACCCGACTTTTGGTATCATAAATGGCCCACAACAGATTAACATTTTTCCCTAGCATGCTCTTAGAGCAAGTCTTAGCATAATGAGCAATCCAATCTTGCTTAGCTCCATCCAACAAAGGAGGGGGAGGGGGAAGAGAATTGGAAAAAAAAACTCCTAGTAACTCAGATCCCAATTGTTGTTCAACCCATATGAGGAATAATTTATTAAAGAATCATATTGAATTAACCTATTCACTGACTTGACCAAAAATATTTCATCCTTTGAATAATTTCAATTCCACTTATCTGTAGAATCCCATATAATATATGTGCTTAAAATTGGATCTTGATCAAAGAAAGTTTGAGAAATGACTTCTCATTCCCATCTTCTATTGTCAAAATATATAAAATGATGAACTTAATTAAGACATAGAGGGATTATTAGGGTTATAGGTTATGATGGAAAAAGATGGGGTACGAGGAACCCAAGGGAAATTTCAAATTAAAGCCTTATGACCATCTTCAATGTGCATTCGAATTTTAGCTTTTCGCAATGGAAGAGCTGCAAGGAAATATTTCCAATTTGGCTATCATGAGACCCATTATGAGCACTTAGGATTGTGCTTGAAAAGTATAATGCTTTAAGGGTTTGGGCCACCAAAGACTGTTGCTTCTTGAGATGAAACCAAATTTCTTAGCATCCGAGCCTTATTAGTTTAGGATCGATCTGATTCCCAACCCACCCTTGGAAAGATGGTTGCAAATGGTAGTCCATTTTTTCCACTACATGGGTTTCTTTGACTGATCCCCCCCCCCTTTACGCACACACTAGAAGGAGGAGATTATTGAATCCATCTTCCTAATGATATGAGTCGGGAGAAGAAAACAATGACATGGTGAAATCTGGATAACCTGGAGCACGCCAGAAATGAGGACATATCGAGATGCCTAGGACATGGGCGTATTCCAAAAGAGAAATCCTTACCTAAGGTTTCCAATAAGAACCCAAAATTTTCTGCCTTATTGCAACCAACTTTGAGCTGTAAACCAAGGTATTTCCCAAACCATTTTGATATTGAGTGTATTACACATCAACTGTCTAAGAGAGTATGGCACCTTGGGCTAAAAACCAGCTTGACATAATCCTATATTTTTATCGTTAGATTAGATGGCGCGGGCAAGCCGCTACAATCTACAAACGACCTACCTATGTGGCAAATGACATGTCATGCTAACTGCATACGGTTGGTTAAAAGTAATTAAATTTTTAATAGCTATAACTTGTAAAATAAAAGTCCAAAATGAAAAAAAGTTATACCGTTTTCTCCAAAATTCAAGCTCTTCAAACAAGACCAGTCATGGATATGTTTTGACAATTTTATTTTATTTTTAAATTTTTTTATATGTTTATGATGATACACTAAATTGATGATATAATTCACTAAAATTAGTATTATGATTCATTAACTAACAAGTGGTGAATCAAATATTTTGGCCGTACAAAATTCAGAATTAACAATAAATCATTATTGTTCTATGATTTTTTATTTTTATATGTTTATGATGATACACTAAAATGATGATACAATTTCATTAAAATTTGTATTATGATTCATTTACTAATGGTGAATTAGATATTTTTCTGACATGCATATCTTAGAATTATTAATAGATCATTATTTTTTGTGGTGTATTATTATTACTATTATTGTATGATGTATTTTAAACCTTATATGGTCAATCATATATTTTCCTAACATACCGTTGTTTAGTGGTGTATTATTGTTTAAATTTTTTTATTTCTGTATGTTTATAATGATACACTAAAATGATGCATTAAATTGGTATTATGATTCATTAACTAACAAGTGGTGAATCATATATATTTATGAGGTGCAATATTTGGAACTGATAATAGATCAATAATTTTTTGTGATGTATTATTATTGTTTTGTGGTGTATTATAATTATTTGTATTGTTGAGCCCCAGTTTTTTTTCTCTTGTTTCATGTTTACAAATGGAGCATCATGTTATTTTCTAAATCTTATCTTAGAAAGTTAAGTCATTGTGGATGATTTTACTAACTTAAAAGGGGAGAGGGGTAAAAAAAGTCTTTTTGCATTGTTATTATTAAGGTTAGGGAAAAGCTAATTCATGTTATTTCATTTTCTTTCTTCTTCTTCCTTGTCCAACTGCTCTCAATGGTTCGATCATTCGTGTAGTTTCAAGTGAGAGTTCCGGTGTGCTGTTTGTCATCATCTAGGTTTGAGATTGTGGGTT
Source organism: Limonium bicolor (assembly GCA_023374045.1). Lineage (NCBI taxonomy): Eukaryota > Viridiplantae > Streptophyta > Magnoliopsida > Caryophyllales > Plumbaginaceae > Limonium > Limonium bicolor. The sequence goes on from CM041779.1 coordinate 103,971,069, forward strand.
TTGCTTCGAATTCGTTCTTTGTTTCGTTCTTCTTTGTTTTTTATTTTGGTTCCGACTTCTGGTTGATTCGATCAGGTGTTCATTGAGTTTCGAGTGGGATTTGAAGAGTGTGTTGTGGGGATCTGTAGAGGTTTGTGGTTCTTCGATTTGAGGTAGGTGGTAGATGGATTCGGTATGAGTGTGTTCACCCATGGGGATTCTAGGATTTTGTTTCGTTTCTGAATATGTTCGATATGTTCTCTAATTTTGATGTGAGTCTGGGTTGGTTTTGATTTACGTTTTCACTTTGCTAAAACCACATGGTTTTGTGTTTCGATTGCCTACTTTTTTTATAGAAAGTTATGTGTTATCAATGGTGATTTTGTGGCTTTGGAACTCATTTGTTTCTACTTTCAATTTTGCAGATTTTGCCATGTCCAAACATACAAGTTCGGATAGTATGTGCAGACACCTTTATTTTTGATGGTTTCTGCTGTGTCTAAACTTCCGTTCGAACATACAAGTTTGAATGGTAAGCGGGGACGAGTTCTGGGTTTGCAATTTGACTTATGTAAGCCCAGACACAAGTTCGGACACCTCGTACGATTTATCTTCGGACACAAGTCCGGACGCATGTATTTTGGAGTCTCGGCATACGTTCAAACATGCATGTTCGGACACATGTCCAGACAACTCTCTGATTTTTGCTAAAATATTCGATTGACTTTCGTTTTGCATTTCGTTTGTGGGGTTATGGTACCCAAGGTGTGTATAAGCTATTTTGACATGTTTTAGTATGCATTGGCATGCATTTCTGTTCTGAAAATACTTCTTTATGTGTGATCTCTGAATTGCTTTGACAAGTGTGATTTCGGTCTTTGTTTTCGTTCGGTTTTCCGTGCTTTGCCAGTCTTGGCATAAGAACTCTGTTTAGCAAAGATTTCAGTTCCATTATGTAAGGATGTTTAATATGTTGTGTTGTCTCCTCCTAACAACACATTATGTTATTAAAGTTTAGCTTCTATTTTGGGACCAAGTTACTTAACCTTTTGAGCCGTGGATGACTGGGTTGAGTTATCCTGTAGCATGCTGCGTAAGACATCCTTCTGTTTTTTGTTCCTCAGGTTTCCCAGGATGATTAGCGACCAACGGGTCTGACTAATGGTCTCAACCCTTTCTGTTGTGGGACCCTCTAATCCAAAGGCCTTCGCCTCTTTATTGGGATAATAGTGGGCCTAGACATGCAGGTCCAATTACTTAGGCCCATATATCTTTAATTGTTCCACTTAAGTAAGTATTATCTTTTACTTACTTATTTTATCTTCCAAGATTTTCTGTTAGGATTTGTATATCTTTAGCATTTATCTAAATGTATATATATACATGTAAGGCATAGGCGTGTAATATTACTTTTATATAATCAGAAAACAAGCATTTGCTTAATACAAACTCTCCGTTTACATACACTAAACACAAACATTGGTTAAATCGTATCAAGAGCTTAGGGAAAGATTTCTCTGTTTTAACCATCTTCAACTATGGCCGACGATGATGGAGGCAAAAAGAAAGCAGCTGAAATTGGTAGCGTCAGCAGCAACAATGTGATCGACGTCAATGACCCGATCTACGTTCATGCCGCTGAAAATCCTGGGTTGAATCTCGTTCCAAAGTTCACCGGGATAGGTTTTATGGGTTGGAAGACGGACATGACGACCGCCCTGAAAACAAAGAACAAGTTTGCATATGTTACTGGCAAGATAGAAAAGCCATCAGAGAATGATGCAGTGCGTTCTGCAGCCTGGGAAAGAGCAAACTCCCTGGTTGTTTCTTGGTTGAAGACCGCACTCGACCCAACAGTTTTGCAAGGCGTGAGGTATCTTGAAGATCCCAAAGAAATTTGGGATGCGCTTTGCAGCAGATATGAGAAGATCAATTTGGCGGTAATACACACCTTGAAGCGGCAATTAGCAGAGGCTAAACAAGGTGAAGATTCAGTCGTGGCTTATTACAACAAACTCAAGAGGATTTGGGGAGAGATTGATTCGGCTCAACCACCGGAACGATGTAGTTGTACAGGGTGTACATGCGGAGTGGATAAAGCAATCAAAAAGGTCAGAGAAAATGACAAGTTGGTTCAATTTCTCATGGGTTTGAACCAAGAATATTTAGCAATCAGAGGCCAGATTTAGGCTATGCAAGATGTTCCGACATTAGAAAGAGCATTCTCTTTGATAATGCAAGAAGATGATCAGAGAGAGAAAGATTTCATCAGAGAGGACGCCATGTCATTTTACAGTCATGGTGCCGGTGAAACATTGAAGAACCCTAGAAAAATTGAAGGAGACAAGAGAAGACTTATCTGCTCTTTCTGCAAGAAGACCGGCCACAGCGCCGATGATTGTTACCAGAAACGCAGATGTTCGCACTGCAAGTGAACTGGCCATCTCGCTTCGGAGTGCTATCAGCTCCATGGAAGAGACGCCATTCTAGCTCGCAAGAAGAAAGCGTATGCTAATACTGCGAAAGAACAGGGGGAAGTCAGCGACATGGAAAAACAAGATGAAGGAGGTTTAACACATAAACAACTTCAGCAAATTTCTGAGTTGATTCGAAGCACAGTCGCAGCGACGAAAAAGGAAAACGAATATTGCAACTTCTCTAGTAAGTATTCCTTCAATATTTGTGCTGAAAATTGTTTTTTTAGCAAAGAATTGCACAATCAAACCGGCGGAAGGTGGGTAATTGATTCGGGGGCCACTGATCATATGTTGGGAGCTAGGGTTTTGTTTCAGAATTGGAAGAATCTCAAGTGCAATCGCACTGCTGTACTACCCGACGGTAGACCTCAAGCAGTAAGTATGGTGGGAGATGTTAAAATCGGAAAGGAAATCTGGCTTAGGGACGTGCTTTATGTTCCGGATTTTATGTTTAATTTGATTTCAGTGAAGAAGATGACAGAGCAGCATAAGTGTTCCATGCTTTTTGATTCCAAGCGGTGTTTTCTTCAGGTCCCTACAACAGGGATGACTAGAAGTGTTGGGCTTAATCAAGGTGGGCTCTATATTTTGGATTCCACCGAGGCGGATCGTTGGGTAGAAGAACGGGGCAGATGCGAAGGAAGGAATTTGGGCTGCAGCAATGTTCTGGGCTGCGAGAGTGGTCTGGGCTGCGAGAAAGTAAACCGAGACTTCAATACAGTAGATAGAGGTTTGATTACACGGATAAGTCCGAAGGCTGAGCAAATACATGTATGCTTAGGTCATGTACCTTATCCTAAACTTGTTCAAATGGGATTAATAAAATCAGCCGATGTTCCTACTACGTTTGCTTGTGATATTTGTTACAAGGCTAGGGCTCAACGTCTTCCCTTTGATAAGTCCAATCACAAAAGTACAAGAGCTTTCGAAATGTTGCATATAGATGTTTGGGGACCGTTTAGCACGGAAACTTATAATGGATATAAGTTTTTTGTGTGTATTGTTGATGACTATACTCGGACCACTTGGGTTCATCTCATCCGGCAAAAAAGTGAATCTTGGAATGTTATTGTCAATTTTATCAAGATGGTAGAACGACAGTTTGAGGCTGCAGTCAAGGTAGTAAGGACAGATAATGCGAAAGAACTTGGGAATTCGAATGAGGGAAAGTTGTTTTATGCCACAGAAGGAATCATACATCAAACAACATGTGCATATACTCCTCAACAAAATGCGATAGTGGAAAGAAAACATAAATATCTGCTTGAAACTGCCAGAGCTATATTTTTCCAGTCAAATGTGCCACTTTTGTATTGGGGTGAGTGCATATTATATGCAACCTTTTTGATTAATCGGTTGCCTTCAAAGGCTTTAAATGGTCAAACTCCGTTTGAAATCCTGCATGGTCAGAGACCGGAATATGAGGAGATAAAGCCTTTTGGATGCTTATGTTATAAGACTATTGTTAATCACAAAAATGGAAAGTTTCATCCAAGAGGAGAAGCATGTGTTTATTTGGGAATTGATCCAAGGAAAAAGGGATGGAATGTTTTGAGTATTACTTGTCAGAAAATTGAAGTCAGCCGTGATATCAAATTCCATGTTGATATATTTCCTTTTCAACAAGATATTTAAGTCTACAGAGCTACAGTTCACCACGGTGACATTTATGTAACCGACCCAACACCTGTTCTTTTCGAGGATGATGGGATACCCGCTAATGCCACGCGTGAATTCATCACGTCCGTACAGCATGATAGCGAAGATTCTTCCATCTCTAGTCCAGCAGAAGTCCCGACAGTATCACATGATAGTGTTTCTCATGGTCTACGTCGTTCCAGTAGAGAGACTCATAGACCAGATTATCTTAATGACTATGTTTGTCACATTGCTTTTCAGGATGTCCTGGATGAGAGGGTATATGGAAGCAAAGGTCAACACTCTGGTTTTATATCCAATTGTGCAAGTTTAATTGACATCAAGCCTTGTACTTCTATTGCTCTCTTGACCACCGATCATAATACTGAAATTATGAACATGTGTGAACCCAACGATTACAAGGAAGCGGTTCTTCATGAACATTGGCAAAAGGCCATGCAAGCTGAATTAAAGGCACTAGAAGAAAATGACACGTGGGAAGTAGTAGATTTGCCAAAAGGAAAGAAAGTTGTTGGTTGCAAATGGGTTTACAAGATCAAACTGAAGTCCGACGGATCTTTGGAGCACTACAAGGCAAGATTAGTAGCAAAAGGCTTTACACAACGTCATGGGTTGGATTATACAGAGACCTTTTCTCCCGTGGTTAAGCTAACCACGATACGTGCTCTTATAGTAGTCGCCCTTCTCAGAGGTTGGGTGATCAATCAACTCGACGTTAACAATGCCTTTTTGCATGGCACTCTTGATGAGGAAGTTTACATGATGGTACCTTATGGGCTTGAAGTTGTTGGTCGGAATAAAGCTTGTCAATTAAAGAAATCCTTGTATGGACTTAAGCAAGCTTCCCGACAATGGTTCTCTAAGCTTGCTCAGTTCCTCAAGACTCTTGCTTTCACACAGTCGAAGAATGACTATTCCCTATTTATAAGGGTACCGGGAGTGAGATGATTTTTGTTGCAGTATATGTAGATGATATGCTTGTCGTAGGGGCGAACCAGCAGAGTGTAGATGCCATCAAACAGGCCTTGCATCTAAATTTTAAGATAAAAGATTTGGGTGTGCTGCATTACTTCCTTGGAATTGAATTCATACACACAGATAATGGATACATTCTATCCCAACGGAAGTTTTGTAAAGACTTAGTCGAGGAATATGATTGTCAACATGCTAGAACCACACAAGGGCCAATGATAATGGGAAAACAACTTCTCCTCAACGATGGTACAAGTCTTGAAGATCCCACTGTTTACCGCCGACTAGTTGGAAAGTTGAATTATTTATCTAACACCCGACCAGATATTAGCTTCACAGTTCAGGTGCTGAGTCAATTCATGCAAAACCCAACTGATACTCACATGCAAGCAGCACTTCATACATTATGCTATATTAAAGGAACTATGACTTATGGGATAATACTTAATAAGAAGCATGAAGGGAAGTTAGATCTTCTAGCATATTGTGATTCAGATTGGGCTGCATGCCCTAACACACGAAAGTCAGTGTCTGGCTACTATATTTTTCTGGGTACCAGTCCTATTTCATGGAAGACTAAGAAACAAGGATCAGTTTCTCTCTAGCGCAGAAGCTGAATATCGTTCTCTACGGCGAGTCACAGCAGAACTCGCCTGGTTAACACGACTCCTTCATGAACTTGGAGTCACCAATATCACTCCAGTACCAGTCAAGTGTGACAATCAGTCAGCAATTCACATTGCTCGAAATCCCGTTCTACATGAAAGGACTAAACATATCGAGATAGATTGTCATTTTGTTCATGAACAAATACAGCAAGGTTTGGTTGATATAGTTTACACACACACCTCAACTCAGTTGGCAGACATGATGACTAAAGTCCTTCCGGGCACCAGATACTGAGATCAAATTCAACAAATGGGATGACCAACCATAGTCTCACAAGCCTAGGTAATCTTGCTTACCTACGGCTTGAGGGGGGGTATTGGGATAATAGTGGGCCTAGACATGCAGGTCTAATTACTTAGGCCCATATATCTTTAATTGTTCCACTTAAGTAAGTATTATCTTTTACTTACTTATTTTATCTTCCAAGATTTTCTGTTAGGATTTGTATATCTTTAGCATTTATCTAAATGTATATATATACATGTAAGACATAGGCGTGTAATATTACTTTTATATAATCAGAAACAAGCATTCGCTTAATACAAACTCTCCGATTACATACACTAAACACAAACATTGGTTAAATCTAATACCCTTCTGTGTGTGAGTGCTTGAGCTAGTTTCCTCTTCTGATTTGTGAACCGATATGACTTGTGAACCACTCTGTTTTGTTGATCTGCTCTGATTTATGAATGATTCTGATTTTTGAGCCACTCTGTTTGTGAATGTTCTGATTTGTGAACACGCACTACTAAGTGTATTATGACATTTGCTTCTGTTCAGTTTTAAGCTTTAGTAGCTTTTGACATGAGACCTTGCTTTGTGCTTTGTCTCATTCTGAAAGTGTGACTTCTGCTTTCGTTTTGTCTTCTGTGTTTTGTCAATCTCAGTTTATGGCTTCCGTTTTGCAAAGTCAATGATCTGCTTTGCGAAAGAGCTTTGTTACGAACCTCTGCTTATGTTCTATTATCTTCTTCTATTAGTTTGATAAGTGACTTCCAATTTCTGAAAGGCCTTATGGTTTTTGTAAATGTCTTCCGCTCTTAAGTTGTCTTTTGTGACTTCCGTTTCGTTCAGATTGTATATGACTTTAAGTGTTTTGAAGAGTTTCCATTTCGATTCTAATTCTGGTTTATGAAACATATGTATATGTAAGTTATGTTCTGTAAAAAGTGTTTTGAGCATGCTCATGTTGATAAAGTTTATCACGTACTGAGCTGTGGTTTTCTCACCCCTATTTATATCCTCTGATTTGCAGGTTGTTTAGTCGATTGGCTGTACGTTTTCTACTTTCTTCTTTTTAACGTTTAAGTTTGTATCTGTATTTGTTGACCTTATGGTCCAATTGTGTTTTGGAGCCTTGAAGCTTATTTTATGTTTTGGTTAGTTTACGTGTTGTAATTGTACAAATGGGTTTGTAAGCATTATATTTACTTATTACTCCCTCCGTCCCACTTGGACTGTCCACTTTACTATTTGGATGGGTTGTTTGACTTCAATATTTAACATGTAAGATAATATATTTTTATAAATTTTTTTTTTAAAATGGAATCCTTATGTGAAAAACTATATGTTGTAAAAATTATTTTTCAAAAATTATTTTATCTTAATATTTAATATTGAAGTGGAAAAGCGTGCCAAAAAGCAAATGGGACACTTATGACGGGACGGAGGTAGTAAGTAATAAAATATCAGTTTTGGGTATCAGTTTAGTTGCCTTGCGCAATCTCCCCCACGGTGATAATTGCTGAAACTGAAATCGACCAAAACATAGCTTTAACAATCAAGACCACCATGGCTTCGGCAGATTGCAACTCAATTTTGACTACTTCTTCCACCTGTACAATATGGTGTGTCAAGTCTGAGTCGGATTCAGTAATTTGTCATCAATTCAAAAACTAGCATCGATTCTCGCCACTACAGCAGCCACCCAAACTCTGATATTGATTAACGCCATAAGACCTTCAATATCATCCGTGTCATCTCAAAACATCTTCTTTAATGTAGTTGTTAGCCCATCCTTATAAAGTGCCAAAGTCCTTCCATTCTTCCCCTTCAAAGCCGAATAGTTTCCGACATACCCAACCGACAATTTCGTCTGATCGAGAACCTTATTTGCTGAAGCATTCTTGAAGGCCAAAAATACTCCTAAAATTCCCACCGGCAGAGATTGAATCCTTCCCGAGAAGAGGAAGTCAACGCTAAAAAACTGAAAGAGAAGCTGTATTTTGGCGCTTGCATGTTTGTACAAGGGGGAAAGGGGTGAAGCCAAAACTGCTTACAACTATGAACCCCCTCATCCTCATCTTCTTCATCTTATGGTTTGCCTTGAAAGCCACTGACTACGAGTGGTAAGGGAAGGCAATTGCGAGTGTTAGTGTCCGCCCAAATCCGCCGTGGTGATACAAAAGAACAAGCCCCCTATATTTGGGGGTCTAGTTTTTATTTCCTCCCTTTAGATTTTGTCATGATAAAATTATATAAAGACCCAAATTTATCTTCAACGGAACATATCATATTTGAGATACATTCAAACATTATAAACATGAACATTGTGAATGTATAATTTAATTTAGTAATTTTTCTATATTTCCATAATTTAATTCTATAAGGGGCCTTCTTTTTTTAATTTAGCACAGGACCCCAGAAATCATCAAGACGACCCTGACAATGGTAGAAGCGGATTTGCATACCTAATTCAAGTCTCCAATCGTCTTCATCTTGTTCCATAGTCATAAAGCACACTAGTTCTAAGTTCTAAAAGAGAAAGTACATAACTAGCCGGTGAGGAAACGATATAGATAAAAAATCGAGGGGATATACCGCTCTCGCCAAGGAGAGAAAATTCACTCTGGCGAGGAGATAAAGAGAAATCTTTTTTTATCAAAACCGCGGTACCCGAGTTGCTAAACTATCCACCGCCTGTAACTATAGGTTGCAGGTTAGACTCCCCGACCCCATAGGTTAGGTTGTATTAGGATTGTAATTAAAAAAAAAACCTTTCCCATTTGCATTGTTATTTTTGAAACACAATAACATTTAAATTATTTCGTCATACTATCATAACACTTCGTACTAGCATCATTTCAATCAAAAAGAGAAACGAAATAAACAAAGAAAAAAAGAAGGAAAAGAACCTTTGAATTATTACTACTAGACTCGCTTCTTTACAACTAATTCTTCGCCAACCGGCGCACCACCACCACACCACACCACTTGGTCATTCACTTTATTAATTTCACGTCCGTGTTCGGCGACTCCGACTCCGACGATGTGGAGTAATTCCTCAATGACGACGACGCCGAAAAGCTAGTATTACTGCTCCTCGTCCCATACACACCACCACCCTCCCTGTCCTTCGCCATCGCTGTAGACGGCCCTCCGCTTCCTCCTCCTCTCCTCCCCTCGCTCCCCTTCGACGGAAGCGGTTGCGTCTTCTTCATCAATGTGTCGACAACCGCTCCCCTGTCTTGTCGGATCTCTTTGAGCATGGCGCTGACGTCCTTCATTGTAGGCCGATCGTCCGGCGCCGGGTTCACGCACAGTAGCGCTACGCCTAGCGCTTGCACCATCTCATCAATCTCCGGCTCCGGTCTTCCACGTAGTGCCGGATCGAGCGCTTCGATAGCGGAGGAAGTGGTTCGTATGCGCCGTACCCAGTCGGCTAAGTGAAGGCCGTCCGGGATTGTTGGATCGATTGGCTGTTTGCCTGTGAGGACCTCTAGGAGTACTACACCGTAGCTGTAGACGTCGGTCTTCTCTGTGATCTTCAGCATGGATCCATACTCTGCCGAACATAAGCAGGCAA